>JAQPPZ010005683.1:0-443873 GCA_028583015.1 Wollemia nobilis
GACAACGATGATTCTTGCCTTCTTCTCTCTCCTGATTTTGGTTGCGATATCACGACACTTTTTCTGTCGTGATATCGCGACAGTTTTTCCTGCGCTGTCTTCTTCATCCTGTTTCGGTCGCGATATCGCGACACTTTTTTTGTCGCGATATCGTGACAGTTTTCCTGCGCTGTCCTCTTCATCCTGTTCCGGTCGTGATATCGTAACACTTTTTATGTCGCGATATCGCGACACATTATTTTCTATGCCAAAACACTTCGAACATTTTTGTTGATGCAAGATTGCTCTGTTACCCCTGGATGTTCCTGCATCAGACACCCGGGGTTGATTTGAGAAGTGATCCTCACTTCTGAACTGTTAGAGGAAGACCCAAGCGATCAACCTCCATTTTTGTCAGCCAAGTTGCATCTTCTGTTGATCTGCCCTTCCACTTGACCAAATATTCAAAATACTGTATGTTTTTGGTACTTCTGCCTTCTCTAGTGTCCAGTATTTTCTCTATCTCATCTATGGTTGGAGTAGACGTTGGAATACTCCACAACTCTGCACTTGGTGCCTCACTACTATCCCCCTCGTGGTATTTCACCAAATCTGAAATGTTAAACACAGGTGATATGTTTAACCCACTTTGCAATTCTATTTCATACGCATTGCCTGAATCTCGTTTTGCTAGGATTCTACACGATCCAAACTTCTTCATCTTTAGTTTGTTATAGGTTTTAGCAGGAAATCTTTCTTTTCTCAGATGGACCATCACTTCATCTCCCACTTTGAATTCCTTAAATTGTCGCTTTTGGTCTGCTTTCGTCTTATATTGCGTATTCATTTTAGCAATATGCATTTTCACTTCTTCATGCAGGTTCTTCGGATGCTCGCAAAATCCTCGACCTCGACATCGCACTTTTCCCCGTATTCGACTTCCTCAACTCGAAGCATTTCTTGGACTGCTTCCATATATTATCTGAAATGGAGATTTGTTGGTACTCCTGTTGACAGAATTGTTATATGCAAACTCCGCCTATGGAAAAATTAGATCCCATCCTTTGGGCTTATCTCCTATCAAGCACCTCAACAAGTTACCCAAGCTTCTGTTTACCACTTCTGTTTGCCCATCTGTCTCATGGGTGGTATGCTGAACTGAATTTCAAATATGTCTTCAGTTTCTTCCACAGGGTTCTCCAAAATACCCGACAAACTTGGTATCTCTGTCAGAAACGATACTCCTTGGTAGACCATGCAGTCGTACCACCTCTTTGAAAAACAAACCTGCAATATGAACCGCATCATTAGTTTTTTGACAAGGAATAAAATGTGCCATTTTTGAAAACTTGTCAACCACCACAAATATGGAATCATTTCCCCTCTGTGTCCTTGGTAGACCAAGAACGAAATCCATGCTGACATCTTCCCATGGTTTCTCGGGTACAGGTAACGGCTGATATAATCCAATGTTCTGTCTCACACCTTTCGCCATCTGGCAGACTCTGCAGCTCTACACAAATTTCCGCACATCTTGCTATAGTTGCGGCCAATAATAATTCTTGCTCACAAGGGCAATGGTCTTATCTCGACCAAAGTGTCCCGCCAATCCTCCACTGTGTTTTTCTTTGACTAGGTTTTCCCTCATGGAACTTCTCGAAATGCATAATTGGTTTCCTCTGAACAACATTCCGTCTTGGATCAGAAAAACCAACCACTTGGTTCTATCCAAGGTAACTGGTGCTACGCAAGCCTTCCAGGATTCTGCAAAATCGGGATCTTCAGGGTACAAACCCTTCAACTCATCAAATCCGAACACTTCCACCTTCATTTCTGTCAGCAAGCTCTGCCTTCTACTCAAGGCATCTCGCAACTCGTTGGACTTCCCACTCCTGTGCTTCAACACAAAGGAATAACTCGCAGAAACTCAACCCACTTCAAATGCCTCTGGTTCCGCTTTTCCCTGGTTGTTTATATACCGTAAGGCCCGATGATCGATATATAGCACAAACTCTTTTTGCAAGCAAATAATGTCTCCACTTCTTCAGGGCCTGAACTATAGCATAGAACTCTTGATCATACACTGAATACTTCTTCCTGGCATCATTAAGTTTCTCACTGAAGTAAGCAACAGGCTTACTTTCTTGACTCAACACAGCTCTAATGCCCCCGCATCACACCACGAAATACCTTGTTAAAATCGGAACTAAAACAGGTTGTTCAGTGACCTTCTTCTTCAACATATCAAAGCTCTTGTCTGCTCCTAAGGTCCACTTAAAGTCTTTCTTATCCCCTCTCATCGTTTTTGTGAGGGGTGCGCAAATACTGCTAAATTTTTTGATGAATTTCCTGTAAAAATTGGCTAGACCATGAAATGATCTCACTTCAAAAGTTCTTCTTGGAGTAGGCCATTCAATGATAGCCCTCACCTTTCGGGTCCATTTTCGACCTTCAACCGAGATGACAAATCCTAGGTATACCAACTCCTTCTTCACAAAATGCACTTCTTCAAGTTGATCCAATTGTTCTTCCTCGACTTCTCAAAGACCCTCCCGATATGCATCGGTGCTCTTCCAAGGTTCTCTGAATATCAAAATGTCATCCAAATAGACAATAACAAACTTGCCTAAAAACTCCTTCAGCACTTCATTCATCAACCGCATGAATGTGCTTGGTGCATTGGTTAGCCCAAATGGCATGACCAACCACTCGTACAAACCTTCTCTGGTTTTGAAAGTAGTTTTCCACTCATCTCTTTCTCTGATCCGAATTTGATGGTAACCACTCTTCAGGTCAATCTTGGTGAAGTACTGGGCTCCACTCAAACAGTCCATAATATCGTCCATCCTTGGCAATGGAAATATGTATTTGATGGTGATCTTGTTGATAGCTCGGGAGTCTGTACACATCCTCCACTCTCCATCCTTCTTTGGTGCTAGTACTACAGGTACTGCATATAAACTCAAACTTTCTCGAATCAGTCCCTTTTTCAACAACTCATGGACCTGCCTGCTCAGTTCCTCACTTTCCACAGGAGTCATTTTGTGGGCTGCCTTGTTGGGTAAACTAGATCCAGGTATCAAATCAATATGGTGGCTGATCCTTCTCATCGGTGGTAAACCCTCAGGCACATTATCTGATATAATGTCTGGAAATTCCTCTAACAGGTGTTCGACCTCTGTTGGAACATCTGTGTACTGTTCTTTCTTAACGACGAGGATTAATGCATAACACATTGAATCCCTCTTTAGACCATCCAAAAACTGTCTGCCATCCACCAAGCAGATTCTGGCATTACTGCACACTTTCTCATCCACTTCTTTCAGTGGCTTCAATTTGTGACATATTGTCAAAGAGTACATATTTGCATGTCCATAATGCACTACACGTCTGTCAAATTGCCATGGTCTTCCCAGCAACAAATGGCAAGCATCCATTGGCAAAACATCACACAGGACCTCATCTTGATAATTCCCAATGTGAAATTTGACTAAGCACTGTTCACTGACAAGTGCTCTATGGTCTTTCTGCAACCACGCAATTCGATATGGATGCGGGTGCTTCCTTTTCCCAAAATTCAACTTAGTAACCATCTCTTCTGAAACTAAGTTGTTTGTGCTACCATTATCAATGATAACATTGCAGACCTTCCCTGCACATTTGCACCTGGTGCGAAACAGACTCTTCCTCTATTCTGGTTCTTTTTCGTCATTCAACAGTGCTCTTCTCGTCATTAGCACTTCTCCTCCTTATGCTTCTTCAGAGTGCTCTGACTCAGCTCCTTCATCTACCATAGCAGCTCTGGCATGACCCTCGGGCCTCCTATTCGTCCTTTCTTGGTGCTGGGGACACTCGTATGATCGGTGTCCCTCTTCTCCACACTGGAAACAAGTTCCACGGAATGCTCCTCGTCCATACCCACGTCCAGGTCTACATATTCCTCTTTGGTAGCCATTGTTTTGATCATGCGGGCGGTATGTATTCTCCCTTTTCCAATCCTGGGGATTACTGGTTTCACAATCTTCTTTTGGTCTCTATAATTTCCTCCACCGGTTCTTCCGTCGCGATCTCTTCCTCTCTGTTTGCCTTCAAATCTTTTGTCAAGTTTCTCTTCTACCTTCAAGGCCAACTGATATGCATCTTCTATGGTGGCTATTCTGATCAAGCTGAGTTCTTCCTGAATGTTCATTCTCAATCCATTTATGTATCTAGCCACTTTCTCCTTATTAGCCCCCAAATGGCCAGTTCTGATGGAGATCTTATAGAATTCTTCTGTGTATTCTTGGACAAACTTGCCTGACTATCTCAAACTTTGCATCCTCCTCAACAGATCCAACTCGTAATCTACAAGAATAAACTGTCTCTTTAGTTTTTCCACCATTCGGTCTCATCTGGTTATCTTTTCTTTTCCATTTTTATTTCTTTCAAGTTGTACTCCTTTCCACCACAAACTAGCATGGCCTTTCAATTTTGCTTTTGCAAATTTTATCCGGTCTGGATCTGCAACCTCCTCATACTCAAAGTATTCCTCCATATCGTTGATCCAATCAATCAACTCTTTCGGGTTGAGATTTCCACAATAGGTAGAGACATCAAACTTTGGCCTCTTCCCGGCCTGAGATAGGGCTTTCAACAATCTAGCTTCTGAAGGATCCAAAGTTTCTTCATCATCTGATGGACCATCAGTTTCCCAGGCTTCATCTTCACTCTGGTCTTCTCCTTTTGGCTTGACTCCTCTTCGTAACTCTTCCTGTAGGGCCTGCACTTGCCTCTGCAACGCTTTGAATTCTTCTTCAGGCACTACATTTCTCCCATAACCACGGTTCTTTCGTGGAGGCATTCTGCTCACTTCTCTCACAAATCAGAATCGATCCTGGTGCAAACTGCCTCACGTTCGGTGCTTTGTTTACATGCTTTAGGGACCTTAACTTCTCTCTTCTCAGAACCCTTCCACAGATCCTGGCGTAAGCTGCCTCACTTTCGGCGATCTGCTCACACACTCAAAAACTCTTGCTCTGATACCACTTGATCGAGAGCCAAAATTACAGAGAAGAAAAAAATAGTTTTATTTTATTCAAAATACAGCAAAGATTTACAGTCACAGCAGAATATTACAGAAGTCGCAGAAGAGTTGCGCTTCCCCAGATTTCTCAAATCCAAAAATACAAAAATATCTGATAGTTTTCCCAAAATTTTCCCCCTTTGTGCATGCCTTTGCTCTCCTTTTTAAAGGATCTCAGGTGACGCTTCATTTCCAGCTGGTGGCCCTTCGTTTCCTCTTCTAGAACCTTTCATTTCATCTTCCCGTGCCGCTTCGTTGTCCTGGTATTCGAAACGTCGGCCTTTTCGACTCTTCGTCTTCGGCTTTCCTTTCGAGCACGAAAATATGATAGGTCGTGATATCGCGACACCTTTCGATCTTTGGCCCCTTCTCTGTCCTTGCGTCGCAAAAATACGACATGTCGCGATATCGCGACAGTTTCGCTCCTTCGCTCTCTCTTTTTGCTTTTGGGTAGCCAAATTGTGACATCTTTGTCCTTCGTACGCCCTTTCTACTTTCGGGTCACGAAATCGTGACATCTTTGTCTTTCGTATGCTTTCTCTGCTTTCGGGTCGCGAAATCACGACATCTTGGTCTTCCGTATGCTCTTTCTGCTTTCGGGTCGCGAAATCGCGACATCTTTGCTCGCTGCTTCCTCTTTCTTGTTTGGGTCGCGAAAACACGACATGTCGCGAAATCGTGACATCTTTGCTAGCTGCCTTCTCTTTCTTGTTTGGGTCGCGAAAACGCAACATGTCACGAAATCGTGACATCTTTCCTTTCTGCTCGCTCCCTGCCAAAACATGTCACTATATCGCGACAGTTTTCTTGCCTTCTTCTCTCTCCTGGTTTTGGTCATGATATCGCGACACTTTTCCTGTCGCGATATCACAATAGTTTTTCCTGCGCTATCTTCTTCATCCTGTTCCGGTCGCGATATTGCGACACTTTTTTTGTCGCGATATCGCGACACTTTTCCTGCGTTGTCCTCTTCATCCTGTTCCGGTCGCGATATCGCGACACTTTTTATGTCGTGATATCACGACACATTATTTTCTATGCCAAAACACTTAGAACATTTTTGTTGATGCAAGATTGCTCTGTTACCCCTGGATGCTCCTGCATAGGATTACCCAACCAGGTGCCTTTAGTTCTGGTCATTCTCCTTGGAACATTATTAAATGGTTGGTACTGATGACAACTCTATTCCCAACACAGGGTAGGATCGGTGCTTAGATTTGCTTGGGCACTTCTCTATTTTTCAATATCTTTGTTTTATCATGACTGTTGGTTTTTTCTACTCTTTGCCATTACTTTTAGCATGTTAGGGTTTACTTATTTTTAGGAGCAACACGTGAGACAAGACTGTAATTTGATGAGACGAGACTGTAATTTGATGACATACAGTTGTTCCAGTTTAGTGTAATTTACCTAATTTCTTTGCACTAATTTAGCTTATTTTTTAATTACATTTTTATTTATTACAGAGAATTAGCAGCTTTTTATGTGTGTCTCATTGGCCTACTTTCGTTATCCATGGGCATCAATATAATTATTTTATCTTATCCACCCCATTTAATCAGATGCAAGAATTCTTCAACCCATATAATTCTATTTCTTTTTTTTTATTTGTGGAAAACATCCCAAAAGGGATGCCACTTTCGGGTAAGACCCAAGGAGGCAGGGGTATCCATTCCGCCAAAAACGCTCAGGACTCGGACCTGGCCTACCACCTTTGACATACTCAAGGAGCAAACAAACACACAAAACCAAATTAAAAAAAGTAAATAACAATAAAAATAATAAAATAAAATAAAAAACAAACTCCTTGAGTGTGTCAAAACCAAAAGCACAACCAAACACGCACAATAAGATAAAAGAAACCACAACACAAACCACAAAGAAAAACACAAGAACCACATAACAAAACACTAACAAGACAAAAACAACAGAACACTACAAAGACATAACCCAAAAAAACATGAAAAATAAACACAACCAAAACCTAAAAAATAAAATAAAAATAAAAACAACCAACAACAGACAATAAACAAAAACAAAAAACATAGAAAACACTCACAAAAAAAAAATGAAATAACACAAACAAAGAGAAACCCAAGAACAAGAACGAAAAAAACACAAGAACAATAACAAAAAACATAAAAAAAACAAAACAAAAAAAACACAAGAACAACAAAAAACAACACAAAGAACAACAAAAAACAACACAAAGAACACAAAAACAAAACAAAACAAAAGAACCCACCCACCTTAAAAAACTAAACAAAAAAAACAAAGAAGACAAAAGAAAAAAAAATAAACAAAACAATGACCTATCTAGACCAAAAGACTATTAATGCAAGAATCAACAAAGGAAACAAAATAAAGAATAGAATGAGCTAGGGAACTAAAAAAACTGAATGAACCAAAGAGAAACAAAAAAAAACAAGAAGAAACTAGGTACCTTCGAACTCGGAGCCATCCAAAGAAATGATAGAAAGAAGAGCTTCCCTAATTTGAGAAGCCCACCATATAGGAGGGTGGCCATAACAAGTAAGATCACCTTTGTCCAAAGCCCAATTAGCTAAAGCATCAGCACTCTTGTTTTGATCTCTGACCACATGATTGTAATCAACTTTCAAAAATATCATCTGGATTAACCGAATCTTCTCAATAATTCTTTTTATTCTCCAATCCACCTTATGATTTTTAGGAGTATTCAAGAGATTAATCATAAGTTGAGAGTCAGACTCAACTAACACCTTTTCCCATCCAACCTTAGTAGCCTCCTGAAGGCCTCTAAGGATACCATACCCCTCAAGCAAGGTTATTGGAAAGAATACACAAATTCTCAGCAAAAGTAAAAACCAGGGAGCCATCCGAAAGTCTACCAATTCCTCCCACATCGGCTTTTCCAGGGTTCCCTCTAGAGGCTCCATCAGTATTGAATTTTCCCAAATCCTTAGGAGGAGGTTGCTAATTTCTAGTCCTATCCATCTTACTTATACTCACATTCCCTTTAAGTTGGTTGCCCTTAGAAGGTTTAATCTTCAATCTTTGCATCACTTGATCCCATCTTTGGTGGGAGTTTTGGGGGTGATTAAGGAGTTGATGGACCGATTCAACTAAGTTGGCTATGGTTTTTTGCCAAATATAGTGAATATCCTTCCTATCTTGATTAAAAATTTGGTTGTTCCTTTCATTCCAAATATTCCAAAGAAGAATGGTAGAACCCATCCAAACTAACTGCCTCAAAACTAATTTATAGTGGAAAACACGCCTTTCGAGGTGTCACTTTCAACAGTTTGGGCATAGAAGAAATGGAGCCTTGTCGGCCTCTACCAGCACATAGGACATTCCTAACTATACCATATATCTACAGGATGGAGACAAGGGGAATGGAACCTGGGTCGACCGCTACCAGCACCCAGGGCATTTACCACTGCACCACAACAAGAAGATCCCCATATAATTCTCTTCAATCTCTGGAGTTACAATAGAATCTTTTCGTTTAAAATTGATCAATTATAACATGGTTGGTAGACAAGATGGATGGTACCATATTAGTTGCTGGCGAATGCAGTAGGCCTTGACCATCCAAATAATTAAGATTATGTTTGTCCATTATCATATTGTATTTAATTTGAAATGTTAAATGTCGACATACACACAATTTCGGCCATTCACTGCTCTTAAGATCAATAGATTTGTTAGAGTTTCCTTTTTGTTTTCATTAATCATTTGAAATACTGGAGGGTCTTTTGCTTGGGCATTATTTATACTGAATTGTTTCTGACATTCATGTAAATTCTTTGGTATGAGCCAAATTAGAGTGTGTAGGGATGTTGTAGAAATCTACGTGTCAAAAATGGAAGTGAAAATGTTTGTTCATGCTCAGAATGGAAAATCCATAATTCAGTCATTTGCTCTAGATTGCCAATGGCCAAGAGAAAATGGAAGCATGGTATTGATTCACATCCATCATGCAAATAGTCTTAGCTGCGACATGTCCATCAAAGCCACCGATGATCGAGTCCTAAAATTGGCGTCTCGGCAAGCCCCGATTGGTCACCAGTTTTGCAACTAAGCTAACATTTAAAGCTTCAACCAGATCATGGATAGACATCCACATGGAATGGCTCATTGTTAAATAGACTAACGACATCCTGCAAGCAAGATGCAGAAGAAAGGGATAAGATTTAAATTCTATATCTTGATTGGAACTTGTTAACATTTGATATTTTAGTATTCTGTTAGTCACTAGTCGAGAGCAAACTTCCCTATAGATATGCCATTCCTTGTCAATGAGAGTTAGAATACGATAGCGATAGGCTTTGAAGTCGGAACATAGAGCTAGTCTTTCTATACCTTGCCATCTTCGAGCTTGAAGAGATGCAAAATTTCCTCCTAGAATAAGGAATTTTTTTCTTGATCTTGTTTAAATATGGTTTTACCCTTATGATTTTCTTCCATGATAAATTGTAACCCGTCGCAGTTACCCACAACCAAGTCTGGTGAAGGCCTTGTCATAGCACCATATGCAGCTTGTAAATGATCCTCATAAAGCATGTTTTTTTCATTTTTGATATCTGCAGTAAGGCAAGTGAGCTAAACGATATTCTCATTGTTAACATGTCACAATCCACTTCCTCAATTCAACTATTCTTAGAAAGAATAATTCCTATATTGTGTGTCTGCATTGTCTCTAATTTAAGTGCCATTGAACAAAGATCCTTATTTTAATCATTTTCTCAAGATACGTCCTCATAGAGCAATAATTTTTTTAAGTAGAAAGATGATGTTGAGATTTTAATAGTTTTAGAATAGCCTTTTGGGTTTGACCATCAACATAGTCCACCATTTACAATCAAATCAAGGAATTTATAATGTTTCTCAACAACATGCAAGTTTTATGATGCAATACTATCAAATTAGAGCCAATTGTGCACAAATTTGATTAGATTTTTCTAGGATTTATTTGAAGCAAGGTAAATGAAGATGATTTACTTGAAATAAACTTTACCTCTTTTGCCATCTTTGTTTTAGGATTTATCTCCAAATATTCTTTCATACCTTTATTTCCTTTTGAATTTGCCAAATGATACTGGAGATAGACTACCTTTTTTTTTTGGAGTGGAATATACTTGATCTGATCTAGCTTCTATTATTGTATGATTTCCTTGCTTTATCTTGAAGTTTATCTCATGGCTAGAATTTTTGTCTCTTTCTTTATAGTTTTCACTTTGCAAACTCTTTTTATGTGTCCAATCTCATAATAATTGTGGCAACAAAATGCAATATTTTCATAATCTACTTGTTGATCCCATTCTCTTTATTCGGATTTAATCTTAATGGATTGTGGCAAGGGTTTTGAAATATCCATAGCAACACATATTCGAGTATATATAGCATGCTTTCGCTCCTTAGTAGTTATTCCTTCCTTGATGAATTCCCCTAGTTATTTCCAATATTCTTTAGAACATCCTTATTTATTGAACATCCTTATTTATTAGCTGATATGGAAGTCCAAAAAGCCTAACCCACACCGGAATTTCCTTAATAGTTTTATTCTCAACAGAAAAAAATTTATTCTACGGTCTCAAATAAAGTGCATCTCTTCCCCTAAACCACCAACCATTATTTTATCCCTAATTTTTGAATTGGAAAAGATGATGAGGAAAAAAAATTTAGGAAGAAAAATCACAAAATAATTTGAATTCAATCCTCATATCCACTTGATCCAATTTTGAATCTCCAAAAACCCTAGACGTGATCTATGGAACTTACATATTAACCCTCTACTTTTTAGAACCATTATATCATGCTCAATCATCTCATCCTTGATACTTACTTCTGGTGTAACATTTGCTACTTAGAACAAACTTCCCATGTATTCACTCTTTTGCTTATCTCAAACTTGGGCCTCTATACTTCTACTTAGGGTATCCTAATTTCTAGCTAGGATATCTTGACTTCCTATTAGGGCTTTCAAATATGAATTTCCTTCCATACTAGCTAATGGGGCTCGCTCTTGGTTTGCACTCCCTTTTGGATTGTACTCTGTCCCAGCTTGCACTCTCTCTTGCCTCACACTTTCTCACGAATTGCACTCATAATTTCCCTTGTCTCTTTTTTTTCTTGATGTTTCTTCATTTCAACAATTTTTGGAAACAATGTTTCACACATTCATGGTAAGGGTTTGGAGCATTGATCCACTTCGGATGAACTTGCCATTCTTTTGCCATGATTATAACCTTGCTTGCACTCCCTCTCAACTCACACTCACTCTTGGCTTGCACTCTCTCCTACCTTGCGCTCACTCTCAACTTGCACTCTCTCCTGCCTTACACTCGCTCCCGGTTTGCACTTCCTCTTGGCTCACAATTGTCCCTGTCTCTTTTTTTCTCAGCATTACTTCTTCAACAATTTTCTAGAAACAATGTTGCACTTATTTATGGTAAGGGTTTGAAGCATTGATGCACTCTAGATGAACCTATTGCTCTTCTGCCATTACTAAATCCCGTCTCACACTCCCTCTTGGTTTGCATTCCCTCTCGGCTCAGCCCTAAACTTTTGAAGTTACTTTACATACATTTTAATTTTTTCATTTACTTTCCACACTTTATTTTCTCACATTTCATTTCATATGATTAGATTGGTTAGAATTAGGAAGGATAGTTGGAAGATAACCTAAATCTTGTGGTTGGAAGAGGCATTGTCCCTTCCTTCTAAGATTGTTGAAACAAAATTTTTGGTCTGCATGAAGTTTGCCATTTTGCAATTCAACATCATCTAAGGTTGAATCCTTAGGTTCTTGGGTAGTTTAATAAATTAAGAAATTAATTACATTTAATAAGTTTGTCATTTTGCAATTCAACATCATCTAAGGTTGAATCCTTAGGTTCTTGGGTAGTTTAATAAATTAAGAAATTAATTACATTTAATAAGTTATATGGAGCTATCCAAGAACCTAAGGACTAATAGCTTACAATTTTTTTTAATCTAGTTTAATCATGTTTTAGCCTTATTTATTCGACATAGACGTGCCATACATTCCTCACTACTTATTTTTAATAAACTCAATATTATTACAACCTATTAATTTCATAAAATCTCTTTTGTTAAGGATTTTCTTCATACCCAAGATACAAAATTCATTAACTTTTTATTCTTATTTATAGACTTAGCCCCACTTATTGTTAACACTTGTGATAGTCATTTTTTTTTTCTATATCTATATCTTTTTAATTTGATTTTATCTTTGTTTTTCTTTTAAGGGCCTTACTCTCATTTTTCCATTACCACCAACACTTTCATCTTCATTAATCTCTTTGATTTTTCCAAACTATTCATAATGAAACTTTTTGTTTTTAGGTGTATGTTGGTCTAGAGATTTTTAAGTGCAATGAATAGTCTCAAAAATACCTTCTTTTTTATGTTACCCTAAAAATCCTAGAGTGCAAGGATGATCATCCATGATATATATATATATATATATATATTAATAAGCTATGCATGGCTTCTATTGGGGGCCACTCCCATTATGAAAACAAAACATTACATTGCTCTCATTACATTTCTAACAAGTTAATTAAAGCATATCCAACTCTGTCTTTCTATCGGAGATATTCTTCGTTTACCCTTCTATCAAAGATATTCTTTATCTTCCTCAAACTAAGTATCCACAATCAACTCCTTCTATATCAAATGCCTTCAAAAATTTAAATTTTGTCAAGATGAAATTCAACATTACAAATGGCTAAAATATTTTTTGCCCAACTTCTATATCCAAAAATATATTGTCTATAACCACCTCACAATTTATTAATACTTTTTTTAGGGTTGATCATTCCCCTAATATTCCACGATATTATTTTCATTGTTTTTTGTTTAATTTTATTTGACGGTTTAGCCCCACTTCTTGTTAACACTTGTGATATTTGCTTTTGTTTTCCTATATCAATATCCCTTTGTGTTTATTTTTCTCTTTGTTTTTGCTTCTTGGGTCTTCCTCTTTTTTTCATTCTCAACAATACTTTAATCTTCATCAATCTATTCAATCTTCTCACACTGCTCATAGTAAGACTTATCATCTTTAGGTTTGCCTTGTTCTGAAGGATCTGAAGTGCAAGAAATAACCTCAAAAGCACAATCTTCTTTATATTTCCATGAAGACTCTAAAGTGCAAGGATGATCTTCTATAGCAATTACCTTCTTATTTTCCCTTGAAAATCCTAAATTGTTATGGGTTTCCTCCAACCTCATTTCTATATTATTCTGCTCTTGAAACCTTAAAGTGCAAGGGATAACATATTCACTATTTTCACTGTTATTACCTGAAGAAAATTCTATACTACTAGAGAAAAATGAAGACAATTTACCTAGAATAAACATGACCTTTGTTGCTATCTTTGTTTTGGGTTTTATCTCCACATCTTCTTTTGCACCTTTAATTCCTTCTTAAACTTACCAATTGATATTGTCGATAGGATTTATTTGCCTCTTCTTTTGGAGTGGAATATCCTTGATCTGATTTAGCTTCTATTATTGTGTGATTTCCTTGCTTCATCTTGAAGTTTATCTCATGGCTAAATTTTTTTGTCTCTTTCTTCATAGTTTTTACTTTGCAAACTCTTGCCATGTGTCCAATCTCAAAATAATTGTGACAACGAAATGCAATATTTTCATAATCTATTTGTTGATCCCATTCTCTTGATTCAGATTTAATCTTGATGGATTGTGGGAAAGGTTTTGAAATATCCATAGCAATACATATTCGAGTATATATAGCATGATTTCGCTCCTTAGTTGTTGGTCCTTCCTTGATAAATTCCCCTAGGGTATTTCCAATATTTTTCAAAACATCCTTCTTTATAAGCTGATATGGATTTCCAAAAAGCCTAACCCACATTGGAAGCTTCTTAATAGTTTATGTCTCAACGAAAAAAATTTCATTTCATGGTCTCAAATAAAGTGCATCTCTTCCCCTAAATCATGGGTTACCAACCATTATTTTATCCTTAATTTCTAAACTATAAAAGATGATGAGGAAAAAACCTTTAGGAAGAAAAGTCATAGAATAATTTGAATTCAATCCCTACTTCCACTTGATCCAATTTTGAATCTCCAAAAACCCTGGCCATGATCTATGGAACTTACATATTAGCCCTCTACTTTTAAGAACCATTATATCATTCTCAATCATCTCATCCTTGATACTTACTTTTGGTGTACCATCTGCTACCTGGATCGAACTTGCCATGTATTCGCTCTTCCACTTATCTCCATCTTGGGCCTTCATACTTCCAACTAGGGCATTTTGATTTCTAGATAGGGAATCTTGACTTCCCATTAGGGATTTCAAGAATGACTTTCCTTCCACAATATCTAATGGGGCTTGCTCTTGGCTTGCACTCCCTCTTGGTTCGCACTCGCTTTCTGCTTGCACTTGCTCTTGCTTCTAGCTTGCACTCTCTCTTGCCTCACACATGCTCCAAGCTTGCACTCCCCCCCGACTCACAATTGCCCATGTCTCTTCTTTTTCTTGGCGTTCCTTGGCTTCAACAATTTTTTGGAAACAATGTTCCATGCATTCGTGGTAAGGGTTTGAAGCATTAATGCACTTTGGATGAACCTATCACTCTTTTGCCATGATTGAATCTCGACTTGCACTCTCTCTTAGTTTACACTCCCTTTTGGTTCGCACTCTCTCCTACCTTGCACTCTCTCCTACCTCGCACTCACTCTCAACTTGCACTCCCTCTTGGCTTATAATTGCTCTTGTCTCTTCTTTTCCTCGGTGTTCCTTGGCTTCAACAATTTTTTGGAAATATTGTTCCACACATTCATGGTAAGGGTTTGAAGCATTGATGCACTCTGGATGAACCTGTCGCTCTTCTGCCATGACTGAATCTTGGCTCTCACTCCCTCTTAGTTCACACTCCCTCTCTGATCTCACTCGCTCTCGACTTGCACACTCACTCCTAGCTCGTGCTTGCACTCGTTGCTACACTTACTCCTAGCTTAAGCTTGCACTCACTTTTGGCTGCACTCACTCACATTCACTTTCGGTTGCACTTACTCACACTTGCTGCTGCACTTACTCCTAGATCGCACTCCAAGTTGTTGCTGCACTTACTCCCAGATCGCACTCCAAATCATTACTGCACTTACTCTCAAATCGCACTTCAACTCGCTACTGCACTTACTCCCGACTCGTGCTCACACTCATAGTTGTACTGACTCCTAGCTTGCACTCACACTCACATCTGCACTGACTTCTAGCGCTCGCACTCCAATGAATTGTAAATAATAATAATTTTTTAAATAAGGCAAGGCTGGTTGTTCCCTTAGATCTTGAGCATTTTCATTTTTGTGCGCTAAAATAAAATCATTCGAGGAGTTGGTCGGGCTGCCATAGAAACTTCACCTTGTCGCAGATAATTCTTCGTGTCGCTACCAAAAATTGCCACCACCATTGCTTTCATGTCGCGGGTCATCGTTGCTCCCGCCCTACGCGGGTCGTTGCCCCTTGCTTCACAACCTTCCGATGCTCCCACCCTAACTGAGTCACCCTCAAATGTCTCCCGCATATCCTCCCCGTGCTTGCTACGCCATCTCCCGCACTCACCTTATAATGTTTTTTCAAATTTTAAAATTGAATGATCATCCATGGTAATTACTTGCCTTGAAAACCCTAAATTGCCATAGATATCATCCATTCTCATTTCTTTATTATATTCCTCTTGAAACCTTAAGTTGCTAGGTGTAAACTCTATAATATTTAATTTTTATTGCCAGGAGAGGATTTTATATTACTTGAGGAAAATGAAGACTATTTACCTAGACTAAAATGGACCTCTTTTCTATCCTTTATTTTAAGATTTGCCTCCACATATTTCTTCAAACCTTTAATTCTTTCTAAACTTTGAACTTGACTTCCTCATCCCTTGTATCCTTCTTTGTTTCTTTTAATGGTTAATTTATTGAATCATGATGGCCTTTGCCATCTAATGATGTACAATGATTTATTTAATATTTTTTGGGTAGAAAATCCATGATCAAATCCAACTTCTACTACATTATAATCTCCTTGCTTCATATTGATGTTAATCTCATGACCATATTTTTTTTGTCTTATTCTCCATCATTTTTCTTTACAATCCTTTCTATGTCCATTCTCATAACATTTATGACATCAAAATGCAATATTTTCATAATCCATTTATTGATCCCATTCTCTTGATTTATATTTAATCTTAATGGATTATAGTAAAGGTTTTGAAACATTCATGGCAACATATATTTGGGTATATGCAACATGCTTTCTTTCCTTAGTAGTTAGTCTTTTTTAGACAAATTCTCCTAGTAGTTGGTCCCTTTTGGACAAACTCCCCTAGAGTATTATTGTGAACATTCTTTAAAACCTCCTTATTGATAAGTTGCTATAAAAGTACAAAAAACCTAACCAACCTAACCCATGCTAGAAGGCTTTTAATAGTTTCTATCTCCATAAAATATTTCTTATATCATGGTCTTAAATAAAGGTCATATTTTCCATAAGCCATGAGGCATCGTGTATTACTTAATCCTTGATTTTTAAGCTCTTGAATATGATGAAGAAAAATCCCTTTGGAAGAAAGCCTTGAAGTAATTTGAATTCAATCTTCACTTTCATTTGATTCAACTTTGAATTTCTATTAAACATTACCAATATCCATATAACTTACATTTTTTTTTTGGATTTGGTTAGTGTGAGAAACCCCTACGATCGACGCTCAGGGTTGGGCATCCCCATCCCACCATGACCTCTCATAAGGGGGAGAGTTGAACTTATCAATAGGAGATTTAACACACAACCCCCCTCTCCCCCCACACACCGCGGTTTGAACCTTGGATCTCCCAAATGAGAGCCAAACCACGAATTGTTGCAATGTCCGCCCCTCCAGACTATATAACTTACATATTCACCCTTTGCTTTTAAGAAACATTATATTATGCTTGACCATCTCATCTAGTGTAACTTCTACTACATGAATAGATTTAAAGCATTCATATTTCCAACTACAAAATCCTTATTTCCAATTAAGACTTTCATAAATTGCCTTTCTTCCGTGCTACCTAGTGTAACTTCTACTACATGAATGAGATTTAAAGCATTAATACTTCCAACTACAACATCCTTATTTTCAATTAAGACTTTCATAAATCGTCTTTCTTCCGTGCTACCTAACTTTCTCTTATGAGAATCCTTTATTTTTTTAATTTCACCAAATATTTTAAACAAGAAAAAGTGAGGCTTATTCTTTACTTAATAGCAAGGCTTTAGTCTTTGCTTGCGATGAAGACTTTAAAACTTATTATAAGAGGTCTAAGGTCCAAATTATGTAGGGGTAGGCTTACTTACTGTTATAGTTCCAATATAGCTATGTCGATATATTTAATTATTTAATATTGTTAGCTCATGTTCTTAGGTGTAATAGTCGACCTTTGAGCATTTATGTTTGATTTTATTTATAAATAAGGTAAAATATTCCTTAGTAAGTATCATCCAAGAATTTGATTTAATTTGCATCATGTCTTTTGTGCATGAGAGACTTTACCCTCTCAAAGTGGTTATGAGACTTTGCCCTTTCTAAATGGTTGTGGATTTGTTGGGGCATTGATTTAATCATATTTATTATTTGCTTGTTGTTTGAATTGGATTTAATATTTGCATATTATTTGTGGTATTTGAATCAAAAGTATTATTGTCATGTTATTAATAATAATTTAATATTGAAGTGTTGTTGCAACTATTAAAATATTTGTAGGGCTTCACAACATATACAAACTCTAAATAAAAGGTTTAAGATCCAAATTTTGTAGGGGATAAGATTATACAAAATACTCTAATATGCTCGAAATAGGATTATACAAAATACTCTAATATGCTCCAATAAAAATACAATCCAACGACGATGGAATGTAAAGAGTAAAAGGTATTATCGAAGAATTTGATTTAATTTGCATTTTTTTGTGCATAAGAGACTTTGCCCTCTCTAAGTGGCTATGAGACTTTATCCTTTCTAAATGGTTGTGGATTTGTTGTGGCATTGATTTAATCATATATATTTTTTTATTTGGTTAGTGTGAGAAACCCCCTATAACCAACGTACAAGGCCGAGCAATCTCCTCCCAATCATGAACCCTCGTAAAGCCGAGAGCTATGCTTATCAATAGGGAATTTAACACACAACCACCACATACCCACCCCCTCACACACTCGCCCATGCCGCGATTTGAACCTTGGACCTCTTGAAGAAGAGCCAAAGCCCGAACCCTTGCATTGTCCCCCCTAGGACTACAATTTTAGGTTAGTGTGAGAAACCCTACAACACACAAGGCTGAGCAATCTCCTCCCAACCATGACCCCTCGTAAAACCGAGAGCTATGCTTATCAGTAGGAATTATTTGCTTGCTGTTTGAATTAGATTTGATATTTACATATTATTCATGGTATTTGAATCGAAAGTATTATTGTTTGCATGCTATTAATAATAATTTAATATTGAAGTGTTGTTGCAACTATTAAAATAATTTTGGGACTTCATAACATATACAAACTCTAAATAAGAGGTGTAAGATCCAAATTTTGTAAGGAATATGATTATACACAATGCTCTGATGTGCTCCAATAAAAATACAATCCAACAACGATGGAATGTAAAGAGTAAAAGATATTGTCACATATAAACAAAAATTGAATGTTAAATAAAGCTATGTTGAATACCATTATAATTGAAAGCTTATTAAGACATAAAGGTTTTGATCTCTCTTTGAGAAGTCCAATGTTCAAACCCTATTCAATATGAAGGAACCAAAACCCATCTAAACTCATTAAAAAAACCTTTATTATTGTACTAAAGAAATGTTCTCACTCACCACTATGCCAAGAAGGATGTGCATGACATAATTTTTTTTTTTTTGGGTTAGGGTAGTGTGAGAAACCCCTACTACTGACGCCCTGGCCATTCCCATCGCAACCATGACCCCTCATAAGGCTGAGAGCTAAAGCTAAGCTTATTTGGTTAGGGTAGCGTGAAAAACCCCTACAACGACACTCAGGACTAGGCATTCCGATCCCAACCATGACCCTTTGTAAGGTTGAGAGCTAAAGCTAAGCTTATCAATAGGGACTAAACACACAACCAAACACACACCCACCGCCTCATGACCCCTTGTAAGGCTGAGAGTTAGAGCTAAGCTTATTTGGTTAAGGTAGTGTGAGAAACCCCTATGATGATAGTCAGGGCTAGGCATTCCAATCCCAACCATGACTCTTCGTAAGGTTGAGAGCTAAGCTTATCAATAGGGACTAAACACACACCCACCCTCTCATACACTTACCCATGCTACACTTTGAACACATCTAGAAGAAAAATCAAAACCTGAACCATTGCATTGTCATATATTTTTTTAATTTTTATATCTTCTAAGTTTCACTTTGTTTTAGACCATATCTTTGGCTAGAGCTTTTAAAAAATGCCATTTTATAAAATATACGATCGAGTAAAAACACAGTCACAGAATCTAAAATTGCATGGCACAACGAGGGCCGACAACGAAAGGATGAAAACCCTAGAGGACATAAGCCTTATATATTTTGAGTCTTGTGGGCAATCTGTTACGAATTCTTCTTCCCAAGAAATTAATTTCTGAGGAAATTTAAGCATTCTTTGGAACCCATATCTTTCGGCTGTGGTTAAGAAGCGGTAATTATACTTTTCTCTGTTTGTTAGGGTTTTCGCTTGTATTATTTGTTCGTTAGATTCGTCTCTGTGCTCAAATGGCATCTTTCGTTTGGTATTTATGTGCCTTTTAATGCAATCCGAGAGCTGCTTTTCATGTTCGTGAATAAGTGTTTTTGGGAGTAAAGATTCGTTAGTTTTCTGTATTTTAGAAGTTAATTTAGCTGCATTTGAAGGGGAAAAATATATTTCGTGCCCTTGCATTTTTTATCTCTAGGTCTAGGGTTTTATTTCTGGATCGAGGGTTTTAATTGAGAAGTTTGTGCCCAATATAGACTAGGTTTCTTTGCAAGAATCATTTTCTGATACTTACCTTTTGAAGCAGCTAGATTTTTTACAATGGCGGAAGAAGCCGACCTTGAAAATTTACTGCTTGAGGCAGCAGGCCGAACTGCTGCACATGACGGGAAGCAGAACAATCGGGCTCGGGCACCGCGGGAGGCGTCTGATTCCTTTTCAGACGATGGCAGCGATTCCAACTTTGACAACGAGGACGACTCGGACGACGCCGGGACAACGAACAGGAAGTCGTCGGGGTCTCGAATGCCTCTGAAGAAGAGATTTGATTCCGGCGACAAGGACAACGATGACAGGGGCTGCCGCGACGATTCCGACAGCGATTGTTCCATAAGAAGCGATCTGTACAAAGATGACGAGGACAGGGAGAATCTGGGGAAAATGTCCGAGCTGCAGAGGGAGATGATTTTGGCAGAGCGGGCGGAGGTTAGGGAGAATTATTTAATGCGCAAGAGGGCCGAGGCAAGGCAAAATGAGAATAGGAACAAGAGGGGGAGAGATTACGATAGAGACAGAGATACTGGGCCGCCGTCTTCGAGGATGCGGTCTTCTGTGAAATCCACCAGGTCTGTAAAGGAAAATGCCCTAAATGAATTGGTTGCGAGGCGGCAAAAAGCGCAGGATTCGGACATGCAGCGGAAGCGGAGGGATACTGTTGGTTCATCCAGGGGCCGAGATTCTTCTCCTGGCAGAAGGAGATCTCGCGCCAGTCCCAGCGTCAGTCCTCCATCTTCAAGCAATAGGGACCGAAGCCCTAGCAGCAGGGGTGATTTCGACGAAAGCGACGGGGATGGACCCGATTCTGCCGACATTCCTACCTTTGAAGATATCAAAAGCATAACAATTCGAAGATCAAAGCTTGCCAAGTGGTTCATGGAGCCGTTCTTTGAAAAGATCATTGTGGGCTGCTTTGTGAGAGTTGGGATAGGTATGACTAAGCAAGGGCAGCGTGTGTACAGACTTTGCATGGTCAAGAATGTAGATGCAACAGAGCCTGAGAAGGCTTACAAATTTGAGAACCGTATCACTCACAAGTACTTAAATGTCGTGTGGGGAGACAATTCGGCACGATGGCAGATGGAGAGGGTTTCTGATCAACCTCCTCTGGAGAAAGAATTTGTGGAGTGGGAGCGTGAGGTGGAGCGAAATGATGGGCGAATGATAACTCGATCTGAAATAGAGGAGAAAAGAAACGCATTGCAGGAGATAAATAATTTTGTGTATTCTGCAGAAACAGTTAAGCAGATGCTTCAGGAGAAGAAGATGGCTTCTTCTAGGCCTTTGAATGTGGCTCTGGAGAAGGATAGGCTCAGGAAGGAGATGGAGCTTGCAGAGAGCAGGCACGACTATTCAGAAGTTGAGAGAATCAAGTCAAAGTTAAAGGATTTAGATGTGCTTTCTCAGAGGAAAAGCAAGGATTCAAAGGCCCAAATGCTTGCAGAGATGAATAAGAAAAACAAGATTGAAAATTTTAAGAATGCATCCATGGTCAAGCCTGTGAACTTGAATTTAAAAGCTGGTGAAGCTGGGTATGATCCTTTCTCTCGTCGCTGGACACGATCACAAAACTATTACAATGCAAAGAATACTATTTCTGAGGCTAACAAAGATGCAAACAAAGAGTCAGACGCAGTCGAAGCAGGGGAAGCTGCAACAGCTGCGGCATTGGAAGCTGCTGCGGATGCTGGAAAGCTTGTAGATACGGAAGCTCCTGTAGCCGAGGGCACAAAATTATTTAATTTGCATGATTTTGAGCTGCCCATATCACTTGCTGGGCTGCAGAAGTATGGAGGTGCTCAGGGTGTTCACATGGCTTTTTTAGCTAGAAAGCAGAGGATTGAGGCCACTATGGGAGTTCAGGTTCCAAGCGATGATGGAAGGAGGCATATGATGACTTTAACTGTTACTGATTACAAGCGCAGAAGAGGCCTGTTGTGAAAGGAAAACCATTATTATTGTGCTTTTATGTTGTTTTCTTCTCTTTAAATTTTGATATGATTCACCATCCAATAATATTAGTTTGTTTTTGTGTTGTTTTGCTCTCTCTTTTAATTTAGATATTACGCACCATGCAATAGATTTACATGTTATGATAGGATTCATGCACACCACTCAAAAAGCTGATGTCCCGCTTGCCACTGTTTTTAAATCACCGTCTAATAACTTGCCATTTTCATATTCAGTAATAACTTATGTAGTAGTTTAAGAATGATTCTGATGGCTGATGCATCCCAGGCCAGTAATGCATAAATGTGTTTAAGAGACCATATTCATTGTATGATAATGCCTTTGGGGATACTTTAGGATATAGGTCACTACCTGTCTATATAGTTGTAGCTTTGCATTTGTTGTGGTACAACCGAAAATTATATGGTCTATCTGAAAATTATGTGTTATTATGTTTATTCAAAGTAAAAATATGCAGAATTATATGGTCTATCTGAAAATTATATGTGTTATTATGTTTATTCAAAGTAAAAATATGCAGAATTCGTGGAGTTTAAAGCATGCACAGAAAAAAAATTGAGTGGGTGGATCTCTCAAACAAAATTAACAGTTGCTTGGGCTTAAGTTATATTCATTTGGTAAGTGAAGCATTTTGACTGGGTACTTGCCAATAATGACTGTAAAACGTGACTAAATTATTCTTTCAATTTGGCAATTTTTTCTTTCGTCTGTGTTGTCAATACTTGGTTTCTAATCCATTTGGTTAACCAAGAAGCCATCATTATGTCCAAATAATTAGACATTTATGTTTATCTTCAAATTCTACCTAATGCTAGGACATACATAACATTTTCTATAGTGATTTCATCATTTCAAGACAAATATTCTCTTGATGCTGACTAGTTCCTGAGGGGTAGGGTGACCATTTTGCTTTAACCACAATGAAGGCAAGCCATGATTTAGCATTACGATGGAGCTAGCCGCAAAGGTTGGCTACTTGATGTAAATGTTTTAGTCCCTTCAGGAGTTCTTTCTCAGCTTGAATGAATCTTCTTGTTATCACATAAATAATTATATCAGATGACAACAGCAATCATGTTTCAAAAGGATTATGATACAGTATTTGATTAGGATCTTCTTCAATTTTTAGTGGTCGGACCAATACTTCTCACATTTAATTGGTTGAAGAAAAAAGTGTAACAAAAGATATATTAGTTGAAGTGGTCAAAGCCACAAAAATTAGACATAGATGCTAAGAAGTGCAGGACAAGGCAACCTGCATGCTACCACAGGTCGTGTATGATTTGAAAATTTGCCAATCATTACAAAAATCTTAAAGAGGCGAGTGAAACTAGTTGTTTGTAGAATGAAAAGCTTAACATTTTAAATAGAATGAAAATGATGCCAAGAGGGTCTTCTATTGCCTACTTATGTAAGCATTGCAAGTGATCAAGGGAGAATGTGATTAACTTGATAAGTCCCATCACTGAGGAGGAGGATGTATGCCTTCCTTTCTACTAATCCAAATTTGTGGATGTATTGTTATTTTGGATCCAAAAAACTTTGGCAGAAATCTGAAATGCAAAAGGCATCCAGGATGCTAGGAGAGTATTGACAGGTTGGACTTACGTCCTCCTAGGATTACCCAGCCAGGTGCCTTTAGTTCTGGTCATTCTCCTGGGAACATTATTAAATGGTTGGTACTGATGACAACACTGTTCCCAGCACAGGGTCGGTGCTTAGATCTGCTTGGGCACTTCTCTATTTTTCAATATCTTTGTTTTACCATGACTGTTGGCTTTTTCTTCTCTTTGCCATTACTTTTAGCATGTTAGGGTTTACTAATTTTTGGGTGCAACACCTGAGACTGTAATTTGATGACATACAGTTGTTCCAGTTTAGTGTAGTTTACCTAATTTCTTTGCACTAATTTAGCTTATTTTTTAATTACATTTTTTATTATTACAGAGAATTAGCAGCTTTTTCTGTGTGTCTCATTGGCCTACTTTGGTTATCCATGGGCATCAATATAATTATTTTATCTTTTTTCACCCCATTTAATCAAATGCAAGAATTCTTCAACCCATATAATTCTCTTCAATCTCTGGAGTTACAATAAAATCGCTTTTCGTTTAAAATTGATCAATTATAACATGGCTGGTAGACAAGATGGATGGTACCATATTAGTTGTTGGCGAATGCAGTAGGCCTTGACCATCCAAATAATTAAGGTTATGTTTTTCCATTATCATATTGTATTTAATTTGAAATACTGGAGGGTCTTTTGCTTGGGCATTATTTATACTGAATTGTTTCTGACATTCATGTAAATTCTTTTGTATGAGCCAAATAAGAGTGTGTAGGGATGTTGTAGAAATCTACGTGTCAAAAATGCAAGTGAAAATGTTTGTTCATGCTCAGAATGGAAAATCCATAATTCAGTCATTTGCTCTAGATTGCCAATGGCCATGAGAAAATGGAAGCATTGTACTGATTCACTTCCATCATGCAAATAGTCTTAGCTGCGACATGTCCATCAAAGCCACCAGTATCAGGTCCTGAAATTGGCTGTCTGGCAAGCCCTGATTGGTCACCAGTTTTGCAACTAAGCTAACATTTAAAGCTTCAACCAGATCATGGATAGACATCCACATGGAATGTAACAGCTCATTGTTAAATAGACTAACGACAGCCTGCAAGCAAGATGCAGAAGAAAGGGATAAGATTTAAATTCTATATCTTGATTGAACTTGTTAACATTGATATTTTAGTATTCCATCAGTCACTAGTCGAGAGCAAACATCCCTATAGATTTGCCATTTCTTGTCAATGAGAGTTAGAATGCGATAGCGACAGGCTTAGAAGTTGGAACATAGATCTGGTCTTTCTATACCTTGCCATCTTCAAGCTTGAAGAGATGCAAAATTTCCTCCTAGAATAAGGACTTTTTTTCTTGATCTTGTTTAAATATGGTTTTACCCTTCTGATTTTCTTCCATGATAAATTGCAACCCGTCCCAGTTACCCACAACCTAGTCTGGTGAAGGCCTTGTCATAGCACCATATGCAGCTTGTAAATGATCCTCAGCAAGCATGCTTTTTTCATTTCTGATATCTGCGGTGAGGCAAGTGAGCTAAACGATATTCTCATTGTTAACATGTCACAATCCACTTCCTCAATTCAACTATTCTTAGAAAGAATAATTCCTATATTGTGTGTCTGCATTGTCTCTAATTTAAGTGCCATTGAACAAAGATCACAATAAGATTTAACTCATTATCCATTTTTACCTTTTCTGTTTCCTTAGGTGATGATGATATATATGCCAAATGAAGATGGTTATCAGGTACTTCATTTGTGCTAGATTGTAAGGGGTGATGGGATTTCGCTAAACACTCTGATCACAACTCAGTTTGAATTATATAAATGTTCTACGATGGAAGATATATATGTAGAGCAAACTGCCAAAAATTGATGCTTTATATGACCATGCTTCTGTGTGTTTCTGGTTGTAACCATTGTAGAAACTGACATTTCTCTTTCTGTTTGTAGCATATGCCCTACTTAGCAGACACTAGAATTAGGTGAGAAAAAATGTGAACATCTTAAAGACGCAAGTAGACAATGTATCAAATTAGGGATTAAAAGACAATTCAAGGTAGAGCAACTGCCAAACATTTACCGTGCTTCTATGCATTTATAGTATTGTGAAAACTGACATTTCTGTCTCTGTTTGTAGCTTATGCCTTAGTTAGCTGACAGTAGAATTAGGTGAGATAGGTCATCCAAATGAACAGAGAAATTATGTGAGAATTTTAAGATACGAATAGATAATGCATCAATTTAAGGATTGAAAGATATTAATACGTGCTCTATCTAAAATAAGTTGGGAATGGGCTGGAAAATAAAAAGGAACTGCTTTTGTTGCAAAATATAAAATTCAGAGATTAAGACATTACTTAAGAATAGCAGAAAAATATTTAATATTTAATATAATCAGTAGTCCTCTTCATAGTGCATAAAAACACATAATTGTTATGATATTCTGCAATGAAAGGAAAGTCGAGGAGAAGTATTCATAGGAAAATTATTTAACATTTTCATAGGGATAAACTTGAGGAGTTAATCTGATTAAGTTGGTTAGAGGCATAGCTGAACAATAAGATCTGAAATGTGGAAATTAATTTTGAAAGCCCCTCCTATTTCATGCTTAACATTTAAAGCAATTGCCAAAAAAAAAATTGTGGCAACATAAAAGCACAAGTATATGTTTGCTTCTGAAATAGTGTTTGCTTGGTTGGCTATTTAGTGTTGGTAACTTTTCGAGATTTTCCCTTATTTTTGTTTTTGTTTTTTTTGTCATCTGATGGCTATAATTGTGTCAGATTTTTTATTTATTTTAAAATTAGTTATATGGGTTTTAAATGGATCCCACCTGAATTACATTGTGTTCACATAGTGGTATTACAACAACTTGGTAATTATGCATATATTACTTGACGAGGTTTGAATCTAGGTCTCCTCCTTGAAAGTTGAAGAATTTAAAGTTAGGAATTTAACTGGTTGAGCTAATGCCATTTGATTAATGCATCAAATCTTTGTTTTTTTTGCTTAATAAAAAGGGTTGTACTCGGGTCCCTCACGTTTAACAAATTATATCTCTCTTCTTTAGAGCTTGAGAGTTTACAAATAGATACACTTCTTATCTCAATTGAGATGCTATATATAGAAACCTACATCATCTTACATAAAATGTCTGAATTTTTGATTTTTATTTTCAGGATCTTTTCAAATCTCTGTATGAATACAATTACTCCAGAATTTAGCATCTTTCTTGACATTTTCCTATAGCAGCCTTCACAATGCCAAAACCTCCTCTCTACTATCTATGCCTTGCATCTTAGTAGAGTAATATATCCAAAACATCGCACTAACATAGTCCACTTTACCAAACCTGGATTGCTAGTTTCATTCCTGAAACACAAGTGCAACCACAAAATTAATAATAAATGTCTAAATGAACAGACATTATTGTTACAAAATAAAATAGATATTACCAATGAGAAACATTAAAGTAAATCTTAATCATTAATTGATTTAGGCAATCAACAATTTTTGCCCAGCTTCAACTAAACTTTCTACTTCCTCTAACCATGGAAGAGAGATGTTAACTTCACGATCCTCAACCAAAACCCCTCTATGGGTTAGCTTATCTGCACATTTGTTTCATTCCCTTAATATATGTGTAAACCTGATTTCTTCAAATTCTTTAGCAAGATCTTGAATTTCCACAATTATCTCTTGTATGTTCCATGGAACCTTTGCTTTCCTCAAAATTGCATTTATTACTATGAGAGAATCACCTTTCATCCAAACTCTATTCCATTTCATTTGTTTACATATATTTAACCCTTCTAAAGCTGCCCAAGCTTCAACTTCATTATTTGTCTTAAATCCACAATTGAAAGCTTAATGAGACAAAATCTCTCCTCTATTATTTCTAATTATTCCTCCTCATGCTGGTCCTGGGTTTCCTTTAGATGCTCCATCAAAATTCAACTTAACCCACTCCACATCTGGTGGTTTCCACTTTATATACTTTATCTTATTTTTGCTTCTCTTGTACCCAACATCATAATTCCATTTAATGACTTGACTCCATCTATCAAGACCATCTGCTTCCAAATTAGGGATTGGGTTAGTTGATAGGGTTGGTTTGGACTCCTCTATGGCTAAACATATATTTTTTTTCATTACCTCTAAACTGCTTTCCTTTCCTTCAAATATTTTTCTAATCCTTTCTAGCCATATAGTCCAAAGTATTGTATCTTTTGATATATGTCATATTGTGTGTAAAGCCTCACTTTTATAAGTGCTATGTCATTGCTTTAACCAATCTTCAATTCTGCTATTCATCACCATACATTTACCAAACATATATCAAATATTTATTTTTAATGCACTTGATTTATGTGTTTTTAATATATAATTTGTAAGGTATTCTGGCTCTTTGTTTTTAAATTTTAATGCACTTGATATATTTGTTTTTAATATATAATTTATAAGGTATTCTGGCTTTTTTTTATTAGGAGGATGTATAAGAACTGGTAGTGGAAGAATTAATTCTTTGTCCCTTCACGATCACTTTTGCTTAGACAAATCCCCGCAGCGGAGGATATAACTCTTGGAGAAGCTTCTTACAGTCCATTTCTTTTTACGACAAGTATGAGAAGGAAAGTTGGTGTCTAATAGGGGTCTCTTTCCCTGGAAGTAATGTTGCTAAGGGACCTTGTAAGTTCCATAAATTGACCTTTTGGTTACCAGTTCAGGAATATAATGCATCACTGATGTCCTCGCCTGCAGTAGATGCACGAATGCAAAGGAGTTTAGCAGTGCACAGTAGTGAAAATGATTTTATTTTATTTATTTTTGAATAATATTAAAACCGGATGAGTGGGAAAAGAAGCATGCTACTCAAATAACAAACAAGTTTTCTTGATCGGTTTTGTGCAGTATGTCAATTGCATTGGGATAGCTCCTTTGTGAAATGCATATGAAAGTGTACATCATCTTTCATTGGTTAGATGATTCTGACCTTATTCATTTGTTTTTGAATCATCACATGAGTTTGTTGCCTACAGTTGCAACTTGCTTTGTTCTTTTGTGACCTCTAGGGTGCCTTCTTGTTTTATGTTCTTTTAATTCCATGCATGATGAAAGACATTAGCCCCGTCTGTGGTGTCTGAAGATAATCAGTATGATGGTATAAGCTTTAGCAGTCGTGGTAAAAAACAGAAATGGAAACTTATGATATAGTGAAGGCTGAAGGACTGTTGTTTATACGTGTAATAAAATGTTAAACATTTCACAAAGTCTGGGGATGGTGGATTATAGATCAACTGCCATGTCTGAGTGACCAACGTACCTTTAAAATATATGTTATCATGGTGGAAAAAGAATCCACTTTATCCAAAGATGATTACCGTATATCATATCCAATATGTGAAGTAATTGTAACTGTTCATGGCTAAAGTTGCAAATCTATTACAGACGATAAACTCCATGTTTTAATAAGATGTTTATAACTTATCTACTTCCATATGCAAACATATCCAATATGTGAAGTAATTGTAACTGTTAATGGCTAAAGTTGCAAATCTATTACCGACGATAAAAATTCCATGTTATAATAAGATGTTTATAACTTATCCACTTCCATATGCAAACTCCTGTTTACGATTGATCGCCGCGAACTATAACTTTCTCTTAGAAAACTTTAATGAGTCTTTAATCATTATGAAAAGTGAATGTTAACATATAGTATACGGATAGGCTTAGAATTTGTCAATTGTGAAGCATTTACATTTTAGTAATAAAACATGATTTCAATATATCACACAATTGTAGAGTAAAAATGGTTGAAGTTTTTCCATCTTCTGGGATTTAGAGGACATTTTCAAACGGTAGGATAGCTCATTTGATTGAGGCCTAAAATAAAAGTAAATTTGAGTGAGGATTCAATATTCCATTCACTATCGTCTTGTATTAGTATGTGTAAAAGCATACAAAAGTGAAAGAAACAATGGATTGATGCTTATTCTTGCTGTAAATTAACCATCTATGCAAGCAAAATGAGCAAACGGGATTAGATTGGTATATTTCGGTAAATTAGGACTTAACATATGAAAACTTTGATTCTTTGATCAGCCACTCGAACTTCCATAACAAAACAAAAACGAGACGTGAGATGTGGTGTTACTTTAAAATAGATTTTTTTTTTTTTTATAGGCCCCATAGGCATTACATTATCACCACATTCTTTATATATTGTTTGGCAAGATTTTAATCTTGGTCTCCTATTTTAAATATTAAGGACTTAACTATTTTAAATATTAAGGAGTTAACTATTTTATTTTAAATATTAAGGAGTTAACTATTTTATAGGGGCGGCCTGCGCGAAGATCTGTGTGGCGGCTTCCGGGCGGACAGCGTAGAATACTGTGGCGGCCATAAAAAGTTGGACAACCTGCCCGGATTCGTGGCGGCTACCGATTCCACCATGTAAATTCAAAAAAAAAAAAAATATATATATAAGGAGTTAAACGGTTGAGCTCATGCCACTTGATAATACTCTAAAATGGAAATTAACATAAAAAAGAAAATGAACATAATATGGAATTATACAAAAACACTTCCTCAATCTTCAAATCTTTATATAGAATAGAGTGTCTATTGGTTGTTTCAAGAGGGTCTTGGTATTTCACATTCTCTCTAAATTTGGATAAGGATATTTATTTTTCTCTTTTTTAATTTTCACTTGCAATTCCAATTATGTCCTATTATGTTTTTGTCTTATTTTTATCCTTCTTTATTCTTTTATCTCATTCAGTATCACAATTTTCACAATTCTCCACCTCTGAGACTATATGAGGACATTTTCATTCTATATCTGAGTGAAATATAATGAATCTTTGCCACTATCTTCATAAAAATGTCTATATTTTGATCTTTTGAATTGCATTTTTTCAATTCAACTTCCTTTTTCTTGAGCTAAGTCTCTAATAAAATAATGTTTCAAATCAATGTTCTTTTCACCAAGGTCTTCTAGGATTTATCTCAACCACACTGCTTTCTTTTTCTTGAGCTAAGTCTAATAAAATAATGCTTCAAATCAATGTTCTTTTCACCAAGGTCTTCTAGGATATATCTCAACCACACTGCTTGTGTGCTTATTGATGTAGCTGCTATATACTTTGCCTATGTTGTTGAGAGTGCAATTGTTGCTTGTTTGTTTGACATGCAAGTTACCAACTTATTTCCCAATGAAAATCAATTTCCTAATGTAGAGTTACCAATTCATTTCCTAATGAAAAACAATTTGTCGACGTAAATTTCCTATCATCGAGCCTCCCCAATCTGAATCATTTTACTCAACCAACTCAATCTTATTGTCTAAAGTATAATGGATTCCATAATTTAAAGTTCCTTTCACTTTCCTCACAATTCTTTTAGATATTCATATGATTTTTTATGGCTTACTCATGACTCATGAATCTTGAAAGCAAGGAGACTACATATGCAATATATGGTATTGTTATTGTCAAGTACATAATGTTGTCAATCAAAATTCTATGCTCCCTCTCATCCAATCTTCCACTTTTGTCATCCTTGTACATTCTTTCACCTTGTGCAAGTGGAGTAGTAGCATATCTGCGACTTTACATGCCAACCTTCTTTAACATATCATCTGCATATTTAGATTGGTAGATGAAGATCCCATCATGTGTTTCATGTATCTCCATGTCAAGAAAATAATGCAGCAAACCCAAATAGCTCATTTAAAAATCTTGCATCATGGTTTGCTTGAACACTTTCTTCATTCTTGATGAACTTGTGAAAGACAGATCATTGACATACAAGCAAACAATCAAAATATCATTACCTTCCCTTTGTAGTATAATGTAGGCTCATTCATACTTCTCACAAATCCACCCTTTTTAAGAAGTATGCATCAATTTTTTCATATAATGTTGTTTTAACTTGTAGACATGTCCTTTACCTTTCACTTCAAATCCTTATGGTTGTTTCACATACATTTCTTCTTTGGTCTTTACATACAAGAATGCACTCTACATCAAGTTGATGTACAATATCACTTTTTTGAGCTGCCAAGGCTAAGACCATTTTTATTGTACAATCATGGGACATAAGTGATCCTATCAATTCATCAAACTTTTTAAAGTAATTTAATTTTATCAGTAAACAATAGGATGCATTTTTCCATTGTCCAACAATAAGATTTAATATGCATTGTAGTTGTGTCAAGATAATAGAGTGTACTATAGCATTATCCAATTACTAGTGAGTAGTGACCAAACAATTGGATGCAACCCTTCCAAAGAATATGCTATAAATATAGGTGCTTGGATGAATAAACGACAAGCAATTATGTGTTATATCTTGTGTTCCTTGTTCTCTATCCTTTGTGTCTTGTGTGTAGTATGGCTTAGAGCCAACATTTGGTATCATAGCGATGTGAGACTAGGCATGTGGACATTGTATCCATACTATGTGAATAGGTCTAGTGTAGGTTTCAATTGTGATGATAGACTTGCTCTATTAATGCCCCCATTGATACTTTGTGAGGAAGCCTACTATTTCTGCAACCAATGGTGTCTATAATATTTTTTTTTGTAAGGTGTTTGTAATAGTTTCAAATAGAAGTCTATATGTTATGGACGTGGGTTGTTATGTGCATCATCTGTTTGCCTATGAGAAGGGGAGTCCTTGCTAGCATGGATAGGTTCAAATGTTTGTCGGAGACAACCTTTCTCCACATTGTATGTTGTTTTTGAATGCATGCCCCCCTAGCATTTGATAGTCATTTTAAAATATATCATGCCCTCCTAAGTGTGTATGGTTGTTTGGATAGGTATGGATGTAGGCACGTTTGGCAGGTGTACATTGCAATCAGTCATTATTGAGAAGGGAAGGAATCTTATTAAAAAATAATAGAAGTTGGAACCCATCATTATAGAATATAAAGAAGTATTTATGGGAAAAAGCTACATAACCCTGTGCATGAGAATGTCATGTATAATATATTTGTTTTGCTTTGTGTTTGTTACAACCCTATGGGACAAGGCAAAGGAAAAAGCATCATGTCGAAGATTGAGACATTATTGTGTTTTTAAACTACTACTTCAAATCCAATTATTTATGTCTATTGTATGCTTTGTTGTGAACATTAACACTATTGACCAAAAGGTAGAAAAACATGTAGGATAGACACAACAAAAATGATGCTTCTAAGGTGGTTTGAGCATCGTTTCAAGAGGAAAGAAGAAACCGAGTGCTATCACATAGGAGAGCTTAGTCGAGATAAGGGCACAACGGTACTAGACAATACCCTACTAGCCCAAGTCAACAAGCCTATGACATTGTCCCAAGTAGGATAGAACTTGGTATTAGAGTGGAATGAGAATGGACAACTATCCCACATAGGGAAGTGTTTGTACCTTTAAACCTATTGTTCGAGTTTAACTAATGGTGGGCTTGTAAATTATTAAAGCCCTCAAGAAATATGAGATTATTAATTGTTAAAAATGCACACTACACTAAATTTAAAAGAAAATTATTTAAAAAATTGAAAATATATTTGTGGAAAAAAGATCATTAAAAATTCTTTTTACAAAAGTCATATCAAAAGGGGATGTATGAAGAATATAATATGTATTTGTCAATGTGATGAGTCTTAAAGGTTTAATGATCTTGTAAATGAGGTTTTTAAAATATCTTTGTGGGCAAAGAGAGTCATGTCATTTATAGTATCTTTGTGTTAAATAAATAATAGGTTGTCATGTTAAAGGTATAAGGACAAACAATATGTGGTCATAGTGTCCTAAAAAAATCTTGAAGATCTATCTAAATTGGGGTGCATGATCAGTGGTACTTGACAACCCTCATGGTTGTGTTAAAATAAAGTCAAGTTTTTAGTGAAGAGGGCATTTATATCACTTACAAAAATGGGAAAGGTTAATAGAAAATAAAATCAAGCTAAAAAGAAAGAGACGCCAAATCAAGGATTTCATCTTAAAGAAGGAAGTGAAGATGAAATGTTTCTTGATCTTCAAAAGAGATTATTCAAGCCCTCAAATAATGTGAGATTATTAACTACAAAAATGCACACTACACTAAGTTAAAAAGAAATTAATTAAAAAATAAAAAAGATATTTGTGGGAAAAAAAAAATCATTAAAAATCATTCCCCCCCCCCCCCCCCCCCCCCCCCCCCTTTACAAGTGTCATATCAAAAGGGGATGTATGAAGAATATAATATGTATTTGTCAATGTGATGATCTTAAGGGTTTAATGAGTAAAGGTTATATAATATTGTAAATGAGGTCCTTAAACTATTATTCGATGAAAAGTCAAGTTGTTGGGCAAAGTATACAAGTACAAGAAGGACAAACAATAGGTGGTCTTAGTGTTCTTCAAAAGTCTTGAAGATCTATTTGAGATGGGTGCATGATCGGTGGAACATGATGCCCCCACAATTGTGTTGAGAAAGCTAGGTTTTAAGTGAAGGGGGTATTTGTATCACTTGAAAAATATGGGAAGGGTTAATAAAAAATGAACTTGTCAAACTACAACATGCACACAACACTTTCCCAAGCCCTTCTCTTACTATGGTCATTTGGATAGACACACAATCTTAAGATGGTGCTAGTATGTTACCGCACAACTCTCATGCACAAGCAATTGTATTATACTAATAAATTATAATAGCACATAGATGCTACCTGATTGTCTTGTGAGCAAACATGGCCCTCTTGTTGAGCCTCCACCTCTTGTGGACTTGCCCAATTAATGTGATCCACACTCTCACTTTGATAATTTTGGACACACCTTGGATAAATATACACTCTTTCTTAGCTTGTTTGGCTTGCTAGTTCTCACTCACATCCTAGACTCTATTACTTCCTTGAGCTCATGCTTGCTCAACTCAACTTGGCTTGACTTGGTTTGACTTTACTTGAATTTATTTGACTTGTATCCCATGAGGGGTCTCTCCCCTATTTATAGGCTCATGGGAGCTAGATATTACATGCATGGAGAACTCTAGATGGACACATGGCAACACTTTCTAGAGATCTCCTTTTTGGACTCTTTCAATAATATCAAGATATTTGAGATATCTTTCTTGGAATTTTCCTAAGATAATTTATGATTACATGAGATAGTCCAAATATCATATGCTTCTAGAGATTTTCCTTTTGGACTTTTCCTATAATTACATAATACTTCCAAAATTACCTTTTAATATCTTGGTTTTCTAAAGATACGCCATATCTTCTTTGATAAAAACAATTTAACATGACCATGACATTGTTGGTCAAGAATCTGCCTTAGGTATGGAATGTTTCATCCATGCGCCCTAGACTCGACCAACATTGAAAGGCCGAAAGGAAGGAATGTCTCCCGTGCCAATCTCTAGAGAGGGTTGGTTCCCTTGCTACTTTAAACTTGGGGATTTAAGATTAAAAAAATAGGAAAGAAATGATAAATGATTGAAAGGGATGGGAAATATGGCTGTGAGCCAGATTAATGGGGGATGATGAACAAACAACACGATTACACAGTTATACTTAAACCAATAGCCATTAGCACAAAGGGTGTAACAAAAATTAAAACTGAACTCTCACAATATCTAACATATTAGGATTAAAGCATAAAATATGAGCAATAAAATGCGGAAATAAAACACAAAAGAAAAAAATGCAATACACAATAGACACAAATTTACGTGGTTCACCCAATGTGGGTTACATCCACGAAGAAAATAACTAGGCCTTATATTCCATCCAAAAAACCCCTTTGTACACAACCGCGCACCGAACATTACAATCAGTCGCCATACAACATCCTCTTATAAAAGTGCATTACAATTTTAGGGTAAAAAACTTGCCTAAAATCTATCGTTTGATCTGTGACCTAATAACAAATGATCTAGATTTACATAGAGGAAAAAATATCTATTTTTTATCGCCGCCCCCCTGGACCCCCCCTACACCCCCCTCTTTCAAGTAGTGGGTCCAAGTGCGGCTGAAACAAAGGCCTCCAAATTAATTAGGCTCCACAATCAACAATCTCCCACTTGGAGACTGATCACAGTAACTCCACCGCTACTTCACTTGCTGGACTATGCTTCAACTTTGGGCCTAGAAATTTTTTCACCTTTTACTGTCATGCTTTAAGACCAACTGAAACTGAGTAGAAATTTAGTTTTTCCTTGGTTACTGCCTTTGTGAACATATTTGTAGGATTCTGGCTAGTGTGTATATTCTCCAATTTTAACTGTCCATCTTCCAATACTGAGCATATGAAATGGTACTTGGTATGTATGTGTTTAGTCCTAGAATGAAAAGTTGAATTCTTTGCAAGATGAATGACACTTTGACTATCACTATATAATGTGCTATTCTCATTGCTTCTTTCCCAAATCCTCCATAAACCTTTGTAACCAAATCATCTCCTTACTAGCCTCTATAATAGCAACATACTCTGCTTCTATTGTTGACAGTGCAACAACCTTATGCAATTTTGGAATCCAGCTTACTGTAGTTTCATATACAATAAAAACATACCTTGTGGTACTCCTCCTGCTATCTATATCACCTACCATATCTGAATCAACATATCCATATAAAGCAGTATTAGATCCTCCAAAGCATAATGCCTGAGTGATAGTACCTCTCAAATACTTGAGAATCCACTTCAATGCCTTCCAATGCTTTATTCCTAGATTGCTCATAAACCTGCTCACAACTCCCACTGCATGTGCAATATCTGGCCTTGTACACACCATCGCATACATAAAAATTCCAACTGTTGATGAATAAGGAACATTGGACATGTAGTTCATCTCCTCCCATGTCTTAGGACACATATCTTTGGTCAGTTTGAAATGATTTCCCAAAGGTGTGCTAACAGGTTTTACATCCTGCATACTGAATATTTCCAACACCTTCTCAATGTACTCACTCTGAGACAATGTTAATTTGTAATTTTTCTTGTCTCTTGATATTCTCATACCAAGGATTTGATTTGCACCACCCAAATCCTTCATTGCAAATGACTCTGCCAATTTTCTTTTGAGTACAATTATATCCTGCATGTTATACCCTGCAACAAGCATGTCATCTACATACAATAACAGGATAATATAGTTGTTAGGTATGAACGTAGTATACAGGTTAGCTAGACATCTGACTTGCTAAATGTCTGGGTCAAACATCTAGGCAACAAGTCATTCATTTGACCTACTAGACATCTAGGCCAGACGTCTAGGTTGCTAGACGTCTAGGCTGGTAGACGTCTATGCCAGACGTCATGCCCAGTAGACGTCATGCAGTGGACGTCTAGGTAGACGACAAAATGCGAAAGACGAACAGTCTTGGGAACGAAAGATGATGAGTCTTTGGAAGCTAAAACAAACAGTTTTTTGGAGGCTTTCGTTGGAAGATGAAACAAAAAGTTTGGAGTCTTCCTCTGCTCTATAAAAGGGATGTGATCCCTTGCATAATAAGAAAGAGAACGTGAAGTTGTTGGAAAACTTCAAAGGACGTGAATGTAATATTTGCTAAAAATAATAAAAGAAGAAGTTGCCATTGCCCCGTGGTTTTTCCTGCACATTACAGGTTTCCACGTAAAATCTCTGTGTCACTTGTGTTACTGTTTTCGTGTTCTATATTTTGTTATTGTGCTTCCTATTGCAAGTGTGGAATCCAAAAGAGTTTTTCCTAACATTTGGTATCAGAGCTAAGGTTTTGTGCAAGTGGGAGCTACAACAATGACAAAAGGTGTAACCAAGTTCAATATTGAGAAATTTGATGGCAGGAACTTCGCTATATGGAAGATGAAGGTGGAGGATTTGCTGGTTCAGAATGACCAAGAACAAGCCTTGAAAGGGGTTGCAAGTAAACCGAGCAACATGAAATATGAGGAGTGGGTAACGCTTGATAGGAAGGCGGTTTCTACAATTCGTCTCTGCCTAGTGGACTTCGTCTTGTTCAATGTAGCTGAAGAAAAGACCACGGAAGCCCTTTGGCAAAAGCTTGAAAATTTGTATGAAACAAAATCAACAACTAACAAGGTTTTTCTTAAAAAGTAGCTTTATAGCTTGAGGATGAAGGAAAGTTCATCCGTGGTAGATCATTTGAATGAGTTTAATACTCTGATCAGTAAACTGGTTTTAGTTAATGTGAAGATGGACGATGAAGATAGAGCTATCACCCTACTTTGTTCCCTCCTGGACACTTGGGATCATATGGTGATGACCATCAGTAATTCATCATCAGGAACTCTCAATTTTGATGATGTGGTAGTCTCTTTGTTGGCAGAAGAGTTGAGGCAAAAAACGTCTTTGGAACCCTCAACCAATGAAGCCCTATCTGTGAGAGGTCGATCGTTCGAGGGGAGTAAACAAGGTAGAAAGCAGTATAGATCTAAGTCTAAAGGACATAAGCAGAAAGGGAAGTGCTGGCATTGTGGGAAGCCAGGACACTCCAAGAAGGACTGTTGGCAATTAAATAATGGTGAAAAGTAAAATCAGCCATTAGTTGAAGCCAGTGCAGCAGATTCAGGAGAGACGACAACATGTGAAGCCTTCTGCATCAGTAACAACAGATCAGTTTTATATACTTGGGTTTTGGACTCAGGTGCATCCTTCCACATGTCTCCCCATAGAGACTGGTTTAACAAATATCAGCCATACTATGGTGGAAAGGTCTATTTGGGTGATGATCATCCTTTAGAAATTGTGGGAAGAGGGGATATAAGGATCAGGCTGGATGATGGTAGAGAAAGGATGCTATGTGATGTGCGATATGTGCCCTATTTGAGAAAGAACTTGCTATCAATCAAACTGATGGATAAGCTAGGATATTTTGTCACCTTCTATAACAACTACTACAAGATTACCAGAGGAGCTCTTGTAGTAGCAAAGGGAGAATCTTATGGGACCTTATACCGTTTATGCAATGATACGGTGACAAACCATGCAGCAGCAACAACTTCTATTCAAGATGCAGTAATGCTATGACATCAACGCCTAGGCCATATGAGTGAAAAAGACCTAAAAATTTTGCATGACAGAGGTATGCTTTATGGGATTAAGTCTTGCAATTTAGACTTATGTGAGCACTGCATTTTTGGTAAATAGAAGAGGGTTTGGTTTACTGCAAGTCCTGGTAAGAGTTATGATTTTCTGCAACTTATACATTCGGATATATTTGGACCTGTCCCCACTCAGTCCTTGAATGGTGCCATCTATTTTCTAAATTTTATAGATGATTATTCTAGGAGAGTGTGGTTTTATTTTCTTAAGAAGAAGTTGAAAGCTTTGCAAAAATTTAAGGAGTTCAAAGCACAGGTAGAAAAGAGTTTGGGCAAGTCAATTTTGTGTCTCAGGTCAGATAATGGGGGTGAATATTGCTCCAAGGAATTTGATAAATTTTGTATATAGGAAGGTATTAAGCACCAGAAGACTATACCATACACTCCACAAAAAAATGGTGTGGCTGAGAGGATGAATCACACAATCATGGAATGTGCAAGAAGCATGCTTAGCGCAACCATGTTGGAGAAAAAGTTATGGGTGAAGGCTGTTAATACAACTGTTTATATTATTAACAAGTCACCTACAATTGCATTGGATGGACAGATTTTAGAGGAGGTTTGGTGTTGTAAGCCAGTTGATTACTCTCATTTGCGCACTTTTGGCTGTGACGCGTTTGCCCATGTACCCAAAGAAAAAATGTCCAAGCTTGACCCGAAGTCAAGCAAATGTGTTTTTCTCAGCTATGGAGATATAGTGAAGGGGTATAGACTATGGGATCCTATTGCCCACAAGGTAATTATTATCCGAGATGTAATTGTTGATGAAAAATCCATGCAAAGGAAGGAGGTAAAGCAAAATCCTAATGTTGTACCTATTGAAGTAGAATTGAGTGAAGATGACTATGAAGATGAACATGTTGAAGTTTTTGATCAGCATGCAGAACAACAAGTAGAACAGGAAGTAGAGTAGCCACAATGGTCACAAGACCAAGAGATAAAACCAATAGAACATTGGGTTAGAAGATCTACACATCCACAAAAGTGTTCGAAAAGGTATTCTCATGTGTATCAGTCCTCTTTTGCTTTGTTAACTGATGATGGTGAACCTAGTTCATTTTAGGAAGCTAGAGAGTTTGAGAATGTAGCAAAGTGGAGGAAATCCATGGAGGAGGAAATCGAGGCACTTTGAAAGAATAAAACTTGGGAACTTGTGGATATCCCACCTAGAAGAAATATTGTTGGAAACAAGTGGGTGTACAAAGTGAATAAGAACAACAACGGGCTATTGGAATGCTATAAAGCTCGCTTGGTGGCAAAGGGCTATGTGTAGAAGTCAAGTGTTGACTTTAATGAAATTTTCTCTCTAGTTGTGAAGATGACTACTATGAGAGTTCTACTTGCACTTGTATCTGCACAGGATTTGGAACTTGAGTAGCTTGATGTAAAGATTGCTTTCTTGCATGGTGATCTCGAGGAAGAGATATATATGGATTAGCCTGAGGGCTATGTAGAAAGAGACAAAGAGCATTTGGTTTGCAGACTAAAGAAATCACTATACGGGTTGAAATAGGTGCCAAGGATGTGGTACAGGAAATTTGATACCTTCATGAAGAGCCAAGGTTTCAACAGGAGTGAAGCTTACCATTGTGCATACTATAAGAGGTTTGACGATGGCAATTTTCTAATTTTGTTGTTGTATGTTGATGATATGTTGGTTGCAGGCCCCAACATGAAGAAAATCATTGAACTTAAGGCTCAGTTGGCTAGGACATTTGAAATGAAGGATTTAGGAGCAGCAAACCAAATTTTAGGGATGAAGATACATAGGGAAATAAAAGGAAGAAAGATCTGGTTAAGTCAAAAGTCATATGTGGAAAATATTCTACAACGCTTCAATATGCAAAATGCTAAACCAGTTAGTACCCCACTTCTTCCACACTTAAATTTGTCTTCCAACCAGTGTCCTAGAACGAAAGCAGAGAAGAAAATCATGTCTCGTGTACCATATTCATCAGTAGTAGGAAGCCTCATGTATGCCATGGTCAGTACTAGACCAGATATTGCCTAAGCAGGAGGAGTAGTCAGTTGGTACATGGCAAATCCTGGTAAGGAGCATTAGAATGCGATGAAGTGGATATTCAGATATTTAAGAGCCACTTCAAATGTCGCCATTTACTTTGGATCGACATATTTTCAAGTTATAGGTTTTGTGGATTCTAATTATGGTGGAGATAGAGATGGGAGAAAATCCACTATAGGATATACCTTCACCCTTGCTAGAGGAGCGGTGAGTTGGGCTTCTAAGTTGTAGTTTGTTGTGGCTTTATCAACCACTGAAGCAGAATACATTGCAACAACTCATGCCAACAAAGAGGCAATTTGGCTAGAGTGATTGTTGGGTGACTTCAAGGTAATGCAGGAGAAAATTACGCTACATTGTGATAGCTAGAGTGCTATTCAATTAGTGAAGAATCCAACAGTCCATGATCGCATGAAACACATTGATGTCAAGTACCACTTTATCAAAAATGTGGTGGAAGAAGGTAGGATCCTGTTGCAAAAAATTGACACTGAAGTGAATCCTACAGATATGCTTACAAAGTCGGTCAAGGTAGAGAAGTTTGAGTGGTGCAGAACTTCTCTGGGCTTGCTTAAAAAGTAATAAGGGCAACATTGGGCAATTGACACTGGATGAAATATTTTGGCAGAAGAATTCCTGAATACTGACTTCAAGTGGGAGAATGTTAGGTATGAAGGCAGTATACAGGTCAGCTAGACGTCTAACCTGCTAGACGTATGGGTCAGACATATAGGCAATAGGTCAGACGTCTGACCTACTAGATGTCTAGGCCAGACATCTGGGTTGCCAGACGTCTGGTTTGGCAGACATCTAGGCCAGACGTCTAGGTTGCTAGAAATTTGGGCTGGCAGATGTCTAGGCCAGACATCATGCCCAGTAGACGTCATGCAGTGGATGTTTAGGTAGAAGAAAAAATGCGGAAGACGAACAGTCTTGGGAGTGGAAGATGAAGAGTATTTAGAAGCTGAAACAAATAGTTTTTTGGAGGCTTTCGTTGGAAGATGAAACAAATAGTTTGGGGTCTTCCCCTGCTCTGTAAAAGGGATGTGATCCCTTGCATAATAAGAAAGAGAGCGTGAAGTTGTTGGAAAACATCAAAGGACGTGAATGTAATCTTTACTAAAAATAATAAAAGAAGAAGTTGCCATTGCCCCGTGGTTTTTCCTGCACATTGCAGGTTTCCACATAAAATCTCTATGTCACTTGTGTTACTGTTTTCGTGTTCTATATTTTGTTATTGTGCTTCCTCTTGCAGGTGTGGAATCCAAAAGAGTTTTTCCTAACAATAGTTACCATTATCCAATATCTTAAAATAAAAACAATGGTCAGAATAACATCTACTATAACCTTGATCTGACATAAACCTGTCAAATTTCATATACCACTACCTTGGAGCTTGCTTCATGCCATACAGGCTCTTTTTCAACCTGCATACTAGTTCCTCCTTTCCTTTGACCTCATACCCTTGTGGCTGCTACATATAAATCTCTTCCTCCAAATCCCCATGGAGAAAAGTTATTTTTACATCTAATTGTTCAAGATGTAAATCCTCTACAACCACTAAGCTTAAAACAATTCTAATTAAAGTTATTTTAACAATAGGAGAAAAAATTTCATCATAATCAATACCTTTCTTCTATGCAAACCCCTTTACAACCAGTCTAGCCTTATACCTCTTTTTACCTCCATCTTATTCTTTCACCCTGTAAACCCATTTATTCTACAATGCTCTTTTTCTTGTAGGCAACTGAACCAGATCCCAAGTCTGATTATTTGTCAAGGAGTCCATCTCCTCTTTCATACCTTGCTCCCACTTCTTATTGGTTTCTACCTACATTGCTTCTTCATATGTTTTTGGTTCACCAGAGTCAGACAATAATACATAATATAATGAAGGAGAGTAATGTACATGAGGTCTACTTATCCTGGTAGATTTTCTAACAATAGTTGTAGGAGTTTGAGGTGCTAGCTGCTACTGCTATTGTTTATTTTCTAGCACCTTTGGAGTTTCAATTTCATCAAACATTGTGTATTCTGTGTTTACCTTTTCCTATTTCTTTTCCTGTAATTGATCCTTATACATGACCTTCTCATTGAATATTACATATCTACTCCTAATTATTTTGTGATTTGCATAATTCCAAAAGCAATAACCAAAATCATTAACTCCATATCCAATTAAAAAGCACTTCTTGGATTTTACCTCAAGTTTAGTTTGATTTTCTTTACTAATATGCATGAAAGTTTCACAACCAAAAGTATTTAGAAATGATTAGTTAACAAGCTTACCTGTCCAAGCCTCTTATGGAATCCCACCATCTAGGGAACTTGAAGGTCCTTTGTTTATTAAATAAACTATAGTATCCACAACATCTTCTCAAAAATGTAAGGGCAATCCTGCATGTAATCTCATGCACCTAGCATGTTCCATGATAGTCCTCTTCATCCTTTCTGACACACTATTTCTTGTGGAGTTCCTGGAACCATCTTCACTCTACGAATCCCATGGTATGAATAGTAATTGTCAAAATATTTGCTATAGTACTCACCTCCATTATCATATCTGAGACACTTTAGCTTATTTCCTATCTCATTCTCAACCAAAGCTTTCCATTTCTTAAAGGTATCAAAAACATCCAATTTCTTTTGAATATAGTAAACCCAAGTTTTTCTAGTTGCATCATTAATAAACATAACATAATAATGAGAGCCACCAAGAGATATATCCGATTCCCCATACATCTGAATGTACAAACTCTAGGATTTTACTCTTATTTTATTTTCCAACTCTGAGAAATCTGACTCTTTTTTATTTTCTCACAGAAGTCTAAATCAATCTACTTCAAACCTGGCAACAAATTCCTTGAGTGGAGAATTTGCATCCTCTTCGCACTCATGTGCCCAAGCCTATGATGCCACGAAGTTGTATCCACTCCTGTAGAAGCTAAAGCAATAGAAATATCAGTATTACTAGTGCATACATACAACATACCTTCCTTATTTCCCTTTGCTAATAACAATGATCCTTTAGCAACCTTCCATGAATTTGTTGAGAATGTAACTATACATTCTTCACTTTCCAACTGCCATGTGGAGATTAAATTTCTTCTTAAGTCAGGAATATGCCTTACCTCTTTCAACAACCATTGGTTTCCATTTGGTAACTTTATCTGTATGTTACCCTTTCCAGCGATTTTACATGGTCTATCATCACCCAAATAGACCTGTCCAAAATCACCTTGAATATAATCTAGAAAATATTTCCTATGGGGTGTGGCATGATATGATGCACCAGAGTCTAGCACCCAATAATCATTAATATTATCTAGTGAAATAATTAAGGCATCTTGCAATACATCACCTACTACGTTTCCTTCCTGATCACCCTGTTTTTCTTTTCGATTCCAACAGTCTCTTTTGAGGTGTCCTTTCTTACCAAAATGCCAACATTCCAACTGCTTCCCTTTGGATTTGGATCTATCTTTCTTTAATTTTCCATGATTCCCTAAGCTTTTTCCTCTATCCCTTTGTCTCCCCCTATTCTCTACAGTCAAAGCATTACCTGATGTTTCACCTATGCTTTTCTATCGCATTTACTCGCTAAGGATAACACCAATAACATCATCAAACTTTAAAGTATTTGAACTAGAGGTATAATTACTCACAACCATTACCAAGCCATTCCAACTTTTTGGCAATGAGCACAAAATCAAGAGAGACCTAACCTCATCATCAAGTTTACTCCTACATAACTTAAGTGATTTGTAACCATGTTAAATTCATTTAAATGATAAAAAATAGATCCACCTTATGAAATTTACATATTAAATAAACATTTCATAAGAAATACCTTGTTCGAAGTCGAGGGTTTTTCATACAGTTTAGCCAATGTATTCATTAAACCCTTCGTTATCTTTTCCTTTGAAATATTGAAGGCCATCGACGATGCCAAGCACAATCGTATTGTTTCTAGTGCTTTTCTATCTAGAATTTCCCATTCTTTGTCTGTTGTTTATGATGACTTCTTTGCTATTCTACCTAATAGTAGGTAAAGATATTTTTGATAAATATAATCCTCCATTTACATCTTCCATAGCTGGTAGTTTTGGCCATTAAAATTCTCAACCCTAAATCTACCTTCTTCTCCCATTGCTCCCACTTGAACTAGAAACCCTCCTTTCAAGTGCGTTTTTCAAAACCTAAGCTCTGATACCAGTTGTTAGGATTAAAGCATAAAATACGAGCAATAAAATGCAAAAATAAAACACAAAAGAAAATAATGCAATACACAATAGACATAGATTTACGTGGTTCACCCAATGTGGGCTACGTCCACGGAGAAAATAACTAGGCCTTATATTCCATCCAAAAAACCCCTTTGTACACAACCACACATTGAATATTACAATCGATCACCATACAACATCCTCTTATAAAAGTGCATTACAATTTTAGGGTAAAAAACCCACCTAAAATCTACCGTCCGATCTGTGACCTAATAAAAAATGATCTAGATTTACATAGAGGAAAAAATATCTATTTTTGATCATCACCCCCCTGGACCCCCATGGCGACAGTAGTAAGGGGGGATAATGCCCCCTAACACCCCCATATTTCGCGTAGTGGGTCCAAGTGCAGCTGGAACAAAGGCCTACAAATTAATCAAGCTCCACAATCAACACAACCTCCAAAATTATTCCAGCATTTACTCTTTATCAGAAGCTAAATCCAGAAATAGAATTATAACTATGAGACAGAGAAGCAAATTTAATAGAAATAAAGAATAGAAGGCATACACATGAAAGAGATTCAGATTTAGAGCCAAGGAACCTTTGTATTTATAGCAGAGCTTAAGCACAAAAGTTTTCTAGCAAAACGTCCATCTATTTACATTAAAATTGCTAGTTTTTATAGAGGATTCCACCTCTGAAACATAAATACCCAACCACAAAACATCGTGGTGGCAACAAAGATTTGATTCCTGCACTCAATAGAAAGTAATGAAGCATGGCTCAAATTCAATGACTCCTTGAAAAGTAGCTGCACATCTTCAATGCACCGACGTGATTCACTCGTAATGCCATATCCTCACTTGGTGGAAACACCTCGATGGTGAAGATCAGATTCTGAGATAAGATTTTGATTCTTTCCAGACCGACTGCATTTAAATGGGTGAAGTCACACCTTTGAAACTCAATTTCATCATTGAGAAGCACTTCCAGGGGATTGTTTCTGAAGCAGGGGAGTTTTGTTGAGAAAGAGGAGCTTCGCTGATGTGGGCCCCACTTGTGTTTCACCCATACAAGCTCTAAAAAGAGCTTGCACTTTCAAGTGGGGACGAAAGCACTTGGGCCCCGTTTGTGTTTTGCTGTCTTGTAGCTTGAAATGGGCTTGCGCTCTCGAATTGGGGTGAAAAGGAATCAGGTCCCACTTGGATTTTGGTCATATTTTAACTCGAAATGGGCTTGTGCTCCAAATTGAGGCGAAAGCGCTTGGGCCCCACACTACATTTTTTAGCTTGAAACAAAATTGTGCTAACTTTTAGGAAAAAGACAAGGGCGCTTTCGCCCATTCAAACCCAAAACTGAGTTGCACTCTCAAGTGGGGGTGAAAATGTTTGGGCCCCACTTGACATTTTGACTGTCTTCTGAGTGGTGCTAGCCTTAGGAAAAGTCAAAGGTGCTTTCACCCATACAAGACCTAAAATGGGATTGCACTGGAAAGTTGGGACGAAAAGGAATTGGGTCCCACTTGTCTTTTATATCCGAAATTGGGTTGCACTCTTTTAGGAAAAGACAAAGGCACTTTCACCCAAATAAAATTTAAAACTGAGTTGCACTCTTGAGTTAGGGCGAAAACACTTGGGCCCCACTTAGTTTCAATCGACTTCTAGCTCGAAATGAGCTTTCGCTCCACTCTTTCTCTAAAATAAAACCGTGCTGAAGCATGGAGCGAAACTACTCTCGCCCATGAAAAGAAAAATACCCTATATGATGAGTGAAAATAAATAACTACACACTTCCTTGAGCGCAGCCAATAAACCTTGATAGCAAAACATGGGAAATATTTAATACATTATGAAAAATAAGTTTCAGGGAAGAAAATATTAGTACATAGCAAAATTTCCCACAAAAGAAAGTAATGTAGTAGGGATGCCAACATGTTTGGTAGCTCGTGGGGGATTTATATTACCTCAATGTGAAGATCCCAGGCCTTATCTGTTGGGATCAGAGTTATTGTCACTTTCTTTTTCTGAATGCTCACTATTGGTAGCCCTTTTTTCCACCTTGGATGGGACTTTTGAACTTTGGGCATCTTCTCCATATTATGGAGTTCCATATTCTTCGAGTTAAATATAGCCCCTTTTTCCACCTTGGCTAGCGCTTGCATGTTTTTTCTTTTTTCTGCCCTTGAGCCAGATTGAGGAACTATGATGGGCTCGACGTATGCTCTCCACAATCGGGCGCTCTTGAAGAACTTCTAGCTCCATTTCTAGCGGCTATTGTACTCCAAAAAGTGGTGTGAAGGAAAAAAGAGCACGTTGGAGGTTAGCTTCGATAGACAAATAAAAAATAGATGGGGTAACAACTACGGTGACTTTGGAAGACGTTGGGATTTGAATAGTGGCGACTGAGGCATTAGGATCTGGGAATGGAATATTACGAGATGCCACTGCAACTAAGGAGGTGAGCGAGAATGAAAATATGTTTGGATTGGTAGTGATGATGGATGCAGTGATTGGATCGACAAAAACCTGAGGAGAGGCGAGGGTGGATGACATAGGAAACACAAATGAGTTAGCAATAGACGTAAAGGAACTAAATGCCTGAGAGACAAGAGGGAATGATGAGGGGAGCAATGACTGGAATGCAAGGAAATGTTGGTAGACATGGGGATGCTGAATGAAGGTTGAGTGGAAATGAGGATTTTAACATTAGAAGACAGTTACCAGAGGCTTAGAAGCAAGGGGAGGAGAAAGAGATAGCGTACCTACGGGCTTGGGCATTACTAGAGTCAAAATGGTGAACTATTGCATAATCGGGCTTGTTCTTCCTTCTTCCCTATCTGATGCTTCCACTTCTAGGTCAATCAGTTCCACCTCCTACTTCTCCTTCTATGTTGGAATAGGGACTTCAGGAATGCTTGCTTCCATCATTATCGACATTGATTGGTGCTGATGGATCGGGCTGCACTAGTCCGAGGCTTCTTTGCAATATGAGGAAGCGAAAGTGTTGTACCAATGCTCCTCTTCATCAGAGTAACCTATTTTTTAGGGGGTAGCTACTTGTATTTCTCTGTGACAAGTGGATATTGTCCAATCGTCTGCCACTATTCTTTCACCACATCCTCCACTCTACCAGGGCTTTGAGTGCTTCGAGGCATGATATAAGCAAATAAGATAGGTTGGTAAGTGTCAAAATTTACATCATATATCATGGAGAAGTTCTCGTCCAACATGAGAAATTGTTCGGATGCCTCCTTTTTATTGTGGACCCTCATGATCCATCGGTTAGTAATATTTTTGTCTGACCATTCGGGTATTGTGTCCTTCATCGCCTGAAACAACTCTTCAACAGGCATGTGCGCTGGGTTATGCGCAGGATCATATTTGACTTCCATCATGTAGAAGTCATGCCATGGTGGAAGTGACATTATCCTCTCCACATACCATTCCAGATCGCACCCCAAGGGGTTGTTGCACTGTGCTTCAATATCTGGGCGCAGGCAGCTGTGGAAGCTTTTTGTTCAAACAATTGCCTAAAAATGTCCAACGGGTCGTACCTCCAATGTTGGGGGAGCTCAACTAGGCTGAAATCATACAACGTTACTACAAGGAAGGAGTTTTTCTTGGTGACCACCACCTTAATGTCATAGAATTGGAAAGGTGAAGCGTACGTGTGCGGCTTCTATTGAGGTGTGATTTTGTCCAGTTACAAAAATCACTCGACAACTAGGATTAAAAATTCTCTCTTGCAAAGAACTTATACTTCTCTAAGGTTCTCACTTAATATTTTTATGTTTCATGCATATGTACAAAAATAAGTGCTTGAATAATCTCAATAGTTTGCAAGTTACTGATAACAAGGGGCCTGGGAATCAGGTAATTAACTTTAAATTCATCATGTGTTAAGTGTTTTTACTCCAACTCTTTCTCTAAGCAATAATAGATAAATTTACCTTTTAATTTTGATAACTTGTGCAAATTTATTCTATAATCTCAAAACAACATCTTAATTAAAATGCTTCAAATTATTTTAGAATAAAATTTTAATCTAGCATTTTAATTAATGCAAAATTTTATTTAACTTTAATAAAATCAAAGTTTGTGAAATTTTAATGAAATTGATTAAATATAAACCTTAATTGTAAAGTCTAAAATTTATAATATTCAAAATTTAAGGTTTATTTAAATGGAAATATTTGTTCATCCAAATATGAAATTGAAATTGAAATATTTGGAGAATGAACAAATGTAATAATGATTAACCCAAATTATAAGGTTTTGAAACCTCAATAATTATGAAACATAGGGTTTAATATAAAACTGATCTATGAACTTTTGAATTTTATGATATGAATTTGAATTTGTATTAATGTCCATCGGTGACCAAAAGAGGTCAATAGGCCTGTAAAGTAAGACATATACAAAGCAACGAGAGTGCCTAATGCAGCTCCAGAGAAAATAAAGTAAGAAAAACAGTAAATAGAATGCCATATGATATACAAGATTTGTGGATCAAGGATTACTCCCAACATTAAAGGCTGAAGAGAAGTGAGTGATATAAGAGTTGGATGTCGTTGTAGATGTTCTTTGTTGGAGTCGACGACGAGTTGATCTTGTTGTATCTCTATGATCACCCTGGTGCTTCCTAGTCATGGCCTATGGAGGTTGGAAGAATGAAGTGATAAGTCGAGATCCTGTTATCTTCTGTAAATTGTTACTAAGTAGTTCTTTCCTGAGATTGAATAATTCCTGGATGAAAAGGGCAATGCATATCTGATCTTCATAATTAATCCAATATTTTAGTGTATGGGTGTCTCTGAATAAGCAATAATATCTACCTCGTATCTCGTAGTAGACATGACAGGTGAAAATGAAATGCTCCTTAGATTCCACATCAAGACTACACAATCTGCAAATACGCTGATCTCTAGGGAGGTGATGATCTGTCTCAATACACAGCTAGTGGGAGTAAACTTGTAGCTGAGCTAGAGGAAACATGAGGCTGTGTGACATCTGTATCAAGTTATATTTTGGAGATATGAAAATAAAGTTTATAAAGCACCCCCTCCCCGTAATATTTATTTCTTAAATATTTATTGAATTAAATATTCAAGAACAAATATGATCCTCAAATGTAAAGTTTGGATCTTTGGATAAATTGAAACCATATTAAAATAAAACCCAAACTATTTAATGAAAATATATCAATTCTGAATTCTCAACTTTATGAAATTAAATTTGGAATCAAAATAGTCATTTATCTTTAGTAAATTTATTATTCTTTATTTTTATATTTAAAAAATTTATTTAACCAAAAAAATTTAACTAAAAAAAAAAAAAAAAAAAAAAAAAAAAAAAAAAAAAAAAAAAAAAAAAAAAAAAAAAAAAAAAAAAAAAAAAAAAAAAAAAAAAAAAAAAAAAAAAAAAAAAAAAAAAAAAAAAAAAAAAAAAAACACCAAAAAAAAAAAAAAAAAAAAAAATAATAAAAAAAAAAAAAAAAAAAAAAAAATACAAAAAAAAAAAAAAAAAAAAAAAAAAAAAAAACAACCCTATTTTCTCCACTTTTTTTCTTTCCTCCTCCCCCCCTCCATCTCAAAACCCAAATAAAATTAAATAACCCTAAAAAAAAAAAAAAACCTCCTCCGACTAACATTTATATTAATAAAAAAAAAAAAATATTGAACCAAAAAAAAAACCACCAAAAAAAAACCCGTCCTTTAATAAAAAAAAATTAATAATTCACCCCAATAATAAAAAAAAAAAATTACATTAAACATATTTTATCAGCACCATGCTTTACAGTTCAACATTGCATCATAAATATTTCCTGGTTGTCTTCATCCCATTAGAATAACGAATATACCTATTGAATATCATTTCACCTGTCTTGTAATATGTTATCACTACGGCTGTGTAGTATCCATCCTAATTTTTCTTTATATCAAACCATCACGTTCCCTAAAAATCCCGACATCAATTTCTCATGATGCCCTCATTCTAAAATGAATTCTGCATTTGATTACCATATACAATACTTCATTAAAACAAATATGATCCTACTGTTTTAAACCCAACTTTGAATGCGTGAAATACCAATCCATGATGTGATAAAACCCAGCCAATATAGATTCGCGATGTATCCAGAGTTAACTCCATGTCACGACTGCTAGCTTCACCGCAATAAAGATTCCCATCAACATGCACTATGCTTAATCTCTGAGTTTCTTCTGAAAATTCATGCAAACTGGTTGAAACCTTCAACACAACAATAAAACCAAGCATTTTATTAAATCACTTCAAACTCGTATATGAACTTAATCAAATAAATATTTTAAATTAAGTTAAATGGAACTTTTTAATTTAAAATATTTTAAATAAATTTCATTTCAAAATATTTTTTTTGGTAAATAGTGTAGCTTATATTAAAGGATTTTTTCCTGGATCCCAAAACCAGTAGTTACAAAAACCTCAAAGGAGGCTAGCAACTTAGAAGAATAAAATTAAAAAAAGTGTTTTCGTACATGGATAAACATCGTTCACCATATATTGATTAAAAGTCGATAAGCCTAATAGCAAACACCCCAAACAATATTGATGCAAATAATATATGGACAACACCCCAAACATGATTGATGCAGATAATATATGGACAACAGACACCCAAACCAACATTGATGCATATAATATATGTGAAGTTAAAATAACCCTCATGAAAAAAAACCCCAGTAAGGACCTAGAGAGCCATAAACAAAAAAAGACCCACCACCCTCCATCATGCGTCAACCACCTTCTTCTTCGCAGTGCTTTCCTCAGTATTTATGAGTTGCTTTAGCTTCCCGCTAATGCTGTCAAGAGTACTAATAAGGTTGCTGATGAAGATGTTGGCAATATGATGATGAATCTCTTCCTCCGATGCTTCGTTGTTGATTTGCCCACTCTTGGTTGGCTTCATTAACAATGTTTGAGGGCATATTGTTATCCCACACAGTTAAGGAATTCTTACTGATTCCCATGTTTGCTAAGAGGTCAGCCAATCTGTTTGCCTCCTTGTACACATGCATGCATATCATGCTGCCCTGTATTTTGATCATGTTTATGGCTTCCCTGATGGAACTCATGACCTTCCATGAAGGATTGGAGCTGTTGTTGATATAATTTATGATGTTTAGACAGTCTCCTATTTCGTAGTTCCATTTGTGCTTTTGGATGATGTTGAGACCTCTCCATAGGGCATGGGATTCTCCGCAAAGGTGACCACAATATTGCCACTATTATCTCTAACCAGTCATCTTGCCCTCGCCATTCCCAAGTTTCATTTAGAAGCTCCATATAAATTGAGCTCGAGTCATCCTATCGAGGGGGTTTCCATGGAGAGGTGTACCTTGGGTGGGTATGAGTGACACAAGGGTTATATTACTTGGGGATAGATTTATGAATAGAAAAAGCTCCAATCCCACATCATGGGGTTTTGTGCAAGGGATGAGCCAGGAGTTCTCTATGACAAAGCTGATGATTTTACTAGCAATGGAGGTAGGGTCCTTGGGAGTGTTAGAGAACACCTGATGTATTTTTCTAGCCATACCTACCATAAGAAATGGTGAGTGCACATTTTCCATTAGGATTTCAACCGAGGGTTTTTGAACAGATTGGGCCACTAAGTGAAAAGCTCTACCAGGGAGTTGGGTTGGACCCAGTTGATGTGGAAACTGGATAGTAAGTTACTCATCACAGTATAAGAGAAATCACATTTAGTGAAAATATGGTTGATGGATTCCTAAGCTTTATAGCATAGGTGGCATCTGTTGGGTACAATCATCCACCTCTTGATGAGATTATCAGTGGTTATAATTTTGTTTTGAATTTCCATCCAGGAAAACACTGCCACTTTAGATATGAGGTGATCCATATTTGGGTAGGAGAGAAGGGAGATTGCTATGGATTGAGGATAAGTTGGTAGGTAGATTTGATAGAAAAACATCCACTGTCCATTTCTTTCCAAATTAGAAAGTCTTCTCTTCCATCTATCAAAATCACTATAGTATTCAGCATAAGAGCCAAAGCCCTCGCTACCCTGGTTATGTGCCCATCATTTGAGTTAATGTTGAGGTCTTTCCAGATTTTAGACCCATTGATGTTTTGGATGAAGTATGCTACTTTGCTGCCTATGGTGCCATCAAGGATAGGTTTTAGGACAAATATCTCATCATATTCAACTAGGGGCTGATAACTGACCCACCTATCTATCCAGAAGTTTATGGCAGTACCTATTCCCAGCTGCCACCTTGAACCTTTCTAGAGAACTTCTCCGACCTGAATAATTGACCTCCAAAAAGCTGATCCCTCTTTGGGGATATCTTCATCAGTGAATTGTTTGTGCTAAAGGTATTTCCTCTATATTATTGACACCCATTTTGCACTGAAAATTGTGTGAATTTTCTAGGTTTGCTTAGCCAGCAGAGCATTTTTCATATGCTTGATTCTTCTAAGTCCCATACCCCCTTGGTTTTTTGGCTGACAAACCTTTTCCAATCCAACCAAATGAATATTTTGCTTCTTCTCTATGCCTCCCCACAGGAATATTTTTTGTATTTTCTTGATTTTGGCGTAACTGGAGTAGGAGCTTTGAAGACTAAGAGGAAATAGGTTGGGATGCTTTGGAGGCATGCTGCGGTAAGAGTGATTTTACCTGCTTGGGTTAGAAAAGCCCCTTTCTATCCAGCTAACTTTTTATTTATCCTTTCCACCACATGACTCCACATGGATAATTTGGGATGACTATAAAAAAGAGGAAGCTCCAGATAGCGAGTAGGTATATCACCAATGTTACATTGAAGAATACGCCCAATTTTAATCTGCCTAAAAAGGGGGGTATTGATGAATAAGCTTTTACTTTTTTTATAGTTGATTTCTTGCCCAACCGTTTTCTCATATAAATCAAGGATTTTTTTGATCATCTTGGCCTCCACTACTGAAGCATAGGTAGCGAGTATTGTGTCATCCATAAATCGTTGGTGTGACAATGAGTTTAGACTCGAGGCAACCCTGATCCTTGTGATATTTTTCTCACTGACAACACTCTTAAGTGCTCTTTCTAGAGATTCAACGAGTATTATAAAAAGGATGGGTGATAGGGGGTCTCCTTGCCTGATGCCTCTATCGCTAGGGAAATAACCCGTGGGTGATCCATTAACCAAGACTGAGAAATGAGGGTTGGATATGCAGCCTCTGATTGCATTTAGCCATTCCTTATGAAAACACATTTTTTTAAGAAAAACCAGGAGAAAATCCCTATTTACTCGGTCAAAATCCTTAATGATATCTAATTTTAGAAAAAAGGCTGCTTTATTATTTTGGGAAGCTGAGTGGAGGACTTCATGAAGGGTGATTATACCATCATGAATGGACCTTCCTTTGACCGAGATGCCTAGACAATGATCTATAATGAGCGGGAGTATTTATTTGAGTCTTGTTGTTAGGGCTTTGGCAAGAATCTTATATATGACATTACATAGACTGATGGGTATGTAGTCATTCATGGATTTGCACTCAGGGCCTTTAGGGATTAAGGCGATTAAGGTGGAGTTGGTGCTTCTGGGCATGGCTTTGGATTTTTGCATGTGAATAATGGCTTTGCAAATGTCAACCCCTATGATATCCCAGTAAGTTTGAAAAAACCTGGGGGAGAAGCCATCAGGCCCTAGAGCTTTATCAGGGGCCATGGAGAAAATATCCTACTTTATTTCTTCATTGGTAAGGTCCTTGATGAGCATGTCATTCATTTAAGGGAATACCCGATTTAGAATATGCTGAAGAAGCTAATATTGGGCCTGTTTGAAAACAATGGAATTTATTCCCAATATTTTTCAAAGAAGGTGACTACTTCATTTTTGATGAGGTGGATGTCTCTCACACTTGTGCCATCACTGTTTATTAACAACCTGATATTATTGGAGCTCCTGTGATGAAGAGTGGAAGCATGGAAAACTTTTGTGGTAGAGTCCCCATCCTTGAGCCATAAGGCTCTAGACTTTTGTCTCTAATACATTTTTTCCTTGGCCAAAATGTTATGGTAATCGACAAGGAGTTTTTTCTCTTCATTCCTAATTTGTATGCTCATATGCCCTTTCTAAATTTGCTCTTCTATGGATTTGAGCTTGTTGGTGATTTGCTCCTTATTTTCAAAAATATTACCAAACACTTCCTTGTTCCAAATTTTGATGTGGTCTTTGATTATTTTGAGTTTTTGGGTAACTTGAGCGATGGGGGATCCGTCCACCTCCTATTGCCACCACCCTACAATTTGATTACATAAATATGGGTGGAGAACCCACATTACCTTGAATTTGAAAGGGGTCCTAAAAACTAGAGGCTTGTTAGCTTCGAACAGGAGAGGACTGTGATCTGATCCAATTTTGGGCAAGGAAGTGAGGGAGGCATTGCCAAACAAAGGTATGGCTTCTTGAGATAGAAAAAACATGTATAGCTTAAGTTGGATTAAATTGTTCCCTATTATTCTATTATTCCATGTGAAATGATCTCCTCGGATCTGGATATCCATTATGTTATTCTCAGTGACAAACCCATGGAAGTCCTGAATACTTTTGGTAGGAATGTCATTGCCTTCTACCTTATATGATGGGTAAATGGGGGAGTTGAAATCCCCAACCAAAACCCAAGGAAATTTTTTGAAAGCCTACCTCATTTGACTTAGTTGGTCCCAAAAGGAACTCCTGCTGAGGGGATTGTTTGGGGCGTAGATATTAGACAGGATCCAACATTGATCATTGTATTTGCAAAAAACATGATATTTATAACTCTATATGAGGATGATATTACTCTGCCATCCACTTTATTTGGATCCCAAAGACACAAAAGATCCCCAGATGGACCTTGGTTGGGACTGAAAATGCTTCCACTATTTTTCCAAATGGTGTTGCCCGCCTTGCATGCTTTTGACTGATCTAACTTGGTCTCTTGAATAATGAGGATTGTTGGTTTGGTTTCTTTTCTAACAGTGCTAACCAACCTCTGCTTGGCCACACTGTTGAGGCCCCTCACATTCCATGAGAGTATCCTCATCTGGAAACTTTAGATGATTTATTGCCCCCTTTTGACTACTACATAGGGAGTTTGGGTAATTTGGGATCTTCCTTCGGGTGAGTAAACATTTCAGGTACAAGGGTTGTTTGGAATCCGTTGGCTATGTCCTTGATAGTTTGGCTTCTTATTTTCTCTTGGATATTGGGCCTTCCCCTTTTCTTGTCATTGCCAACATCGACACAGGCTTTTTTGGAGCTTTGAGTATTTTTGGGATTGAAATCTACTTTTGTTTTCTTGGTAGCCTCTTGGGAAATAAGATTTTAAGGGGGGGATCATGGGAAGTTAGCTTGACTGGAGATAAGATAGGGCTACTGATGGGAAGGGGATACTACAAAATTTCTTCTATGGTGGGGATTTGGAGGTCGACATTTGGATTCGACATATCATTTTCTTGTTGAGTGAATAATCCTTCATTTATTTTTGAATCAGAGTGGGTGATATTTCTTGAAATATCAAATTGATTAGGATGAGCAAAAAAGGAGCTTACCTAAGCTTGGTCCTCTGATTTTTTTGACTATACTTTTTGCTTTCCTTTGTTTGCCATAGGATTTTGCCCTGGTGCTTGCTGATGAGGGTTTCTACTATAGATTTGCCTGTTCTTTTGCATTGGGGGCTTCCTAGGGAAGCGAAACCCTTGGTTCCTATAGATATGGTTGCCAGAATCTACCTCCTTCTATGGTCTGAGTGAGGGGTAGTGGGACTTGAGGTGTCCTTGAGTTCAAAATTTGATGCAGAAAGCCGATTTATTTTCATACTCTATGGCCTGACAGTTGTAGAAGGAACCATAGACTAGATTGATTTGAGTTGGGAGCTAGGAATCAAGATTTGTGTTGACGTATATTTTGGCTTGAGTCAACCTAGTACGAGCTTTGGTGGTTGAATCCATGGCCACCATTTCCCCTATGTATCTGCCTATTCCTTGTAGGATGTCTTCATGCCAAAATTGGTTAGGGAGTCTTGGAAGATGAACCCACACTGGAGAAAAATTCATGCTTTGAGTTTCAGCGTTTAAATATTCCCCCATATGCGAATAAACAAACTCTTATTCCCATATAACCATGATCCCCCTGTTAGAATGTGGGTTGCATCTTAGGGATTGTTAAGGCAGGTTTAAAATAACCCTCTAGGGAGAGCTACAATCGTAATATTCCCTAAAAATTTCCATCTGGTAGTGGCCCACCGTCGAATGGATTCCATGTTTGGTCTACCACCCACAAACTTCCCAATTAGAGAATGTTCTTCTAGGGAAATATATTCGGCCATTAGGGTTTCTGGAATCACTAAGTCTTCTCCGACCACTATCAAAGGGCTTTGGTACTTGGTAGAATTCTGTGATTTGGTATTCGTGATATTTTCAAGATAAGATGCAGAATCGGAGGGCCCAGTGCCAGTACTCCCTACATTGGGATAACCCTCATTATTGTCAGGGGGTCCTTCCCCGGGTCATTCTCTCGCCCAGTAGAAAGGTCCATTTCAGCATTAGCATCTGACTCATCGATTCCCTCCCCTATAGCAAAGCTGGGTATCTCACCTGGTTCGAGGTTCCCTGTCGCTGCTGCACCTGATACATTCCCACCAGAACTCACCTGAGATAAAATGCTCACCATCCTCATTTCAAAATATTTTAAATTAAGCTAATAAGAACTTTAATTTAAAAACTTTAAAATAATTTTCATTTCAAAATATTTTAAATTAAGCTAATAAAAACTTTAATTTAAAATATTTAAAATAAATTTCATTTCAAAATATTTTAAATTAAGTTAATAAAAACTTTAATTTAAAATATTTAAAATAAATTTCATTTCAAAATATTTTAAATTAAGTTAATAAAAAATTTAATTTAAAATATTTAAAATAAAATTTATTTCAAAACTAACATATAAAACTATAAACAAAAATTGAATTTAAAACTCTTCAAACTTATAAAGCTTAAAAAATTCATTTTAGAACATTTTAACAAAACGAAAATTTTAAAAATAAAATATAAAACATCCTAACTAACACTAAGACCAAAAAAATTATGAAACAAAAAGATACCCAAACATGCCAACAAAACAAACCAATATTCTAAAAATTTCCAATTTTCAAAAGGGGGTCCCCAATTTTGGGGTCGTTGTGAAGGAGTCACAACAACTTCCTTCTCTTGTGCCCATATGTATCATCAACGAAGTCACTTTGTCGGACAACTTTGAGGGTGAAAAGGTACTTCATGGTATAGTACGAAAATAGGAAGGGTTTTCTAGTAAATCCATAAATCCTGATGACAAAGCCCTACGTAAGATGGAACACATAACCCAACTTCTTTTCCACTATCTCGTATCTCATTTGCCTCGACACTAGTTCACAAAAACAATAGATGAGATCCAAAACTAGACCGAGAAACATTCTATTGAAATTATAGTAGGACTCACTTTTGGATAAACTTTGAGTCCACTGATAAATTGTAAGCACCTTGCCTTCTTTAATGATGCAATTCTTGACGATGAAAATGAAATGACTGTGCATGTGGTAGAAAAAGTACCAAGCAAGGAAAGAGAAGAGATGGAATGAAATATCATTTTCACTTAGTACATCGCTCAATAGTATATGCATCTTCTGCACCACCCACTCTGCCCAGTCGAAAAGCACGAACTTTGTATTTGGTTTCATGGCAGTGGGGGAGTAGAATTTGCCATGCGAAATACACTCCACGAGGGAAACTTACCACTTGTATACCATTGCATCTGTGGAGAGTCCCATAACCCATGCTAACATGGAGTATATGTGAGGGTGCTTGAATAGCTTCAGGGGTTTGGGAAGGTCTGGTATTATCGGGCACTAAATTCTCCAGTAACTATGTCTCCATAAACTACCGCATCTATGTTGGTATGTATCTTTCGTTCTGCTCAGTTATGTTGATTTTCCTGATTATGTAATCGATAAGGGGATTTTCTCCATAGGTGAAAGCCTCCTGGACATATTTGGTAGAAATGGTGAACAAATTGTCCTCTCTGGTATTTTAGACTATCCTGGTCCAAGGGTCATAGAATTTAGAAATATCGCACACTCATTGACAGGCGTGCATAGGTACCAATAGAGGTGAGAGTAATAAGCAGTCGTTCGCCTAATTTTGACAGACACCCTAATTAGCATGGCATCAATAGTTTGGTGTAGCTTCTCAATATTTTTTTTCATGAGCATACAATCTCTGATTCTGCCCAACATGTCAATGGGTGGTGGCACCTCCACTTGTTTCTTCTCTTTTTTATACCTCTTCGCACCTTCTCCCTTCTTGGTGGTATTCTCATTCTTAGGATCGATGATTTTCTTACCCATTATGATTTATTCATTGGCTCTAGCACTTGCTCTTAAAACAAATATGTCTTACTGTTGCTCAGTGCATTGCGTTTCACCAGAAACTCTCGCTTTGAACTTCGATAAAGTAAACAATGCTACTACGAAACCCTCAACAATATCCTTATAGTTTCATTTGAGCTACAACGTTGGCCTTATTATAGCATTACAATTTACCCACCACCTTAATTATGCTTTGGGGTGGAGTAAATACATGGAGGGATCATGGACGAAGTGGGATATCTCCTGTCCACGTTAACCAGTGGTTGAGCTCTCCTCCCAATGATGGCTAACTGCGTGGGTCGTAATATTACTCGAAAGACATGATGCACTACTTTTTTAATTATCAAAGCACTATTTCATGCTCCAAAAGCCTTCCTCAAGGTGTGCACTCGCTAATATTTGCTTCAGAATGTGTGCTTGAGGCATTAGAGAAAGCAAAATTCTCTTTCGCTCTTGCAATCACTTTCATAATTTTTAAGAGTCGAAATAGCTTTTGCTTAAAAAGTCAAGCAAAAAACTCTTTCACCCATTTAATGCCCGAAATAGAAAAAGTGACATATTTTAAGCAAGGCCTTTGTTAATTTTGAGAGGCTTATAATATATATATATATATATATATATATATATATATATATATATATGAGCGAAAACCATCTCTTTTAATTTCCTACCACATGGCACTTGCACAAAAATAGATTAAAGGGCCACAATTTAAATTTTACCCATAAAGGAGAGCGAAAGCGTCTTTGCTCAAAAAATCCCTTAAAAGCACTTTTGAATTTTGACTTTTGGGTTGGCCTCGCCTTAGTTGTAGCTTTTGCTCCTTAAGGCATTGAAACATAGTTTCACCCCAATGCAAGAGCGAAAGTCCTATCTGCCAAATAACAGGGTGCCTATTATCTACTAAACTATTTTACTAGGTGACACTTAAAACAATGAAATAAACTCCTTTTGCTCAACAAAAGAGCGAAAATGCTTTAGCCGGATTTGACGCTTGAAACTGCTATTTTCTTTTCCCTAGCGCTAGAAAACATGTAAACTAAACTAAAAAAGCTTTTTATTTAAATGCTTTCGCTATACTTCCCTGCCATGTCAATCCTTACCATAGTGAGGAGTCCGACCAAAACTACACTACTAAGAGCATGAAGATAAGCGAAGAGACTTAAAATCCAAGAGAAAATATATATACATACGAACAAAGTAATGATTATGTACATAGCTGAGGAATTTTTACAACTACCCCTTACTGGTAGTATGCCTTTAGATGAAGGTCGTTGACTGATATTGGGAGAGTGAACCCTTCTAAATCTTGGAGAATGAAAGAGTTTACCCGATTAACCTCAAAAATTTGAAAGGGACCCTCCTAGAATGCATCAAAATTATCGTGTTATCTTATTTTAGATTTTTCTCATTCTATTTTAACACCAAGTCACCAACCTGGAAGGTTTAGTCAGAGGTTCTCTTATCGAACAAATTTTTTGTGGTCTCTGCATGCTTCATAAAAGCTTTGTAGGCATTTTATCTTTCTTCTTACAATTGCAGTAATTGGGCCAACCTAACACTCATGGGATCAAGCTCCTCATCTTCACCATATAACGATCGAAGAGACTGCAATGTGAGTAACTCAATGTGTGGGGAGAACAACTTCCTTCCCATACACCAAGGAATATGGGGATGTCTTGATCGATTTATTAATTGAGATGCAATCAGTCCATAGGGCTAGGTCCAAGAGTAGATGCCAGCTCCACTTGTTCCCTTCCAAGGTTCTCTTCAGGATATTAAGCAAGTTTTTATTCGTGGACTCCGCTAAACCATTGCCCTATAGGTAATAGTTAAATGAAGGTTTTAAGTAAATTCCATACTTTCATGAATGTATAGATTTTGGCACCAATGAAATGGGTGCCATTGTCAATTACGATTGCATCTGGTATCCCGAAGTGGGTTATCAGTCCTTCCAAAAAGGCAATGACTACATCCTTGTTAGCTTACTTGGTTGGCACTACTTTCATCCAATGGGTAAAATAATTTGTAGCTGTTAGGATATACTTATGCCCTGTAGAGGAATTAGGATCTATTGCCTCAATGAAATTTAAGCCCCATTGCTGAAATGGAGCTTCAACCTGAATTGGGTGCAAAGGCAAATAAGCATTCCTGCTCTGGATAACGTACCTCTGTAACTTGTCACATCTCTAGCTGACCTTAAAGGCATCAACAAAAATAGTAGGCCAGTAATAGCCTAATTTAATGATTTTTAAGGCCATAGGTCTTCCTGTGAAATATCCTTATGACATCCCATAATGAAACTCATCAACGATCCTCTATTTCTTTATCCCCCTAACACACCTCAGGAGAACCCCATCGATGTTCCTATGAAACAAACCATTCGATAACAATACATACCTGCATGCTTGAAGTTTGAACTTTCTCCTCTACAAAGCATTGAGGCGAGAAGGGCACCTTTCGGTATTTAAGTATTCAACAAGGTCCTCTATCCAATCCTTACCGTCTACAAATTGATTTGCAAGATCACTTTCTTGTGCTGGATCATACCACTGGCATGCTATTACCTCGAATGCGGTGCTCCTTGCAAGTTCTTGGTATAATGCTCGACCACGGACCAGTTTAGTGGGCTTGAATTCTATGTCAAATTCTTGGATCTTAGAGACCCATCCTGACCTTTTATTACCGAGCTCACCTTGGATGATGAAATTCCTGACATTAGGGTGCACTACATACACTATCATTTTACTCTGGGAGATGAAATGGTGAAACTTCTTCAATGACCGCACTACTGCATGTACTTACCTCTCAATGAAGTTATACTTCTCTTCGTGTGGATGGATGACTTGGCTTAGGAATGCTATCGATCGTTCATCCCCATCCTCATTCTTCTGGGTAAGGACAACTACAAAGCTCTCTGGTTCACCGACGACGTAAAGGATAAAGTCTTTAGAGTAATTGGGGTTCACCAGAATAGGGGATTGAGCGATCCTCTCTTTGATTTCCCTAAATGCCCACTTCCTTTCCTCAGTCCACTAAAACTTAGCATCCTTATTTAGGAGTTCGATCATTGGTTTTACCACGTGAGCAAAATAAGATATGAACTTCCTAACAAAATTGATCTACTCAAAAAAGGATTGGAGGTATTTCTTATTTGTTGGTAGAGGTATCTTGAGGAGGGCTTCAGCCCTAGAAGGATCAACAACTATTCGCTTATATGAAATTACATGGCCCAGGAGCTTACATTCTTTCACTATAAAAATGGACTTTTTCAAATTTATGAAAACTCTGAACTCTAGGCACTTCTCAAATACTTGATGTAAATGTAGATCATGTTCTCCCCTTTTGTGGGATAAAATAGTCATGTTATCTAAATATATTACAATGATACAATTTAGTAACTCATTGAAGACTAAGTCCATCGCTCTTTGGAAAGTCGCTTCGATGTTTGAGAGGCCAAACAACATTCGTTGGTAGGCAAAAGTGCCCCACTTTGTGGTGAAAGTAGTTTTTTACTAATCCCCATCCTTCACATAGATTTGATTGTATCTGAAGAAGCCATCTAGTAGAGAGAACCTCTGTGCTCTTGCCACTACATGAAGAATTTTATCAATTTGGGGTAGCGGGTAGTGGTCCTTTAGAGATGCTTGATTGAGATTTTAAAAGTCAACTCACAAGTGGATGTCTCCATTATTTTTTTACACCGAGACCAAGTTTACCACCCAAGAAGAGTGCTTGATAGGATATATAATATTTACCTCCAACATCTTTAGGAGCTAAGCCTTCATCATCACTTCAATATTCAGATTGACCGACCTTTGTTTTTGTCTGAAAGGTTTGACCCCTTCTTGTAGCTTGATCGTATGTTGGAAGATGCTCTTATCATATCCCTTCAGGTTTCGATAGATCCAAGTGACAATATCTAGGTATTCCTTGCGTAGGATCTTGATTTGCTCGATCTCTATCGATGTACAATTGGTTCCAATCTTGATCACCTTTTTGGGTTCTAGTTCTAGTTCCTTATATTATCTCACATATACTTTGATCTTATGAGCAAGTGACCTGTCATATTGATAAAATTGACTTTCAAGCATGATCAAGCCCTTTGGAACATGATTATTTTTCAACTGTATCAATCCCTCATACTATTCTTCATCAAGGGTCCTATCTTTGATAGTGTTGGCTTCATTAATAAAAAAATTGACAATTTGCTCATCATTGTCGAACACCTGCCAGTGAATATTTTTGTTAGGCACCGAAGGCCTATAAATCACTCTTACCATATTTGGTTTTTGCATCATGCTTTCAATGGGGGAGAATCTAGCTCTAATAGATGCCAATATGTTAGTGTGCTTATTTTAATCTCACAAAATAGCTTGGATATTCAACACTGTGAAAGATTCAAGCAGGTCCCATACCTTGTTGCGTTATGCCTTTACGTAATGTTGCTTTGTGACACACTTATTAGTGACTTTATTGCAGATCAACTTTGAATTTTTGAAGATCTACAATTGCTTGATTCCAAGTTTATCTACTTTTCTTAACCCCAAGCATAGGGCTTCATACTCAGTCACATTATTAGTACAGCTCCATGCGAGTCTATAGGAGTAGGTTCTCTGCTTTCCTGAAGGAGAGATAAGGACAACTCCTACTCGGATGCCATTATTACATCGCACACCATCAAAGAAGAGCTTCCATAGTTGGTAAAAAATAAGGTATTCATCACTTGGTATATTAGCCTTTTTGTGCTTGGTTATCGAGTAGAACCCTATTTTTGATTTGATCATGGTGTTGAAATCATGAATGGAAAATTAATCTATGCGAAGCTCATCTAGGGATTCCTCCATCAGTTCTACTCCTCATTATTCCTTGAATTCCTCAATTAGATTGACTAAATCCACTTGCTTCTTTGCATCTTGGATTCTTTAGATATAAAAGGTAGAGGGTTTCTCACTAAAAATTTTGATTCTTCTTCTTCTGAAGGGGATTTCCAGATGTGAATAATCTAGAGACAAATAGCCTCCTAGTTTGGCGGTGAATTCCCTTGATAGGCACATACTGAAGTATGTCTCTAAATCCACTACCACAACTTATTGTATCATGGTGATTTACAACATCTTATGCAACATGATAAAAATATCCTTTATCACCCCTACTGTCTTGACGGGAGTTCCATCCAGCTAGAGCACTCTAGGACTACTCGTGTACTCCATACCCATAATCTCACAAACAACCTTGGGCATCATAGTAGTTGCGATGCCAGAGTTGATCATGAAATTATACACAACCCACCCCTCCATCCTGAGGAACAAATAGATTGGTGGTGGCCTGTTCTTCCCGATGGTCAAGGTAGTCAATGTCTAAGTCAAGACAGTATGGGTTGGCTTTTTCTTACCTTTAGTAGACTTCAGTTATTCTTGAAATAGATTGACTTGGTCGGGTAGCTGAAGTGCATCGAAGAGGCTTACCTTAGCTGGAGTTTTCTTTAGCTCTTCAACAATATTGTGCTCTTGTACCAGACTCACCTCCCTCCTCCACAGTATCGTATCTAGTTCAATATTTGTGTATCTTCTACCCTATGATGATTGGTCAATGAGGGATACCTAAACCTTTCTCTTGCCTGGTCCCTCATCTTGGTTTGGGGTTGGGAGGGTGAAGCTTGTGATTGAGGAACTCTCCCCCTAACTCTCAGAGGTAAGAGATCCTTCAATAGGATGGGTTCCTCTGACTTAGACACTTGAGTAGGCTCTTTTACTAGCAGTAGCACCTTCTCGCTTGACATCTTAGAACTAGCAAGTAACTTTAATGGTTCCATTTGAACTAGATCAACTTCAATGGTTCCTGCACCTTGGAACAGTATTGTCATTGTTGTCAACACAGTCAAACAGATCGGTTGATGCAGTGGACAGGAGTTCAGTGATACAGTGGACAAGAGTTAAGAGGTTCTTCAGAGTATGTATAGTGGTTTTCCAAAAGATAGAAGTGGCCCATATACTAAAAATCAAAAGAAAATCACAAGGCAGAAAACTGTCGCGATATCGCGACATGTTGAGCAAGAAGGAAAAACTGTCGCGATTTCGTGACATGTTGGAAGAGAGAAGAAGAAAGAAAAACTGTCGTGATTTCACGACATGTTGGAAGAGAGAGAAGAAGAAAGAAAAACTGTCACGATTTTGTGACATGTTGGAAGAGAGAGAAGAAGAAAGAAAAACTGTCGTGATACGACATGTTGAGAAGAAAGCAAAACTGTCGCGATATCGTGACATGTTCGAAGAGAAAGCGCAAGCAAGCAAAACTGTCACGATTTTACGACATGTTCGGAGAGAAAGCACAAGCAAGAAAAACTGTCGCGATTTCGTGACATGTTCGGAGAGAAAGCGCAAGCAAGCAAAACTGTCACGATTTCGTGACATGTTCGGAGAAACAACGCAAGCAAGCAAAACTGTCGCTATTTCGCGACATGTTGGAAGAGAGAAAGGCAAGTAGAAAAAGTGTCACGATTTCGTGACATATTGCAAGAAAGGTTGTACGGACAAAAAAGTGTCGCAATTTCACGACATGTTGCAGGAGAGAGAGTCCGAGAGAAAAAGTGTCGCGATATCGCGACATGTCGGGTTTTCACGACCCGAAGGCAAGAGAAAGCACTAAGGAGAAAAAGTGTCGCGATATCGCGACATGTCGGGTTTTCGTGACCCGAAGGCAAGAGAAAGCGCTAAGGAGAAAAAGTGTCGCGATATCGCGACATGTCGCATTTTTGTGACTCTAGGAGGAGAGAGAATGTAAGAAGGCAGAAGTGTCACGATATCGCGACAAAAGTAAAAAGGAAGAGTACGGAGGCGAAAGTGTCACGATATCGCGACATGTTGTGTTTTCACGGGTACAGGCAAACAAAAGCTGCAAGGAGGCAAAAGTGTCACGATATCGCGACATGTGTTTTCGCGGGTACAAGCAAACAGAAGCTGCAAGGAGGCGAAAGTGTCGCGATATCGCGACATGTTGTGTTTTCGTGGGTACAAGCCAAGAAGAGGACAAAGAGGTAAAAGTGTCACGATTTCGTGATAGGTCACTTTGGCGCAAGCTAAAAATAGAACCCAGCCGAAATAAGATATGTGACCGTTAACTGAAGTTATGCAGCAGTTACAGGGGATGTTACAAAAGAAAATCATGCAGCTAATTTAAGAATAGTCGAAGAAGGAGAAAATGAACAGTCGTATATATAGAATCGAATATGCATGCATGCATAGAAAAGAATACGAAAAATCATGATCAAGAAGACGAACAGTCATGGTAGGGTTATATGTGTAAATTCGTAACATGCATCGTGTTTGACGAAAAGCCTACCCTATATATAGACAAAAGCAGTTACAGTTAGAAAGCGTTACAACTAACAAGTGGCGCATGAGAAATGAAAGAAGGAGTTACAACTGGAGTTACAAAGATTCAATATGGTTATAAAAGGAGGTCTGCATGGAGGATTACGTGCTGCTGATATAGAGTGTGAGTGCGCTGCTAAAGAGAGCGAAAGTGCTGCAAAAAGGAGGGCAGGAAGAGTGTCGTAAGAGAGCGTTAAGCAGAGCCGTGAGAGCCGTAAGAGTGCAGTAAAGAAGCGTAGCAAAGGGGTCTATAAGAGGGCAGTAAAAGTGCAGTAAGCAGAGCCACAAGTGTGTGTGGTGTTTTGGTGAATAGCGAGAGAGGTTGGGTTAGCAATAGACCAGTCAGGGTCTTGTAAAAGTGAAGGCATTTTTATGTCAATCTTCTAGTTCAGAAAAGAAGTCCAAGTTGGTGCTTGGATCAGGGGTTGGTGCTCCTTTCTATTGGTGCAGATAAATTAGGGGTTGGTGCTCCTTCCAGTTGGTGCTGGTAAATCAAGGGTTGGTGCTCCTTTCTATTGGTGCAGATAAATTAGGGGTTGGTGCTCCTTCCAGTTGGTGCTGGTAAATCAGGGGTTGGTGCTCCTTTCTGTTGGTGCAGATAAATCAGGGGTTGGTGCTCCTTTCTATTGGTGTAGATAAATTAGGGGTTGGTGCTCCTTCCAGTGGGTGCTGGTAAATTGATTGTAAAATTGATATTTTGCAAAGGCTGGATTTGGATGGGAGTCCAAGCAGTCATTTTTGAGGAGTAGCCAAAACTAGTGAACCTCGTTACATCTTGTGTTGTGTGATGCTCTCTTGTTACATTTGCTTTATGTGGTTTTAAGCTTTCATTGTTTTGGCTTTAAGAGTTGAAGTTTTTAAGTTTTAAAGAGCCACACTGATTCACCCCCCCTCTCAGTGTCATTGTGAGACTAACAATTGGTATCAGAGCCAAGTTCCTAAACAAAGCTTAACCAACTAGGGTTGATCTTGGATTAGTACGCAATGGCAGGTGGTGAAGGCTTCTCATCAAACAAAGCACCATTGTTGGACGAAACTAATTACTCATTTTGGAAACTCAGGATGCAGACATATCTTTGTGCTTTGGGATATGACATTTGGGATTCAGTAAATAGTGGATACACAATACCCACCACTCCTCCAACCGATGCTGCCGGTAAGAAACTGTTTGAGAATAACTCTAAAGCAAAGAATGCTATCATGTGCGGTTTAGTGGACAGTGAACTGATAAATATTATGAGTTGTAAAATGGCAAAATACATATGGGACAAACTAAGGAGCATTCATGAAGGAGACGACAAGATCAAGGAGGCCAAGTTACAAACGCATCGAGCTCAATTCAAAGCTTTAAAGATGAATGACGATGAGAACATAGAGGCATACATGCTGAGAGTTAATGGAATCATTAATGCGATTAGAGGACTCGATGAAGAAATGGAAGATGTTGTCATCGTGAAAAAGGTACTAAGATCTCTTCCGCAAAGATTTGATTCTAAAGTTTTAGCAATAGAAGAAGCTAAAGATCTAAATACTTTTAGTATGGATGAGATGCATGGTTCTTTGACTGCATATGAGATGAGAATAAGAAAAACTAAACCCACAGACAGAGAAGCTGCTTTTAAAGCACATAGAAATATAAAAGCAAAACAAGAATCCGAGGAAGAAGAGACATCAGATGAAACGGAAGCAAACTTTGTTCGGAAACTAATAAGGGGAAAAGGAAAATACAGAGGAAAGCTACCATTTAAGTGTTTCAACTATGGAGGCGTTGGGCATGTTGCAGCTAAATGTCCACTTAATGAGAAGGACAAAAGTGATGAAGGTTCACACCAAGAAAGAAATGACTGGAAGAAGAAAACAAATTTCAGAAAAGGCAACTTCAAGAAGAAAAGTTTCATCTCCAAGAATGTCAGTTCATCAGAAGACAGCTGCAGTGAGGATTCTGAAGAGGAAACAGGTGAAGCTCTTTTCATGGCATTTGAAGAAGAAGAATCAGAAAAGGAAGAAGAAGTGAACTCGAAGTATGTGGTGAAAACTCTGAGGCTGAAGTAGATCTAGAAGGTGAGTTGATCTCTGCACTTGAAGAGTTGGGTTTAGAAAGGAAAAAGAACAAAATACTGTCCAAGAAGTTGGAAGAATATGAGGGTAATATTGAAGATCTCTTCTTACAAATTCACAAAGCCAAGAAAATAGAAGAAGCCTTGAAGTCACAGATCAATGAGAAAGAGATTGTTTGCTGCAAACAAGAAGAGGAGATTGTGTTATTGAGGAAACAACTAGAAGAGGCCAATACAAATCTCAAATTTGAGAAGAGCACAGAGCTGCTAGATAAAATTATAAGGCAACAAAGAAGCCCCTTGTGCAAGCTTGGTCTTGGATATGAAGCTGAACAACCTTCATCTTCTAAATCTGCAGAGAAGAAGAAATCCACTGCTGAAGGATCAAAGCAAGAAAATCCTGAAGCTGAATCCTCAAAAGGAAGAAAATATCAAAGGAGATCTACAACAAAGCAACCACAACAAAAGAGGTTCTATCACTCTCACTTTATTCATAATAATGCTTTTAATGGCAATTGTTTTAGATGCAACCAGTATGGTCACAAGGCAATGTATTATGGACTGAATAATAGATCAAAGAGTTATGCTGGTAGAAATACATCTGTTATTTTGGTTGAACACCATGTGCAATGTTTTAAATGTAATGGTCATGGGCACATAGCAAGGTCTTGTCCAAATCTAAGGCAAGACAGTAGATTTCATCAGACGCAAAGAATGCAACACAGATAGGGAAGAAATCATGTGCATCAAAGAAAGGAAAAGAATCATCCATCAAGGATGTACAAGAGACAACCACCCAAGAGAAATGTTCAAGTTCACGAAAAGGTTCAAAATAGGGATGCAGGTGAAAACCTTTAGCCTAAGTTCAAGAAATACTGGAGAAAGAAAGAAGAGAGGAAATCGTGTCTCCTTGGACAGAAGGAGATTACTCCTCTATTGCACTAAGCAGCTCCAGGTAGCACATCCTCAGGGGGAGCAATGTTAAAGTTTATTTTAATGCTCCTATGTATTTGTGTAATTATTTGAGGATGAAAGGAAAGTAGTCGGGGAGTTGTTGTATAGCTGTCAAAGTGTGTTTTCTGTTCATGCAGTTGTTTGTGGTAGTGCCGTGAAGGGTGGTGATTAAATTGAGAGTTGTCTTTATTGGTAATATTGCTATATGTCATTGTTGTACTGTTGATGGTTCTTACCGACACTGTCCATAGTTAAGGATTATAACAGTTCAGATAGTGTGGTTAGTGAAAGAATGTTGCCCGAGCCGCATATATGTGTTTCAATAAAAGCGAGTGTGTATTTGAACTTCACATTGACGTGAAGATTGTCAGATCTATTATGATGCTGTGTTGAAAAATATTGAAGTCTGATTTAGCTCATCAAGATGAGCAACTTTGCTTTGTGAATCTTACCTATCCGAGGTCCAATCGTATGAGTTTGAGTAAGGTGCACTATAGTTGGCCATGAAGTGTTTGACAAAATGTTGTCTCCTAATTTGAACAGTTGGAAGTAAGGTGTGACCAACGGTGATTGTAGAAAACATAGACCAAGTTGAAAATAAAAAAGGAGATTTGGTTGGTGTTGTGGTACAGTGTTTGATGCTTGCACAGAATTGGTTGATACATGCTTCGACGAGGGTCTGTGATAAAGGGATGTTCTTTGAGGTGATTGGTTGAGTAGAGTTGATTAAGCCTAGTCAAGTGATTGGATGCATGTGGTTGTTCAAGTTCCATAAAATAAACTATTATTGATTTGAGTTGAGATTGGGATTTGAGTATAGAACATATTGAGTCTCTAACAATTCTCTTTATGCTTCTATGAGATTTAGTTGATATAATGATTGAGCATTAAGTATAGAACATATTGAGTCTCTAACAATTCTCTTTATGATTCTATAAGATTGGATAGATTCTATGTGAGCCTATTGACAGGATACAGAGGACAGAGTCTCAATGGATAGAGATCCAGCAGCCAACACAGTTGAAGATAGATCTGAGTGATTCTCAGGGGGAGCATTTATATATTTGATTATCTTTTTTGCTCATGTCTGTAATTTTTGCTAACTGTATTAATTTGTGCCTGAGAATGCTGTGCATGGACTCAGGGGGAGTCTGTAGCAGCCCTTTGGTATTATTGTCAAAGGGGGAGAAGAATTATAGGAAATTGCATGTGTGTTGCCAACAATTCCAAAGGGGGAGATTGTTGAGCAAGGTGCGAGAACAATATTGTCATTGTTGTCAACACAGTCAGACAGATCGGTTGATGCAGTGGACAGGAGTTCAGTGATGCAATGGACAGGAGTTAAGAGGTTCTTCAGAGTATGTACAGTGGTTTTCCAAAAGATAGAAGTGGCCCATATACTAAAAATCAAAAGAAAATCACAAGGCAGAAAACTGTCACGATATCGCGACATGTTGAGCAAGAAGGAAAAACTGTCACGATTTCGTGACATGTTGGAAGAGAGAGAAGAAGAAAGAAAAACTATCATGATTTCGTGACATGTTGGAAGAGAGAGAAGAAGAAAGAAAAACTGTCACGATTTCGCGACATGTTGGAAGAGAGAGAAGAAAGAAAAACTGTCGCGATATCGCGACATGTTGAGAAGAAAGAAAAACTGTCGCGATATCGCGACATGTTCGAAGAGAAAGCGCAAGCAAGCAAAATTGTCATGATTTCGTGACATGTTCGGAGAGAAAGCGCAAGCAAGCAAAACTGTCATGATTTCGTGACATGTTCGGAGAGAAAGCGCAAGCAAGCAAAACTGTCGCGATTTCGCGACATGTTCGGAGAAACAGTGCAAGCAAGCAAAACTGTCGCGATTTAGCGACATGTTGGAAGAGAGAAAGGCAAGTAGAAAAAGTGTCACGATTTTGGGACATATTGCAAGAAAGGTTGTACGGACAAAAAAGTGTCAAGATTTCGCAACATGTTGCAGGAGAGAGAGTCCGAGAGAAAAAGTGTCGCGATTTCGCGACATGTTGCAGGAGAGAGAGTCCGAGAGAAAAAGTGTCACGATTTCGTGACATGTTGCAGGAGAGAGAGTCCGAGAGAAAAAGTGTCACGATTTTGCGACATGTTGCAGGAGAGAGAGTCCGAGAGAAAAAGTGTCGCGATATCGCGACATGTCGGGTTTTCACGACCCGAAGGCAAGAGAAAGCGCTAAGGAGAAAAAGTGTCGCGATATCACGACATGTCGGGTTTTCGCGACCCGAAGGCAAGAGAAAGCGCTAAGGAGAAAAAGTGTCGCGATATCGCGACATGTCGCATTTTCGCGACTCTAGGAGGAGAGAAAATGTAAGAAGGCATAAGTGTCAAGATATCGTGACAAAATTAAAAAGGAAGAGTATGGAGGCGAAAGTGTCGCGATATCGCGACATGTTATGTTTTTGCAGGTACAGGAAAACAAAAGCTGCAAGGAGGCGAAAGTGTCATGATATCGTGACATGTTGTGTTTTCGCGGGTATAGGCAAACAGAAGCTACAAGGAGGCGAAAGTGTCACGATATCGTGACATGTGTTTTTGCGGGTACAAGCCAAGAAGAGGACAAAGAGGCAGAAGTGTCACGATTTCGTGATAGGTCACTTTGGCGCAAGCTAAAAATAGAACCCAGCCGAAATAAGATATGTGACCGTTAACTGAAGTTATGCAACAGTTACAGGGGACGTTACAAAAGAAAATCATGCAGCTAATTTAAGAACAATCGAAGAAGGAGAAAATGAACAATCGTATATATAGAATTGAATATGCATGCATGCACAAAAAAGAATATGAATAGTCATGATCGAGAAGACGAACAGTCATGGTAGGGTTATATGTGTAAATTCGTAACATGCATCGTGTTTGACGAAAAGCCTACCCTATATATAGACAAAAGCGATGCTGAGTTAGAAAGCGTTACAACTGACAAGTGGCGCATGAGAAATGAAAGGAGTTACAACTGGAGTTACAAAGATTCAATATGGTTATAAAAGGAGGTCTGCGCAGAGGATTACGTGCTGCTGATATAGAGTGTGAGTGCACTGCTAAAGAGAGCAAAAGTGCTACAAAAAGGAGGGCTAGAAGAGTGTCGTAAGAGAGCGTTAAGCAGAGTCGTGAGAGCTGTAAGAGTGCAGTAAAGAAGCACAACAAAGGGGTCTGTAAGAGGGCAGTAAAAGTGTAGTAAGCAGAGCCGCAAGTGTGTGTGGTGTTTTTGTGAATAGCGAGAGAGGTTGGGTTAGCAATAGACCAGTCAAGGTCTTGTAAAAGTGAAGGCATTTTTATGTCAATCTTCTAGTTTCAGAATAGAAGTCCAAGTTGGTGCTTGTATCAGGGGTTGGTGCTCCTTTCTGTAGGTGCAGATAAATTAGGGGTTGGTGCTCGTTCCAGTTGGTGCTGGTAAATCAGAGGTTGGTGCTCCTTTCTATTGGTGTAGATAAATCAAGGGTTGGTGCTCCTTCCAGTTGGTGCTCCTTTCTGTTGGTGTAGATAAATCAAGGGTTGGTGCTCCTTTCTGTTGGTGCAGATAAATCATGGGTTGGTGCTCCTTCCAGTGGGTGCTGGTAAATTGATTGTAAAATTGATATTTTGCAAAGGCTGGATTTGGACGGGAGTCCAAGCAATCATTTTTGAGGAGTAGCCAAAACTGGTGAACCTCGTTACATCTTGTGTTGTGTGATGCTCTCTTGTTACATTTACTTTATGTGGTTTTAAGCTTTCATTGTTTTGGCTTTAAGAGTTGAAGTTTTTAAGTTTTAAAGAGCCACACTGATTCACCCCCCCCCCCTCTCAGTGTCATTGTGAGACTAACAGTATCTAGTTCAATATTTTTGCGTATCTTCTACCCTATGATGATTGGTCAATGAGGGATACCTAAACCTTTCTCTTGCCTGGTCCCTCATATTGGTTTGGGGTTGGGAGGGTGAAGCTTGTGATTGAGAAACTTCCCCCCTAACTCTTAGAGGCAAGAGATCCTTCAATAGGATGGGTTCCTCTGACTTAGACACTTGAGTAGGCTCTTTTACTAGCAGTAGCACCTTCTCGCTTGACATCTTAGAAATAGCAAGTAACTTTAATGGTTCCATTTGAACTAGATCAACTTTAATGGGTTTTTAACCTATCTTCATAAGAATAGAAACCTGCTCGATAAGGGGGATCATAAAGTTGTGGTCCACTTATCTAATAATATTTACTTGCCCACTAGGAATGATGTCTGCAAGGGTCTGTACATAGTTCAAATGGACCATGTAAGTCTCCTCGCTATGCGGGTAATTATAGGTGGAGCACCAATAAGATCCATCAGATTGACCAACGTCTTCATTATCTAACACCACTGTATTTCTCTTGGAAGACCTACTAGTGGAAGTAGCTTGCTCTCTAGTAATTAGGGGAGGATGAGCGAATCTCCTTGGATGGAAACTCTGATCATATTACCTCATTTTTAAGACAGTGATCTCATTCGCCATTGCCCTCATTGATGATCACATATCTTATATCTCCTTGTCTTGGTCTAGATTTATAGGTGTCGGAGGTAAGGGTAATGGTAACGGTACCAATAGTGCAAGTAATACCGGATATGGGATAGGATATGTAAGTTGGGGAACAATAGGTGCTCAATACTACGAGGAGGGTACCATTTGGTTCTAATAATCATTGGGATTCCATGATGGAATAGGGTACATTGGGAACGTAGGCTATGACTAAGAGGATGCGCTAGGATATAAATTTTGAGGTAATTCCAAAAAAATTGGCATAGTCATCTTCGGAGGTAACTTACCAATAGTGACTAGGTCGGCCTCAAATTTATGTTCTTGAGCATACAATACTGGAAAGATGTTGACATTAACATGTTAGATGCTCATGCTGATGTTATAATGGAAAGCCCTTAGGTAATAAAATGCTACTTACTTTGGGGTGGGCTGAAGGTCATCAATGACTCTCTGCTAGGTTAGGGTGAACCTGACATTAAAATATGCTAACCTCTTCTTGAGGGTGCCTCTAAATAGTGGTGAACTGGTGTAACAAGGAGAAAGGGTCCATCTGTTCATTGAAACCTCTTATCAATTATTCTTCTAACTGGTCCCATGTAGCAATGGTACTCGGCAGTTGCAATCAGTACCAGTAGCCTCTGAGCGAGAGTACTAGTAATATTACCATGATGTCTTCTTCTGCGATGCTATGGATAGTTTCCAACAAAGCAACATCTTGGACATGCTCGTAGGCTATCTTTCCTATACCATCATACATGGGTAGAGCCTTTAACGCTACAATTGGGATCTAGTTCTGCACTTGGATATTGAGTGGTCCCAAATTATTCTAGGCTAGAAATTTCTTGGGTAGGTTCTAGGCCATCTGGATTGAAGTGCTTTGTTGAGGGGGTAAGCTAGTTGTGGTGCTGGAAGAACTTGGAGTTTGTAAAAATATACCAGCTACTTGTGAGGGTGTTTTGACTAACAGGTTAGTCGAGGGGACTACTATAGAATGTTCTACCAAAGCATCGATGTTGAGCTCAAAGAACTCAACTATATCTTCTACATTTCTAGCCTTTGATCTTGTGATCATGAGGGAGATGGATTTTAATAGGCTTCAATATTTGGAAGCTTCTGGGTTTAGCTGAGTCATCAAATATTCTTATTTGACAAAAAAATATGAATATCAATTCTTAATATCGTTTGATGTGGAATGTTTGGGTCCCACCGGGCATGCCAAAAACTATTGGTCAAGAATCTGCCTTAGGTATGGAATGTTTCATCCATGCGCTCTAGACCCAACCAAAATTGAAATGCTAAAAGGAAGGAATGCCTCCCATTCCAATATTCTCAAAGGAATCAAGATTTAGTGAATTATCTTGACCTCATCGAGTAGTGAAAGAAAATTCACTTGGCGACTCCTTGATATCAAGAATCCAAGAGGCCGTTCCTAGTAGCTCATATTTATCATGAATACTAGGTTGCATATAAAAAATAGTCAAGAACCTATTATATATTATAATACCCCCCTAAGATGATCCAATATTATAAGAAATTTATTCTCAGATTCACAGTCAGGAGAGGTTCTAGTCGAGTTAGTCCCTAAGATACCTCCAAGACCAGCTCCATCAAGAACAATATGAGTAAACATGATTGCTCAGCAGAATGTAAACCTAAATCATCCTCTACAAAAATACCCTAATTGGGATATAGTTGGTCCTTTAAGACTTGCCCAAATGCATGATATTACCCAAGTTGTATCTAAAGTTATACCTACATATGATGGATCAAGTAAAAATGCTTACAAGCATTGCCAAGATATTCTAAATTTAGTAGCCATTCACAACATTAGATATGAAGACGTTATTGTCAAGATTCTAGCCCTATATTTTAAAGGGAAGATTCTGCATTGGTTTAGAACCTTAGAAGACAACATCATCACTTCATGGTATACATTAGCTGAGCCTTTTGTAGAAGAATTAAATGAATCTATTGATCCATTTTCTCTCCTAAACCAGTTCACGTCCATACAAAAACATCAGCAAGAGTCAGTCCCTGATTTTAGTCTAAGATTTAGCAAAACCTGGAAAATAATTCCACCTAAAGCTAGACCAGATACCCCTCTTGATTTCATGTACTATATTAGAGCTCTTGGGTCAAAAATTGGACTACAAACTCAACATTCATGAGTATATATCTTCTCCCAAGTGTATAACATAGTCATACAAACAAAAAATATCCTTACTAACATAGGAAGGTTACCTCTAAAAATAGTTATGCCCTACTAATATGATATCTCTCATACCCAAGCTTAGGCAACCATATTTTCCTATATGGACCCACCTCCTTTTTCATCACCACTCCCTTAAATGTCTCCAATTATAGCCCCCAAAGCATTATCTACTTCAGTTTCCTTTCCACCACTCCCATCTCAAGTACCTCAAGGATCCACCCTGCTGCTTGATATCCAAAGTACCTTGAAAATACTAAATAACAATATGAATGCGATGGAGAAAAGAGATATGGAGAGGTCTTAGCAAAGGAGGTATCCCTACATCAATAGATATAAGAAGCCTGGTACTAGTTTTAGTGTAGGGGCCAGAGTTAACACATATCAAGAAGATCAAGAATACCCCATAAAAGGAAATAAGAAATGAATGATAAATGACTGAAAGGGATGGGAAATATGGTTGTGAGCCAGATTAATGGGGGTGATGAACAAACAACATGATTACACAGTTATACTTAAACCAATAGCCATTAGCACAAATTGTGTAACAGAAACTAAAAATGAATATTCTCACAATATGCAACCTCCAAAATTATTCTAGTGTTTACTCTTTATCAGAAGCTAAATCTAGACATAGAATTATAACTATGAGATAGAGAAGAAAATTTAATATAAATAAATAATAGAATGCATACACATGAAAGAGATTCAAATTTAGAGCCAAGGAACCTTGGTGTTCATAGAAGAGCTTAAGCACAATAGTTTTCTAGCAAAACATCCATCTATTTACATTAGAATTGCTAGTTTTTATAGAGGATTCCATCTTTTAAACATAAATTCCCAACCACAAAACATCATGGTGGCAGCCAAGATTTGATTTGTGCACTCATCAGAAAGTAATGAAGCATGGCTCAAATTTGATAACTCCTTGAAAAGTAGCTACACATCTTCAATGCACATATGTGATTCACCTGTAACACCATATCCTCACTTGGTGGAACCACATCGATGGTGAAGATCGAATTCTGAGATAAGATTTTGATTCTTCCCAGATTGACTACATTTAAATAGGTGAAGGTGCGCCTTCGAAACTCAATTTCATCATTGAGAAGCACTTCCAAGGGGATTTTTGCTGAAACAAGGGAGTTTGGCTGAGAAAGAGGAGCTTCATTGATGTGGTTCCCACTTGTGTTTTGCTCATACAAGCTCTGAAAAGAGCTTGTGCTCTCAAGTGGGGGTGAAAGCACTTGGGCCCCACTTGTGTTTCATTGTCTTCTATCTTGAAATAGGCCTGCGCTCTCGAATTGGGGTGAAAAGGAATTGGGCCCCACTTGGATTTCGATCATATTTTAACCTGAAATGGGCTTGCACTCCAAATTGAGGTGAAAGCGCTTAGGCCCCACACTATATATTTTTAGCTTAAATAAAATTGTATTGAATTTTAGGAAAAATAAAAGGGAAATTTTGCTCATTAAACCCCTAATACTAAGTTGCACTCTCAAGTGGGGGTGAAAAGGTTTGGGACCCATTTGACATTTTGGCTGTCTTCTGAGTAGTGTTGGCCTTAAGAAAATTCAAAGGTGCTTTTGCCCATACAAGACCCAAAATGGGATTACATTGGGAAGTTGGGACGAAAAGGAATTGGGCCCCACTTGGATTTTCTATCCGAAATTGGGTTATTCTCTTTAGGAAAAGACAAAGGCACTTTTGCCCAAACGAACTCTGAAATTGAGTTGTGCTCTTGAGTTGGGATGAAAAAACTTGATCCCCACTCAGTTTCGACTGAATTCTATCCTGAAATGGGCTTTCACTCCACTCTTTCTATGAAATAAAATTGCACTGAAGCATGGTGAAAAACTACTCTCACCCACGAAAAGACAAAGACCTTGCATGATGAGTGAAAAGAAAGAACTGCACGCTTCCTTGAGCGTAGCCAACAAACCTTGACAAAAAAACATGGGAAATAAGGAATACATTCTAAAAAATAAGAGTTTTAGGGAATAAAATGTTACTACATAGCAAAATTTCTCACAAAATAAAGCAATGTGGCAGGGATGCCAACAGACACTTTCACTATTACTATTCACTATCATTATTCACATTTTATTATTCACTATTACTCTTCACTGTCACTATTATCTTTTCACTATTCATTGTAATCCATCCCTATCACAATATTATTTTTGAACTCCTTCCATATGACATTCTATTCTTTAATGTTTGTTTCAAACTTCTCGATAAAGCTACTCTACCACAAACATCTCAAATAAGTTACCAAGCCATAATATTCTCTGACAAGCCATCCCACTATATATTCTTTATGCTATTGCACATGCAATTAACCTAAAATATTTTGGTGTTGATATTTCTCCCCCTCTTAATTTATAATTTGTTATTAGAGTAGGCTTGATATTTTCTAAAGGATGAAATAACTTAAGTTAATTTTAGTTCATCCATTTCTTGATAGGCCTTCCATCCAACTCTTCAAGCTTGTAGGTCTCGTAGTCATGCACAACTACTATCCAATAAGGGCCCATATATGTTCATAGAATATTTTTGTGCTTTCTCTTTTTGTGTCTAAAATTTTACACCATCACCAAGTTATTAACCTTGATGAGGGACCACTTTAGGTTTTTGTCCCAATACTCTTTTTCTTTCATCTTCTTTGCAATGCAGTATTGTGCCACCTACTGCATTTTCTTACTAGTGTAGTTGTACCGCCTATTCATTCATGGATTCCATTTCATTCTTTCTATCCCATATCATAATTTGTATAGTAGGTACATCATATTTTATGGGAAGGACAAGATCAATGTCATACATCAACTAGAATAGGGAATACCCTATGGTTGACTAGATTGTGTCCTTATAAGCCAATACGGTTGCATGGATTATTTTTTCCCATGTGTCAACCTACAAATTTGCACCTTTAAAAGAAGTTGACATAAAATGTGATTAGTTCATTCCACCTATGCATTAATACTCAATTTATATGCAATTTTCTTCCTATGCTTGATCGTGAATCAAATCATCAAGTCTTCCACCACTTTATTCAAGAAGTGGGTACCTTGATTAGAGATAATCTTAATTGGGCATCCAAAACCAATAATAGTTGATAGTTTCCATGCTATTCTATCTATTCAAGAATTATAATTACTAAAAGGAAATGATAGAATAAAAGAGCTATATGAACAACATATCATCTCATATTATCTTAATAGAATTGTACAATGGCAAATGGAACTAAGAGTCCATTATATAGAGGAATAGGTTTTTTGTTCCTCACTCTACCTATAACACTTGGTCCATATTATATGACACTTGGTATGAATACCAAATGATGGAATATATTCCAACATCCCCTGTTTTACATTATTTGGTATGAAGTTCCTTTGAGTTGCATAAATGATATTTGAATGTTTGAAACTTATTTTTCCCAAGAGCTTTTATAAAAATATCCACCATTTTGTCTTCTATAGGGACATGCTTCAAGATGATATGATGGTTTTGAAAGTGATCTTTTATGAAGTGGCATTGTGCTTAAATATGTTTAGTTCTTTCATGTATGATCAAATTTTTGATCAAGTTGAGTACTCCTTGATTGTCACAAAATATCAAAGTTGGAGTTCATTTGATACCCATGTCCGATGATATATATTTTAGCCACAATTCTTCACAGGTTGTATCTCTTACCACTCGATATTATGCTTCAGTAGATAATTGTACCATTGTACATTGTTTCTTACTATGCCAAGATATGGGTCCCAATCCAAGATAGCATAATTACCTTAAAGTAGACTTTCTATCATCAATGGAGCCTACATAATCTGAATCTGAGTAACCCTATAAATAAAAATATTTAATATTCTTCATATAAGTTAGTCCATAATCAATAGTCTTCTTGATATATTGCAGTATTATTTTTGTAGCTTTCCAATGACTTTCTCTTGGTTCTTGCATAAAGCGTGAAAGATAATTTACAACAAAGGCTAAATTAGGTTGGCTATTTGTTAAGTACAAAAGACTTCCAATTAACTATCAATACATAGTTGTTGAAACCAAAGGTGTTTCATATTTTTTGGATAACTAAATTCCTTGTTCCATTGGTGTATCTTTAGGCTTACAATCCTTCATTCTATATTTTTCAAGTAAGGCTTCTGCATATTTTGATTGGATAATAGTGATCTTATCTTCACTTTGTTGAATATCTAGACCAAGACAATAATTCATTAGACCTAAATTTATCATCTCAAATACCTTTTCTAGATCTCTTTTAATATCACTTATTAGTTTTTTAGAACTTCTAGTAATTACTATATCATCAACATATACTATGAGAATTAGTATACTATTTCCAATTTTCTTTGTATACAAACTGGGATTGGATGTACTTCTTTTGAAACTATATTGTAATAAGTGATTGTTGATCTTTATATTCCATGCTCTAGGAGCTTGCTTTAGACCATATAGATATTTGTTCAATTTGCACACCTTATTTTCTTGTCCTTTAATAACAAACCCTTCTGGTTGCGACATATAGACTTCTTCTTCTAAGTCACCATTAATAAAATAACTTTTTACATCCATTTGATGAAGGTTCCAACCCTGATGAGCTTCTACTGCATAAATTGTTTTGATAGTAGTCATTCTAGTTGTTGGTGCAAATGTTTCTTCATAGTCAATTCCTTCAATCTGAGTATATCCTTTGGCTACTAACTAAGCTTTGTACTTGTCAAGTGTTCCATATGCTTTATATTTGATCTTGTAAACCCATTTGCACCCCACTATTTTCTTTCCTGGAGGTAATTTCACTAGATCCCATGTTTTATTCTTTTGAAGTGATGCATATTTAGATTCCATTGTTGCCCTCCAATGTGAGTGATTTAGTGCTTGGAGAGTTGATGTTGGCTTTATTGTATTTCTTAGTAATACTTTGTTTATTCTACTTTGATTGCAAGTTTGAGGTCTAGTAGTGGTAAGATCTGGTATTATTTCTAGGTTTGAGTCCCTAAGAGTGTCTCTAAGCCATATTGGTTCTTTCCTATGAGGAATTGTAGATGATTCTATGTATTCTTTGTCTTCTTCTTGAGATTCTAATTTTGACTCTTCACTTGTTATATCTTCCTCTAAGTAGTTTAGAAGAATTTTTGTATCATTATTAGGTTTTCCTATGTCAGTTTTGACTTTTTCATCAAAGATTACATCTCTACTTATGTGAACTTTCTTTGTATATGGATCTAATATTTTGTATCCTATAGATTCATTATCATAGTCAACAAATATTCATACCATAGTTTTGTTATCTAATTTTGTCCTTTTTTGTTTTGGAATATGCATGTAAGCTTTGCACCCAATTTTTTTTTAGCTTTCTTATATTTGGTTTTTGTCTTGACCATGCTTCTTCAGGTGTAATATGTTTGAGTATTCTTGTTGGTAATCTATTTTGTATGTATACTGTTGTTTGAACCACTTATACCCAATATTGATGATCAAGATGAGCTTATTTTAACATACATATCACCATTTCCATTATTGACCTGTTTCTTATTTCTACAATTCCATCTAGATGTGGTGAATATGATGTAGTGAGTTGTATTTTAATTCTATTTTCTTCTAAAAATGAATCAAATTATTTAGATACAAACTCACCTCCTCTATCTAAACAAAGTGCTTTTATAGTATTTCTAGAATCTTTTTATACTTGAATTTTGAATTGTTTAAAATGACTAAATACCTCTAATTTGTACTTCATGAAGTATACCCACATTTTCTTGGTGTGATCATCAACAAATAATTTAAAATACTTATGTCCTCCAATACTAGTGACATTCATTGGCCCACATAAATCTGTGTATATTAACTCTAATGGTTGTTGAGTCCTATGTTGACAAAGTTCAAAAGGAATCCTATGTTGTTTTTTTGCTAAACATTCTAGACAAACTATAGATTTTAAAGGTAGATTTGGTATTATTTCAACCGTTTGATATTTGAGTGGTTTATTTATAGTAGATTCACTAGTATGTCCTAGACGCTTGTGCCATAGATATGAAACTTTAACTGAAAGAGTTGAGTGTGTAGTAGTGTTTAGAACAAATAGACCACTTTTATAAGAGCTTGATGCTATCTTTTCCTTCTATTTAAGAATATGATATTGTTTTCTTCCATTGGAAACTTTAAACTCTACAATCATGTTTTGATCCATGAGTTGAGAAACTGAAAGAATATTGATACATATAATACATTTATGATTATCCCTTTTCCATTTGTCAGATCTATTAGAATGTTTCCAATCCCCTTTACTTCATAAGTTTTACTATCTACTATAGTAACTAGTTTCTCATCTATATTTTATAGAGAATTAAACCAATATATATTTCTAGTCATATGTTTGCTTGCCCTTGAATCTATATACCAATGATCCATGGTTTAAGATACCTTATTTCTCCTATGAACTATGAACTTATCAATTTAATTTGAATTCCTTTTGACTCTTTAATATGGCTATGAGCAATAAATTCCAACTCAATTAACCAAGCAATAAGTTTTCTTCTCTATTCTTAAATTTTTCGAAGGTTTAATTTTCTAAATTTCAATTAATTAAAGTTTTGATGTAGCACTCCTTATATCTCCATAATTTTGGATTTTTAGAAAATGATGATATTTACAATATTTTTTTCCAAGTAGAAACACTTATACCTCCTATGATATTAATTGCAAATATTGTATTTTAGCTAGAGTGATAATATTATTTAAGGATAAGAATATTAACTCCTTGATTTGCTCTCAAATATATTAAGGTTAATTTTGTAAATAACTTTAAATGCAAAAGATAATGATAATTTCAATCTTATATTTTCCCTTATTACTCCTTATGAAAGCAAATTAATTAACCTATATAAAATAATACCTTAGTAAGGTTGATGAGTGCTAAAACTCCTTGAAATGCATTGTATCCTCTTGTTGGTTTATGATAGGCTAGTGGATGTCCTCTTATGATAGTCTTAAATGCACCTTTGACTCCTTGACTTCAAGCTTTGAATACGCTCTCACTTAATGCAGGCTTAGAATGTGCTTGGACTCTCTCCAAGAGCACTCCTTTTTATGGTGGCTACAAATGCACTATCACCTTCTTGCTGGGTGTGCCAAGTGGCATGAAGCATTACCAATATTTTTTATCTCCTCCTTGAGTAGTGCTTGTCTTTGAGGAGCGTTAGATCATGTGGTGCAGAATGAATTTCTTCTTGTTGAGCCTTGAAAATTCTTGGATGTTAGGACAATGATGGAAGGCGTTACTTATATGGACACCTTTCTCTTGATTTTTGGAGGGCGTTACTTGGTTAAGCGCTCTTCCTCCTTAAGTGCAGGCATTAGGGTTTGAATATTCTCTTACACCATTGTTCCAAGTGGCATAATATTTCCTCCTTATCAAGATAAGTTTTTGAGCCTTCTTTGCATGCACTCTTACCTTCAACGTACCAATATCTTAAGGCTTCTCAATGTATTCTTGCCAACTATTGCAAGCTTTCTTTTGATTCCTCTATGAAAAAAAATTGTGAGATGGCTCCTCCTTTTCTCCAGTGAAGATGGATGATGTATTCCAATAAGGTTAGCTCCAACTATGAATATTCTCAAGCATTGCAATGGTGCTCCCTCTTGGTTGGCGGTTCTTCCATATTGAAGCTTTGGTAAGACATTCCTTGTTATATGTAGGATGTGTTGTGTTGTCCTTTGTATTGTCCACCTTGCAATGAGTGCTGGTTTCTTACGTAGGATTATTGCTATTGCTTGTTGTGTAGATGCTAAGTTGGTGTGGATATCAAGCTCTCTAGGACCAGCTCTATTCTTAAGCACCTTGAGTGTGCTTTCACCTTGCTAGCGATGGATGTTGAGACCCTTTGGAATAGCTCTCTATCATTTCTTGAAGTTTTCTCCTCAAAATTTAGTGATGTGGTTGTTTGGAGATTGTATCTTACTACTGTAATAGTATTTTTAAGACACTATTTCTTTGTCCTATTTTATTGTAATTGAAAAGACAATTCCAGTGACAATGTAATGTAAAAACCTTTACAATATTATAATTTTACATAGAAGTTATACATCTCCTATTGAAGCTTATATTACTTCTTTAATATGGTGACACTCTACTCTATTCCTTGAGAGAAATATGTAATGTATTATTGCCTTCTTTTCTAGATAACACTAACCTCTAACTCTTTACTTGGATAACGTTAGCACCATTGAATCCAAGCTCTTAACCATTCAACTAATTTTGGAGGTTTAACTTTGCACTAATATTCACTTTAAATAAAAAATCCTTAGTGAACTTTGAAAAACTGATATAGTGTAATAATAGTTTCTCCTTATTACTCCTGTAAATGAACTTTAAATCATGCAGTAGTAATCTTTGTAGTATTTTTTGTTTCAAATAAACAATAGGAAGATAATATTTTTATTTTTGTTGAAATATATCCAACTCCTATTTAATGTGCAGGTAATAACCTTAAAATAAACTCTCTTCTACACTCCCTTGAAGACTTTAAAATGAATCCACTCCTTGCAACTTTTAAACTAATATGGTGCTTAACAAATCTTAATAAACTAAAAAGCTAAAGTTCAACTAATGAAATTTTTGCACCCAAGTTGTTTACCTTTAAAATATCTGAATATGGTGGATGACTTGATGATTTGATTCACCAAATTGCCGCCTTTAACTGGATGAACTTGCAGCTCTAAAATTGAAGTGGATGACTCCAACTCTCCTTTTGAAATCTGGTATAGAAACCAGTAACCTTATTTTTTAAATTCTTCTTTTTGGGCTTGTTGTTGGATGACAAAAATTGTCCCAAATTATTATTTTAGAAGATGCTTCTCATGAAATTTTTTTCAGGTCCCTTGTAGTTCTGATACCAATGATAGTTTCTGTGCTATTCTATCTATTCAAAAATTATACTTACTAAAAGAAAATGATAGAACATAAGAGCTACATGAACAACTTATCATATCATATTATCTGAATAGAATTGTACAATGGCAAATGGAACTGAGAGTCCATTACATAGAGGAATAGGTTTCTTATTCCTAACTCTACCTATGATACTTGGTCCATATTATATGACACTTGGTATGAATACCAAATGATGGAATATATTCCAATGATAATTTATTTATAGTTGCATTTTACAATCTCTTCCTCTATCTCATGCTTCATTGGTTGATCCTAAATACACATAGTAAGATAATCTATGGCAACAATGATGTATATGTTTCTTTGTGTTGTTACTAGAAGGAGTCCAACAATTTTAATTCCCCACTTCTCAAAGGGCCCAAGAGGAAACATATAATATAAGGAGGCAACTACAGTCATGTGATTCCTAGAAAAGTGTCCTCCATGCGCACCATCATGATATCCTGCATCTAATATCCTTCTTGTTGTAAGCTTCCTAGAGAAGTATCCTCCATGCAAACCATCATGGGGTTCTCCAATCGACTACTTTTATTACTCTTGTCTAAATTATTGTAGATACATGCCATTTGATCCTACTTAATACAATACTTCTTGCATTATTGAATAAGATTTACTAGCATGAGCAATCCTCCTTTTTATTCTTGGTGTTGCACAATTTAGAAATCTAACTCCAGTTAAGTATCATTGGATATATTTCTCTAGAATAAATTCTACTATTTGCAACATCACATCAAGAAACTCATCATCTACACATTTAGAGCCAACTCCTTCATATTATCCTAAAAGAACATCTACATTGTTATCTTCTTTTAATTCTCTTCTATTACATCCCCAAAGCGTAAATTTTGTATCCAATTTTCTACCTCTTCCTCAAAAAAATGATATGGATAATTTACTGGAGCATCAGGAAGAATGTCAAAAATTAGGACATCCACATCATTTTGTTCATATTTAATATCCACCTCACTCATACTGGTATAATCTAAGATTTTCCACTTACTTTCTTCCTATTTCTATTGTCCTCAATGTATAAGATTGAGGTATCACATTAATATTCACTCACTTGGGACCTTGATCAATGTTCATGTACCCTTCACACCAATAATTATGAGCATGGGATTTTCTTAACCATGGCCTTCCTAACAACATTGGATAGGCTACTAAACCATCTTTCATAACTTGAAAATCTACCATAAAAATGACTCCTATGATTGATACTGCTACATCAAAGACTACTATTGGATTTTTTTTTACTTTATTCAAGTATCTCAAGTTTAAGTTAGATGGATGATCTATCTCTAGTTCTGATGGCTTTAAAGTATATTCTATCATTATAATAATAACAACTCCACCATCGATGTTGACATTAGGTATATAATACCTTTGAATAAGACTTTAGCTTGTGGAGCATATGGATCAACCTCTATGTTGAACATAATGACCTTGATTTTCCTCCATATAGAATTGAGTCCACTATGTATATCCTTCGCTTTTCCAATAATAAGGGTAGTAGTTGCCTATATGTGATGTTTGTAATTTACTTTGATGAATCCTCCATGATTGCATATGGTTCCTAGCCTGCTAAGATTGGAAAATCTTGAACTCCTAATTTTTTCCCTCTTGTTGGGCTCTTCTTTCTTCTTCTTAAACTCATTTCCTTCATTGGGAGTCATATATTAAGCTTACTTCATGGCCATAACATCAACTTCTTCTTCATTGAACAAAATCAACAATGTTAACTGGAGCTTTACCCTTATCATTAATCTTTATCCTTGAAGTAAATGCCTTATTAGGGCAAATTATCTTGTAATGACCTCTCTCTTTGCACTCATAGTAGACAACCTCAAACAAATTCTTCTTATTATCTCTATATCTTGATTGGGCTCGTTAAGTTCCTATATCCTTACCTTGCAATTTTTTTTTACAAGTTATCCCATATTTTTTATTACATATTCTACTTCAACTGTAGAAGTAGAGGAAGATGAGCTCACCATTGCTAGTTGTGACTAAAAGCTATCAAAGTAACCAGTGTTGGTGGAACTGGCTCCTCCTCTAGACTCTCCTCTTGCTACTTTACAACTTCATACACATTTTAGGTAGCAACAAGTTGCTCATACTTGAACCTCAACCTAATTGTTGCTTTGAGACCTATAATAAAATAATTAATATTGGACATTTTGAGTTCATTTAGTTGTCATTGATGTCAAGGTAAAAAGTTGTCATTGATGCCAAAGTGAATACATGAAGTTGTCATTAATACCATGGAGTACATCATCATTAACACTAGGAAGCAATGCAAAGAGATGGAGAAAAGTTATCCAAATATGTTTATATAAGGGTTTTTGTTAAAACCATGGTGGCACATTAAAAGGTTTTTTATTAAAACAATAATGATAGTTTCTAACATTACAATGGTAAAATTAAGGTTATTATTATTATTATTATTTTTTGAATTTACATGGTGGAAGCGGCCCCCCACCAACCGCGCCCCCCCTGAGCGCCCCCCGAACCCCCCCCCCCCCCCCCCCCCCCCCCCCCCCCCCCTAAAATTAAGGTTATTATTAAAACCAATATGGCAAAATTATTTTTCATCAACCTAGTGAAGTGCAAATGACAATTTGATATTAACTCAAAGAAGGCTTTAATTTTTTATTAAAGTCTAAATTTTATAAATTAAATTTATAAATATTTAAATTCTTTTGAATTTAAATTTATTATAAATTATAATTTATACAAGACAACGTCATCAAGTCGAATCATCCACCGACGTTGTATGCAAAGCAAATGAAGGGTATTTAAACCCTAAGACAAACCTTAGGGAATATGGCAATTCAATTTTGTACACAAAAAAAATTCTTGAGCGTCCGAAAATCATGAAGTGGAATATTGTAGAAGCAAGGTAGTGCATCGTATTCGAGGCAACACATCATGTTCGAGAAAGAAACAAGGTAGAGGGAGTAGCGCTCGTGGTCTAGCTTGGTTCTAGATGTAGGAGAAGGCCAAAGGCTATGAAGCCTTTGTGAAAAGGCTTAAGCAACCTTAGTGCTTAAGCTAAGCATGTGGAGCGCTTAGCTCACATGATTAGCAAGCCACATCTAAGGTGCTAGTCGAGGGAGAAGGCGTAGGATCAAAAATTTGAAAAATGTGGAAGGGGGTTTCATCAAATATTTTTATGATTTAATTTTAATTTTTGCATAATACTAAGGTTTAGGAGGCATTAGGGAATGTTATGTGATATTTGATCATTATGCTAAGGTTTTTAAGGGTGTTTGTGGAATTTGATTAATTGTGCAAAGGTTAGGGAGTTATAAGGTGATATTAATTTATTTACCTAAGTGGTAAATAGGTGTTTTCTTAAGGTAAATATTATTTTACCTTAGGAAATAGAAATTAAGTTGGAATATCAATTTTGAGAAATTGAAGGTGTGTTTTGAAAAGGAAATTTCTGTGAAGATATTATTGTAAAATATTTCTATTGATATGGAGTGATAAGGTGATTTTTACATTACATTGTGAGAAAGATTTATCTTCTAACCTCTTTGAGATTGGTATAGAAGTGTTTGTGGTTGTGACAGATTTATGAGATCCCTTCATAAATCAAGAAAAAAGTATGAGCATATTCTTCCATAGTTGAATTGATTGATTGGTTTTCTAGAAAATAAGTTTGGAGTGAAAAGGACTTGATTAGGTTTTCCTATTGAGTGTGTTGAGTGAATGCTTCAAGGTTTTCTGGAATAAAGAAGTGTTGTTAAAACCTTGTTTGATGAACATTATTGTTGAAACCATTGGTTGTGTGAAGAACTTGAACAAGGATCTGAAAAGAACATGAGTATCATTGTTATGTGAGAGTTGCTTTATAAGCATTGTTGTTTAATTGAGTTGTTGAGCAAAGAACTTGAACTAGGATTTGAAAAGAACATGAGTAGCATTATTATGTGAGATCTGTTGTTGAGCATTGTTGGAAATATTTTGAGTGAGTGATCATATGCTTGGACTAGGGTTTGTGAGCAAGGATTATTTCATTGAGTGATTGGTTGAGTAGAGTTGGTTGAGCCTAGTCAAGTGATTGTGTGAAGTTATTGTTCAAGTTCCATAAAACAAACTATTCTATATTCCGAATTGAGTTGAGAAAGTGATTGAGCATTGAGTTGAATTTGAAGCATATTGAGTCTCTAAAAATTCTCCTTATGTTTCTAAGAGAGTGATTGAAATAAATTGAGCATTGTGATTAGTATAGAATATATTGAGTCTCTAACAATTCTTTTTATGTTTCTATGAGATTGGATAAGTTTTGTGTGGAATTGTTGAGCTGATTTGAGGTAATTCTTTGAGAAGACTTGTGGATAGATTTGGTGTGAGCTTTTATGGAAGCTTACAATATAGATATTGAGCATATTGGACAAGTTCTATGTGGACTTATTGAGAAGATTGGACAAGTTCTATGTGGACTTGTTGAGAATATTGGACAATATCTATGTGGACTTGTTGAGAAAATTTAAACAAGTTTTGTGTGTACTTGTTGAGCAGATTTAAGCAAGTTCAGTTTGGATTTGTTGAGCAGATTTGAGCAAGTTTTGTGTGGACTTGTTGAGAAGATTTAAGCAAGTTCTATGTGGACTTGTTGAGTATATTTAAGAAAGTTTTATGTGGAATTGTTGAGCAGATTTGAGAAAGTTCTATTGCCAAACCAGAGATAGATATTGAGCATATTTGTTCTAGAATGAAGGACTGTGTTCAGTGTAGATTTGCAACAGAGCTTTAGAGGTGATAGAGCAGAGAGGATAGTAGTCTCCAGTGGATAGAAATCCATTAGCCAGGGCAGTGAGGACATGTATTCTAAGTGGGGACAATATTATTTAGTGGAGAGAGATCCACAAGCCAATGTAGTGGAGGCAGTAGTCTTCTAGAGGATCACTAGCCAAAGAAAAGGAGAAGGAGTTCTCCTATGGATAGAGATCCATGAACTTGATTTAGGGGATTGGTGTCTCCTTTGGATAGAGGTCCATAAAAATTGTAATAGGGAAAGGATTCCCAAGATATTGATTGAGAAAATTTTAGTGAAATATTTTCTCCGTGGAGTAGCCCACATTGGGTGAACCACGTAAATTGTGGTGTCTCTATTGTGTGTGGTGATTTGTGCATTGATTTTATTATTGCTATTGATATTGCTATCTTTACATTGCATAATATTGATTGGAAAAGTAAAATTAAAAAGTGGTCTTATACTGTTCACCCCCTTCTTAGTATAAGCTTGTGTTCTTCAATTGGTATCATAGTGGGTTCCTTAAGAAGAGTTTAACAACTTGAAAGAAAAAGCTAATAAGAACACAATAGATTCTAATAATGTGTCCAAATATAATTCATCACCAGTATTTTATGGAAGTGACTATATGTATTGGAGTATGAGAATGAAGATCTACCTGATGGCACTTGGAAATGAAATTTGGGAAGCAGTTGAATTTGGATATGATCCCTTAATTAATCCTCCTATAGATAAGGAAGGTAATATCCTACAACATTACAATTCAAAAGCAATGAATGCAATTTTGAGAGGTTTACATAGAACAAAGTCTATAAAAGTTATCGTTGTCAAACTACAAAAGACATGTGAGATAAAGTGCAAAATATATATGAAGGAGATAAATGTGTCAAGAAAGCAAAGATGAAAAATATCAAAGGACAATTTTAATATTTAATAATGAAGGATGAGGAAAATATTAGTACTTATCTACTTTGAATTTATGAGGTTATTAATGCTATGCAAGGATTTGGAATGAAGTTGATGAATCAAATGTTTGTGATAAAGTTTTAAGAACTCTTCCAAACAGATTCAATGAAAAGGTTTATGCTATAAAAGTGTCAATGGATGATGATACTTTGACAAGAGATATGTTTCTTGGTAATATTATAACACATGAGATAAGAGCCAAAGATCCTATTCCCCAGAAGGAAGCAAAATTGAAAGCAATCAAGAAGACTAAGGGTAAGAAGTTAGAATCAAACAATGAGTCATCCAGTGATGAAGAAGCAAATTATGGCAGAAGGAATAAGGATTCAAGAAGATCTAGAGATACAAGATCTATTAAATATTTCAATTGTGGAAAGTATGGATATTTTACAATAGATTGTCAAGAAGCTAAGAATAACAATGGTGAAGAAAAACAAGATCACAGGAACAGGGAATCAAAAAGATATAGGCACCAAAAGAAAAGCAAGGATAAACAAAGCAGACAAGGAAAGAAGTTCTTCCAAAGCCAAAAGAGGAGCTACTATGCGGATAATTCAAGTAGGTACTCAAGTGATAGTGATGCTAGTTTTTAAGACAATGATAGAGATGAAGTCCTATTTATGATTGAAGAAAAAGAACAAGTTAAGGAAAGAACTCCAATAATTCTCAAGTATTTTAGATGTGGTAAATTTGGACATATTGAAGATGATTGTACAAGTGATGGCTATAGTTTTAGTGATGATGAATATGAGGATGCATTTGAAAGACTAGATGAAAACCTTCTAATGGTATTAGAAGAAGAAGTAGGTGATCCCATAGAAGACAAGCCAATAGAAAAAAGATGTGGACAAAGGTAAACAAATAGAGGAGTATTCAAAAAAGGATGTATATGATCTCAAAGGAGAACTTATTTATGCCCTTGAAATGATAAATAAGGTAAGAAAGCAGCACTCTAAAATTGAAATTCAATTTCAAGAATTTGACAAAGAGAGAATATTGCTTATAGAGGATTTAGAAAAATCAAAGGCTAAGGCAAAAAGTTCAAGGATAAGTTAGAAGCAAAGAACTTAGAATGTGAAAATTTAACACAAGAAGTGGCACTATTAAGAGAAATTTTAGAAGACTCCAAAGTCAAGCTAAAAGGGTTCAAAAATAGCTCAAAGAACTTAGATAAGTTCATCAAGATACAAAAGCCTACATCAAGAAAAATAAGTCTTGGATTTGGACAGGATCAAAAGAAATGGGAAGGAAAGTTGACCTCAAGTTTTGGAGGAGAAGATAATTTAGAAGAAGATAGTGTAAAAGGGAGGGAGCCATATAAGGATGAGTTGGACAATAGAGAGTTCAACAAGAACATGAACAATGCACAAAGAAGATATAGATGGAACAACAATCAGAATAGGTCAAGAGAGACTAGGAGACCAATGAGGTTAAGGCAAGGAGGCTTCAATGGAAGATGCTTTTAATGTCACACGTTTGGGCATATGGCTTCATAGTGCAAGACACAGGAAAGACAAGAATATGGGAACAAACAACTTTTCCATGGGTATTGCTACTCATGTAATCAGTTTGGTCAAAAGGCAATAATTTGCAGGGTTTATGATAGAAGAAGGTATGGCTTCACTAGGAGAATCCTAAGACATTTCCACCTCCAAGGAATAATATTAAGTGTTACAAGTGCAATAATGATGCTCACACAACAAAGTGGTGTAGAGCAAACATTCTAGAATCAATCATGATCAGGAATATGAATAGGAACAAGAGTATGGATATGAACAGGAACAAGAACAAGAACATGGATATGAACAGGAATAGGAACATGAATATGGATATGAATAAGAAAATGAACTGGAACATGGATATGAACATGAATAAGGATAGGAATGTAGATATGGATAGGAATATGGACATGGAAAGAAACAATCAGAGGAATTAGAAGGATCAGATAAGAAGGAAAGATGATAAAGGTAAAGAATAGTGCTTTCTAAGAGTAGAAATACTCCCTCCCCGAAATTAACCACCTCAAGAGGAGGTGGGGGAGGGGATAAGCTAAGAGGCTCATTCTTAGCCCCGAACCCCAAAGGTGACCCTTTGCCATTGATGTAAAAGGAGGAGAGATTTGAGTAAGGGGGAGAGATTTGGTGATGAGGCCTAGAAATGCCTCCATCATAGCATGTTTTGAACAACTAAGCTTGCCTAAAAATCTGTGATTTACCTTATATACTAGATTTGAGCAAGTTGTGTGTGGAATTTTTGAGAATATTTGAGCAAGTTCCATGTAGACTAGTTGAGAAGATTTGAGGATAAAGTATGGTGCAGATTTGAGGATAGATTTGTACCAGACTAGAGATAGAGATTGAGAATATTTGTGTTAGAATGAAGGACTATGTTTAGTGCAGATTTGAGACAGAGCTTTAGAGGTGATAGAGCAGAGAGGATAGTAGTCTCCAGTGGATAGATATCCATTAGCTAGGGTAGTGAGGATATGTCTTATGAGTGGGGATAAGAGACTTTAGTGGAGAGAGATCCACAAGCCAATGCAGTGGAGGCAGTAGTATTCTAGAGGATCACCAAATAGAACAAAGGAGAAGGAGTTATCCTATCAGTAGATATCCACAAACTTGATTTAGGGGATTGGTGTCTCCTTTGGATAGAGGTCCATAAACATTGTAATAGAGAAAGGATTCCTAAAATATTGATTGAGAAAATTTTAGTGAAATATTTTCTCCGTGGAGTAGCCCACATTGGGTGAACCACGCAAATTGTGGTTTCTATATTGTGTGTGGTGATTTATGCATTAATTTGATTATAGCCATTGATATTTCTATATTTACATTGCATAATATTGATTGGGAAAGTAAAAGTAAAAAGTGATCTTATACACCCCCCTTATCAGTATAAGCTTGTGTTCTTCAATTGGTATTAGAGCGGGTTCCTTCAAAAGAGTTTAACAACTTGAAGGAAAAATCTAACAAGAACACAATGGATTCTAAGAATGTGTCCTCAGATAATTTAGCACTAGTATTTTATGGAAGTGAATATATTATTGCAGTATGAGAATGAAGATCTACTTGATGGCACTTGGCAATGAAATTTGGGAAGCAGTTGAATTTGGATATGATCCCTTAATTAATCCTCCTATAGATAAGGAAGGTAATCTCATACATCATTACAATTCAAAAGTAATGAATGCACTTTTGAGAGGTTTGCATAGAATAAAGTCTATGAAAGTTATGCATTGTCAAACTACAAAAGACATGTGGGATACATTGTAAAATATATATGAAGGAGATAAATGTGTCAAGAAAGCAAAGATGCAAAATCTCAAAGGATAATTTGAAGAGTTAAGAATGAAGTATGAGGAATATTAGTACTTATCTACATCGAATTGATGAGGTTGTTAATGCTATGCAAGGACTTGGAATGAAGATTGATGAATTAGATGTTTGTGATAAAGTTTTAAGAACTCTTCCAAATAGATTTAGTGAAAAGGTTTCTGCTATAGAAGTGTCAATGGATGGTGATAATTTGATAAGAGATATGTTGCTTGGTATTCTTATAACACTTGAGATAAGAACAAAATATACTATTCCCCAGAAGGAAGCAACATTCAAATCAACAAAGAATACTAAGGGTAAGAAGTCAGAATCAAGCAATGAGTCATCCAGTGATGAAGAAGCAAATTATGGTAGAAGGAATAAGGATTCAAGAATATCTAGAGATACAATATCTATTAAATGTTTCAATTGTGGAAAGTATGGATATTTTGCAACAAATTGTCAAGAAGCTAAGAATAACAATGGTGAAGAAAAACATGATCATAGGAACATGGAATAAAAAATATATAGGCACCAAAAGAAAATCAAGGTTAAACAAAGTAGACAAGGAAAGAAGTTATTCCAAAGGCAAAGAGGAGCTAGTATGTGGATAATGCAAGTAAGTACTCAAATTATAGTGATGCTAGTTTTTCAGACAATGATAGAGATGAAGTCCTATTTATGATTGAAGAAAAAGAACAAGTTAAGAAAAGGACTCCAGTAATTCTCAAGTGTTTTAGATGTGGTAACTTTGGACATCTTGAAGATGATTGTACAAGGGATGGCTATAGTTTCAATGATGATGAATATGAGGATGCATTTGAAATGCTAGATGAAAATATTCTAATGGCATTAGAAGAAGAAGTAGGTGATCCTATAGAAGACAATCCAACAGAAAATAAAGATGTGGAAAAAGGCAAAAAAATAGAGGAATATTCAAAAAAGGATGTATATGATCTCAAAGGAAAACTTATTTATGCCCTTGAAACGATAAAGAAGGTAAGAAATCAACACTCTAAACTTGAAATTCAATTTAAAGAATGTGACGAAGAGAGAATATTGCTTATAGAGGATTTAGAAAAATCAAAGGCTAAGGCAAAAAATTTCAAGGATAAGTTAGAAACAAAGAACTTAGAATGTGAAAAGTTAACACAAGAAGTGGTACTATTAAGATAAGATTTAGAAGACTCCAAAGTCCAGCTAAAAGGGTTCAAAAATAGCTCAAAGAACTTAGATAAGTTCATCAAGTTACAAAAGCCTACATAAAGCAAATTAGGTCTTGGATCTGGACATGATCAAAATAAATGGGAAGGAAATTCAACCTAGAGTTTTGGAGGAGAATATACTTCAAAAGAAGATAGTGTAAAAGAGAGTGAGCCATATAAGGATGAGTTGTACAATAGAGAGTTCAACAAGAACATGAATAATGCACAAAGAAGATATAGATGGAACAACAATCAGAATAGGTCGAGAGACTAGGAGACCAATGAGGTAAATGCAAGGAGGCTTCAATGGAAGATGCTTTTCATATCACAATTTTGGGCACATGGCTTCACAGTGCAGGATATAGGAAAGTAGGAATATGGGAACAAACAAATTTTCCATGGGTATTGCTACTCATGTAATCAGTTTGGTCACAAGGCAATAAATTACAGGGTTCATGACAGAAGAAGATGTGGCTTCACTAGGAGAAATCCTAAGACATTTGCACCTCCAAGTAATAATAACATTAAGTGTTACAAGTGCAATAATCATGGTCACACAAAAAAGTGGTGTAGAGCAGACATTCTATAATCAAGCATGAATATGGAACAGGAACAAGATCATGGATATGAACAAGAACAAGAACATGAACATGGATATAAACAGGAACAGGAACATGGATATGAATAGGAACAGGAACATGGATATGAACAAGAACAATAATAGGATTGTAGACATGGATAGGAACATGGACATGGAAAGAAACAGTCAGAGGAATCAGGAGGATCAAATAAGAAGGAAAGAGGATAAAGGTAAAGAACAATGCTTTCTAAGAGTAGAAATACTCCCACCCCAAAATTAACCACATCAAGAGGATGTGGGGGAGGGGCTAAGATAAGAGGCTCATTCTTAGCCCCGAGCCCCAAATTTGACCATTTGCCATTGATGTCAAAGGGGGAGATATTTGAGTAAGAGGGAGAGATTTTGTATTTGAGAAAAGAGGAGAGAGCATTGTCCAAGGGAAGCAGAACAAAGGAAATGTCAAGTTTTTGGTAAAAAGAAGTTGGGTTACCATAAATGAAAAAGGGGGAGATTGTTGGACATTTTGAGCTCATTTAGTTGTCATTGATTTCAAGGTAAAAAGTTACCATTGATGCCAAAATAAATACATGAAGTTGTCATATATACCATGGAGTACATCATCATTAACACCAAGAAGCAATGAAAATAGATGGAGAAAATTTATCCAAATATGTTTATATAAGGTTTTTTGTTAAAACCATAGTGGCACATTACAAGGTTTTTTATTAAAACCATAATGATAGTTTCTAACATTGTGATGGTAGAATTAAGGTTTTTATTAAAACCAAGATGGCGGAATTATTTTTCATCAACCCAATGAAGTGCAAATGACAATTTGATATTAACTCAAAGAGGGCTTTAATTTTTTATTAAAGTCTAAAGTTTATAAATTAAATTTATAATATTTAAATTCTTTTGAATTTAAATTGATTATAAACTATAATTTATACAAGCCGATGTCATAAAGTCGAATCATCCGCTAACGTTGTATGCAAAGCAAATGAAGGGTATATAAACCCTAAGACAAACCTTAGGGAATATGACAATTCGATTTTGTACACAGCAAAAAATCTAGAGCATCAAAAAATTGTGAAGTGGAATATTACATTAACAAGGCAGCGCATCGTGTTCGAGCAAGGAACAAGGAATAGGGAGTAGCGCTCATGGTCTAGCTTGGCGCTAGACGTAGGAGAAGGCCAAAGTATTTGAAGTCTTTGTGAAAAGGCTTAAACAACCTTAGGGCTTAAGCTAAGCATGTGGAGCGCTTTGCTCACACAGCTAGCAATCCATAACTAAGGTGCCAGCTGAGGGAGAAGGCATAGGGTTGAAACTCCAAAAAATGCGAAAGGGGGTTTCATCAAAAGTTTTTATGATTTAATTTTAATTTTTGCATAATACTAAGGTTTAGGAGGCATAAGGGAATGTTATGTGATATTTGATCATTGTGTTAAGGTTTTTAAGGGTGTTTGTGGAATTTGATTAATTGTGCAAAGGTTATGGAGTTATAAGGTGATATTAATTTATTTACTTAAGTGGTAAATAGGCGTTTTCTTAAGGTAAATATTAAGAAATTAAGTTGGAATATTAATTTTGAGAAATTGAAGGTGTGTTTTGAAAAGAAAATTTTTATGAATATTTTATTGTCAAATATTGCTATTGAGATGGAATGATAAGGTGTAATTGAGTTTTACATTACATTGTGAGAAATATTTATCTTCTAACCTCTTTGAGCTTGGTATAGAAGTGTTTTTGGTTGTGACAAATTTATGAGTTCACTTCATAAATCAAGAAAAAGGTATGAGCATATTCTTCCATATTTGAATTGATTGATTGGTTTTCTGGAAAATAAGTTTGGAGTGAAAAGGACTTGATTAGGTTTTCCTATTGAGTGTGTTGAGTGAATGCTTCAAGGTTTTCTAGAATAAAGAAGTGTTGTTAAAACCTTGTTTGATAAGCATTGTTGTTGAAACCATTGGTTGTGTGAAGAACTTGAACAAGGATCTAAAAAGAACATGAGTATCATTGTTATGTGAGAGTTGTTTTATAAGCATTGTTGTTGAAGTGAGTTGTTGAGCAAAGAACTTGAACTAGGGTTTGAAAAGAACATGAGTATCATTATTACATGAGATATGTTATTGAGCATTGTTGGAAATGTTTCGAGTGAGTGATAATATGCTTGGACTAGGGTTTGTGAGAAAGGATTATTTTATTGAGTTATTGGTTGAGTAGATTTGGTTGAGCCTAGTCAAGTGAATGTGTGAAGTGATTGTTCAAGTTCCATAAAATAAACTATTCTCTATTCCAAATTAAGTTGAGAAATTAATTGAGCATTGAGTTGAATTTGAAGCATATTGAGTCTCTAACAATTCTCCTTATGTTTCTAAGAGAGTGATTGAAATTAATTGAGCATTATGATTAGTATAGAATATATTGAGTCTCTAACAATTCTCTTTATGTTTCTATGAGATTGGAAAAGTTCTATGTGGACTTGTTGAGCTGATTTGAGGTAAGTATTTGAGAATACTTGTGGACAAATTTGGTGTGAGCTTTTGTGGAAGCTTACAATATAGATATTGAGAAGATTGGACAAGTTCTGTGTGGACTTGTTGAGCATATTGGACAAGTTATGTGTGGATTTGTTGAGTAGATTTAAGCAAGTTCTGTGTGGAATTGTTGAGTAGATTTAAGCAAGTTATGTGTGGACTTGTTGAGCAGATTTAAATAAGTTCTGTGTGGACTTGTTGAGCAGATTTAAGCAAGTTCTATGTGGAATTGTTGAGCATATTTGAGCAAGTTCTGTGTGGACTTGTTGAGCATATTTGAGGATAGAGTTTAGTGTATATTTGAGGATATATTTGTGCCAGACCAAAGATAGAGATTGAGCAGATTTATGCTATACTAAATGAATGTGTTTAGTGCAGATTTGAGACAGATATTTGGAGGTGACAGAGTGGAGAGGATAGTAGTATCCAGTGGATAGATATCCATTAGCCAGGGTAGTGAGGATAGGTATTATGAGTGGGAATAAGAGTCTTATGTGGAGAGAGATCCAAAAGCCAGTGTAGTGGAGACATTAGTCTTCTAGAGGATCACCAACCAGAGTAGAGGAGGAGTTCTCCTATGGATAGAGATCCATGAACTTGATTTAGGGGATTGGTATCTCCTTTGGATAGAGGTACATAAACATTGTAATAGGGAAGGATTACCAAAATATTGATTGAGAAAATTTTAGTAAAATATTTTATCCGTGGAGTAGCCCACATTGGGTGAATGCTGTAAATTGTGGTGTCTCTATTGTGTGTGGTGATTTGTGCATTGATTTGATTACTGCTATTGTTATTGCTATATTTACATTGCATAATATTTATTGGGAAAGTAAAAGTAAAAAGTGGTCTTATACTATTCACCCCCTTATCAACATAAGCTTGTGTTATTAAATTGGTATTAGAGCAGGTTCCTTCAGAAGATTTTAACAGCTTGAAGAAAAAATCTAACAAGAAAAATGGATTCTAAGAATGTGTTCTCAGATAATTTAGTACCAGTATTTTATGGAAGTGACCATATGTATTGGAGTATAAGAATGAAGATCTACTTGATGGAACTTGGCAATGAAATTTGAGAAGTAGTTGAATTTGGATATGATCCCTTAATTAATCCTCATACAGATAAGGAAGGTAATCTCCTACAAAATTATAATTCAAAAGTAATGAATCCACTTTAAAGAGGTTTGCATAGAACAAAGTCTATGAAAGTTATGCATTGTCAAACTGCAAAAGACATGTGGGATAAATTACAAAATATATATGAAGGAGATAAATGTGTCAAGAAAGCAAAGATGCAAAATCTCAAAGGAAAATTTGAAGAGTTAAGAATGAAGGATGAGGAAAATATTAGTACTTATCTACTTCGAATTGATGAGGTTGTTAATGCAATGCAAGGACTTGGAATGAAGATTGATGAATCGGATGTTTGTGATAAAGTTTTAAGAACTCTTCCAAACAGATTCAATGAAAACATTTTTGCTATAGAAGTGTCAATGGATGGTGATACTTTGATAAGAGATATGTTGCTTGGTATTCTTACAACACATGAGATAAGAACAAAATATCCTATTCCCTAGAAGGAAGCAACATTCAAAGAAATCAAGAAGACTAAGGGTAAGAAGTCAGAATCAAGCAATGAGTCATCTAGTGATGAAGCAAATTATGGCATTCAAGAAGATCTAGAGATACAAGATCTATTAAATGTTTCAATTGTGGAAAGTATGGATATTTTGTAACATATTTTCAAGAATCTAAGAATGATAATGGTGAAGAAAAATAGGATCGCAATAACAGGGAATCAAAAAGATATAAGCACCAAAAGAAAATCAAGGATAAACAAAGCAGACAAGGAAATAATTTCTTCCAAAGGCAAAATATGAGATACTATGCAGATAATGCAAGTAAGTACTCAAGTGATAGTGATTCCAGTTTTTTAGACAATGATAGAGATAAAGTCCTATTTATGATTGAAGAAAATGAACAAGTTAAAAAAAGGACTCCAGTAATTCTCAAGTGTTTTAGATGTGGTAGCTTTGGAAATATTGAAGATGATTGTACAAGGTATGGCTATAGTTTTAGTGATGATGAATATGAGGATTCATTTGAAAGACCATATGAAAACCTTCTAATGGCATTAGAAGAAGAAGTAGGTGATCCTATAGAAGACAAGCCAAAATAAAATAAATATGTGGACAAAGATAAAAAAATAGAGGAATATTCAGAAAAGGATGGATATGATCTCAAAGGAGAAATTATTTATGCCCTTGACACGGTAAAGAAGGTAAGAAAGAAACACTCTAAAATTAAAATTCAATTTCAAGAATGTGATGAAGATAGAAGATTGCTTATAGAGGATTTAGAAAAATCAAATGCTAATGCAAAAAGGTTCAAGGATAAGTTAGAAACAAAGAACTTAGAATGTGAAACACAAGAAGTGGCACTACTAAGAGAAGATTTAGAAGACTCCAAATTCAAGCTAAAAGGGTTCAAAAATAGCTCAAAGAACTTAGATAAGTTCATCAAGATACAAAAGCCTACATCAAACAAAATAGTTCTTGAATTTGGATAGGATCAAAAGAAACAGAAAGGAAAGTCAACCTCATGTTTTGGAGGAGAAGATACTTTAGATGAAGACACTTCAAAAGAAGATAATGTAAAAGAGAGTGAGCCATCTAAGAATGAGTTGGATAATAGAGAGTTCAACAAGAACAAGAATAATGCACAAAGAAGATATATATGGAACAACAATAAGAATATGTCAAGAGAGACTAGGAGACCAATGAGATCAAGGCAAGGAGGCTTCAATGGAAGATGATTTTCATATCACAAATTTGGGCACATGGCTTCACAGTGCAGGACACAGAAAATATAGGAATATGGGAACAAACAACTTTTACATGGGTATTGCTACTCATGTAATCAGTTTAGTCACAAGGCAATAAATTTTAGGGTTCATGACATAAGAAGGTATGGCTTCACTAGGAGAAATCCTAAGACATTTGCACCTCCAAGGAATAATAACATTAAGTGTTACAAGTGCAATAATTATGGTCACATAGCAAAGTTGTGTAGAGCAGACATTCCAGAATCAAGCATGAACAGGAACAAGAACATGGATATGAACAGGAATAGGAATAGGAACATGGATATGAACAAGAATAGGAACAAGAACATGGATATGAAAAAGAACATGAACATGAACAGGAACATGGATATGAACAGGAACAAGGATAGAAATGTAGAAATGGACAGAAACATGGACATGGAAATAAATAGTCATAGGAATCAAAAGGATCAGATAAGAAGGAAAGAGGATAAAGGTAAAGAACAGTGTTTTCTGAGAGTAGAAATACTCCCACCTTGGAATTAACCACCTAAAGAGAAGGTGGGGGAGGGGCTAAGCTAAGAGGCTCATTCTTAGCCTCAAACCCCAAAGGTGATCCTTTGCCATTGATGTCAAAGGGAGAGAGATTTGAGTAAGGGGGAGATATTTGGTATTTGAGAAAAGAAGAGAGAGCATTGTCCCAGGGGGAGCAGAACAAAGGAAAGGTCATGTTTTTGGTAAAAAGAATTTGGGTTGCCATAAATGAAAAATAGGGAGATTGTTGGACATTTTGAGCTCATTTAGTTGTCAGTGATGTCAAGGTAAAAAATTTTCATTGATGCCAAAGTGAATACATGAATCTGTCATTAATACCATGGAGTACATCATCATTAACACCAGGAAGCAATGCAAAGAGATGGAGAAAAGTTATCAAAATATGTTTATATAAGGGTTTTTGTTAAAACCATGGTGGCACATTAATTTTTTTTATTATTAAAACCATAATGATAGTTTCTAACATTGTGATGGCAGAATTATATTTCATCAACCCAGTGAAGTGCAAATGACAATTTGATATTAACTTAAAGAGGGCTTTAATTTTTTATTAAAGTCTAAAGTTTATAAATTAAATTTATAATATTTAAATTCTTTTGAATTTAAATTGATTATAAATTATAATTTATACAAGCCGACATCATCAAGTCGAATCATTCACCAACATTGTATGCAAAGCAAATGAAGGGTATTTAAACCCTAAGAAAAACCTTAGGGAAGATGGCAATTTTATTTTGTACACAACAAAAAATCTGGAGCATCTAAAAATCATGAAGTGGAATATTGTAGAAGTAAGGCAACGCATTATGTTCGAGGTAGCGCATCGTGTTTGAGCAAGGATCAAGGTAGAGGGAGTAGCACTCGTGGTCTAGCTTGGTACTAGACGTAGGATAAGGCCAAAGGATTTGAAGCATTTGTGAAAAGGCTTAAGCAACCTTAGGGCTTAAGCTAAGCATGTGGAGCGCTTAGCTCACACGACTAGCAAGCCACAGCTAAGGCACCGGTCGAGGGAGAAGGTGTAGGGTTGAAACTCCAAAAAATGTGGAAGGGGGTTTCATCAAAGGTTTTTATGATTTAATTTTGATTTTTGCATAATACTAAGGTTTAGGAGGCATAAGGGAATGTTATATGATATTTGATCATTGTGCTAAGGTTTTTAATGGTGTTTGTGGAATTTGATTAATTGTGCAAAGGTTAGGGAGTTATAAGGTGATATTAATGAATTTACCTAAGTTGTAAATATGTGTTTTCTTAAAATTAATATTATTTTACCTTAGGAGATAGAAATTAAGTTGGAATATCAATTTTGAGAAATTGAAGGTGTGTTTTGAAAAGGAAATTTCTATGAAGATATTATTGTCAAATATTTCTATTGAGATGGAGTGATAAGGTGTAATTGAGTTTTACATTACATTGTGAGAAAGATTTATCTTCTAACCTCTTTGAGCTTGGTATAGAAGTGTTTGTGGTTGTGACAAATTTATGATATCCCTTCATCAATAAAGAAAAATATATGAGCATATTCTTCCATAGTTGAATTGATTGATTGGTTTTCTAGAAAATAAGTTTGGAGTGAAAAGGACTTGATTAGGTTTTCCTATTGAGTGTGTTGAGTGAATGCTTCAAGGTTTTCTAGAATAAATAAGTGTTGTTAAAACCTTGTTTGATAAGCATTGTTGTTGAAACCATTGGTTGTGTGAAGAACTTGAACAAGGATCTAAAAAGAACATGAGTATCATTGTTATGTGAGAGTTGTTTTATAAGCATTGTTGTTGAAGTGAGTTGTTGAGAAAAGAACTTGAAATAGGGTTTTTTTTTTTAAGCAAAAAATCCCTTATGGGGCCACCTTGGTCTAAGAGACCACGAACAGGGGGTTCTACATCATCAAAGTCACCCGGGGGTTGCACCCAGCCCTGTCCGTACCAACATTATCAATTGGATTTTTGGTACCTAATTCAGCTTTTTGGTAGGGTGGAGATTCGAACCTAGGACCTCCCTTGGAGGATTGCCCTCTCCTCTCCAACTTACCCACAACACCTAGGTCAACTTGAACTAGGGTTTGAAAAGAACATGAGTATCATTATTTTGTGAGATCTGTTGTTGAGCATTGTTGGAAACATTTTGAGTGAGTGATCATATGCTTGGACTAGGGTTTGTGAGCAAGGATTATTTCATTGAATGATTGGTTGAGCCTAGTCAAGTGAATGTGTGAAGTGATTGTTCAAGTTCCATAAAACAAACTATTCTATATTCCGAATTGAGTTGATAAAGTTATTGAGCATTGAGTTGAATTTGAAGCATATTGAGTCTCTAAAAATTCTTCTTATGTTTCTAAGAGAGTGATTAAAAGAAATTGAGAATTATGATTAGTATAGAAAATATTGAGTCTCTAATAATTCTCTTTATGTTTCTATGAGATTGGACAAGTTCTATGTGGACTTGTTGAGCTAATTTGAGACAAGTCTTTGAGAAGAATTATGGACAGATTTGGTGTGAGCTTTTGTGGAAGCTTACAATACAGATATTGAGCAAATTGGACAAGTTCTGTGTGGACTTGTTGAGCAGATTGGGCAAGTTCTGTGTGGACTTGTTGAGCAGATTGGACAAGTTCTGTGTGGACTTGTTGAGAAGATTGGACAAGTTCTATGTGGACTTGTTGATCAGATTTAAGCAAGTTCTATGTGGACTTGTTGAGCAGATTTAAGTAAGTTCTGTGTGGACTTGTTGAGAAGATTTAAGCAAGTTATATGTGGACTTATTAAGAATATTTAAGCAAGTTTTGTATGGACTTGTTGATCAAATTTAAGCAAGTTCTGTGTGGACTTGTTGAGCAGATTTAAGCAAGTTCTATGCGGACTTGTTGAGCAGATTTGAGCAAGTTCTGTATGGACTTGTTGAGAAAATTTGAGGATATAGTTTGGTGCATATTTGAGGATAGATTTATACCAAACTAGAGATAGATATTTAGTAGATTTGTGCTGGATCAAAGGAATGTGTTTAGTGTAGATTTGAGATAGAGCTTTGGAGGTGATAGAGCAGAGAGGATAGCGGTATCCAGTGGATAGAGATCCATTAGACAGGGGAGTGAGGATAGGTCTTTTGAGTAGGGACAAGAGTCTTCAGTGGAGAGATATCCACAAGCAAGTGTAGTGGAGGCAGTAGTCTTCTAGAGGATTACTAGCCAGAGTAGAGGAGAAGGAGTTCTCCTATGGATATAGATTCATGAACTTGATTTATGGGATTAGTGTCTCCTTTAGATAGAGGTCCATAAATATTGTAATAGGGAAAGGATTCCCAAGAGATTGATTGAGAAAATTTTATTGAAATATTTTCTCCGTGGAGTAGCCCACATTGGGTGAACCACATAAATTATGGTGTCTCTATTGTGTGTGGTGATTTGTGCATTGCTTTGATTACTACTATTGATATTGCTATCTTTACATTACATAATATTGATTGGGAAAGTAAAAGTAAAAAGTGGTCTTATACTATTCACCCCCTATCAGTATAAGCTTATGTTCTTCACTTACAAAGCATGTTATCCACACCATCCATGAGACCATTAGGCAAGTTATCCTTTCATAATTGGATCTCAATATTTTAATGAAGCTCTTGCACTCATGCATAGTAGTCATGAACTTTATTTTTAGATCCTTGAACCAAATCCATTATTTGAATCATCAGGTCATAATATTTCTAGCACAGTTGTGCTCCTAAATCATCTTTTTACTAATCTTGTCCCATGAATTCCTGATCTACTTCTTTTGCATATTATACCATCTAAAATCAGCATCATTCATAAATGTTGGAAGGAACTTCACCCATTACTCTCTTCATGTTAAGTCATTATAAATGCATGCTCTCATATATTCTTAAATAAAGGTCTTGGCATCTTCAAAATAATGAGTTCAAAAGACAAGACTTATTTCCATATTTACTATGGTCTTGGAGTCCCAATTTCAACTCTTCTTCATGAAATAACTGGGCTCATGAATCAAAATATGAATCTTTCTATAGAGTATTGTGAATACCCAATTTACTAGATTTTGCTTGTTAGTTCCTTACTGTTATACGTCTAGTGTAGACACAAAAATAAAAACAAGGTAAACTAGATGGTAAAATTTGATTGGGTAATTACAAACTATCCACAAGATCAGCAAAACATACACTTGTTGACTATACTTCATTGTAAAAGTACACCTATAAGTACCAAAACAAGGTATATACGAAGGAGAGTGACTAGTGTGAATACTTAGTAAGGATATTAGAAAAGAGACTTTACCATAGGATGGGCAACATCACCACCAAAAAGGAGTGTCTTGACAACAAAACCAAAAATATTGAACTAAAATATACATACAATACTTTATCGAACCCTCCTCTTACTATAGTAATTTTTGTAGATGCACAGTCTTAAGTTGGTGATGGTATATTACATACAACTCTCATGCACAAGAAAATATTAATACATCATAGTATTATGGAAGCACATGAGATATCATAATGCAAATAGAAGAAATTGCATTATATATATGAATTATAACAATACATAGTTGCTCACCAGATTGTCTTGTGAGCAAAAATGGCCCTCCTATTAAGCCTCCACCTCCTTTGGACTTGCCTAATGACCGTGCATCACACACTCACTCTAAAAATATTGGACATACCTTGGATAAAGATACACTCTTTCTTAGCTAGCTTGGCTTGCTAGCTCTCACTCACACCCTAGACTCTCTATTACTTCCTTGAGCTCACACTTTCTCAACTCAACTTGACTTGACTTGACTATAGTTGACTTGGATTGCCTACCATGAGGGGTCTATCCCCTATTTATAGGCTCATATGTGCTAAATATTACATGCATGAAGAACTCTAGATGAACACATGACAACACATTCTAGAGATCTTATTTTTGGACTCTTTCAATAATATCAAAATTTCTAAGATATTTTGGATTTTTCCTAGGATAATTTATGACTATATGAGATAGTCCGAATATCATATGCTTCTAGATATTTTTCTTTTGAAATTTTTCTATAATTACACAATACTTCCAAAGGTACCTTTAAATATCTTGTATTTCTAAAGATACAACATATCTTCCTCGACAAAGGCAATTTACCATGACCATGATACTTTCACTTTTACTATTCACTATTACTATTCATCATGATCTGTTGCTATCACAATATTCTTTTTCTACTCTTGTATAAAAATTCTATTCTTTAAAAGTTACTACAACCTTCTCTATGAAGCTACTCCATTGCAAGCATCGTGAACAGGCTACCAAGCCATAATATTCTCTACAAATCCATATCACTATATATTCTATATTCTATATTCTACTACATATGCAAATAACTTAAACAAATTTGGTGTCAACAAACTCAAACTCATAAGAAAGATTCATCAAATTGAGGATTTCATCTTATAGGAAATAAGTGAATATGAAATATTTTTCACTCTTCAAATAAATTTCAAGATGTTTCTCAAAGGAGCTAATATTGATAAAGATAGATTTGTGTTTTTTATCCCCACAATGATGATGATATGCAATATATCTTCAAGTTTGTCATGCTTAAGGAGGAAAACATAAAATTGAATGATATAAGTGATGCATGGTTAAAAGGAATTCCCTTATTTGTGGATTATTCTTGTGATACTTGTGACCTTATCCAAAATATGGATGCTTTTTGCGACACTCAAGACTTGCATATTGTTGGTTATGGTGAGCCTGATGGTATTGATCATAATGATCTTGTACATATAATAATAATGTTGTTTATAGGTATTATAATGGTGTAGTTATTGGTGATTCCCATGATGAAATACAAGACATAGATTGTGCTAATGGTGTTGTTTATGGCCATGATAGAGGCCATGTTAACAATATACATAATCATAAAGATGTAAATGATGAATATATTGGATGCTTTAAAAGCACACTAAAGATATTGATTTCAAATGGATAGGATGGTAAAGGATTTTAAAAGAATGATAAAGAAATAAGAAATCCCATGGAGATAAGCATAAGGTCAAATAATGAAGGCCTTGGGTATGATGGTCAAATAGTAAATGGGGACACTAATTTTGCAAAAGAATAAATATATATGACACAAAATCAAGTTAAGCTCCATGAATATTGTTGTAGTCATTGTGGTCAAGTAGGAAATGAAAAATAAAGTTTTTGAATCCTTATCATGTGCTATTTATGGAAATAAAATTTATTATGAGAAATATTGTTGACATAAAATTGATATGACAAACAAAATATATTTTGACTATGGATGGATGGATGTGATATAATGGTACAAAGTGAAAATCATGTTGAGAGGATTATATGAGATAATGTTTTCTTCTCAAAGGAGTAGGATAAAATATAAAATATGGCATTGTACTTATGGTGATTTTTGTTTATGGCTATTAGGCCTTCATGTGTGCACTAGGTTAGGTGCTCGAGAGGAACCACATAGTATGGAGGTGGTCAACAAAGACCACAATAAAATTTGGTGATTATGGGTTATCCAATTGAAAACACTTGGGATGTGTACATTGATTAATGAGGACAAGGGAAATCCAAGGAGGACTATAGAGAGATGTAATTATGTAGAAGAGATACCATTGTGTAGGATGGAGAGGTATCTAGCATCTTAGTTGTTATATATAGATGTGAAAAGTTTAGTACAATGATAGAGTGGACGACTTGAGGAAGAATTTTATTATAAATGGGTACCTAGTCAACCATAAGACTCAAAAGGAAAGTGATACCCATATATCCATATTGTGTTTATAGGAGGTCTTCAAGTCCTGTATAAAATTAAATGCATTTACAATTAATGAATACCATAATTCACATAATAATTTCTTGTAACTTTTTTCTACTCAAGTAAAAACTATCCTCAATTCTATTTTAAACGTGAAAATTGTTGCCCAAATAATGACATCTATTTATCTTGAATTTCCATTAATCCTTTACCATCAACTACATGGGAATAAGTTAAATTGTGCTCAATACAACATGTGGGGACTTAAGGAGTTAAAAATCTAGAATAGTATTTTTGGAAGGAAAGAGAACAAACTTTACTGAATATGTGGTGGCTAATAAAGTTATTAATTTTTATAATATAGATACAATGTTTTTTATTTTTTTTTAATTGATTATATGGGATTGAAATAGGTCCCACTTGTGTTACATCATGACTATGGTCACCCAATATTTCAACAAACCACATAGTGGTATGACAACACTTATGAAAATTATGCATATATTGCCTAACTAGATTTGAACTTGGATCCATTTGATTATATTACATTGGTTATATAGGATTAGAATGATCCCCAAAATATTAATGTTCACCTATAAGACTTAAAATTTAGTCTAAGGTTCACCCATGCAAGTAGAACCTTGACTTATGGTGTGAAACTCTCCACTTCTAACTAATTACCCTAGTTTTCAGGGGTTAAATGTTAAGGTTCATCCATGGGATTGAACTTTAATTTATGGTTTGAAACTCTTAATTCCCAACCATTTGCTCCAAGACCATGAAATTTAAAATGTTAAGGTTCACCCATGATACTAAAACCTTGGTTTATGATGTAAATTCCTATACTACCCACCATTTGTCCTAAATGGATAGGCCTTAAAATTGTTAAATTCACACATGGGATTATAAATTTGGTTTATAATGTGAAACTCTTTTCTTCACATCAATTTCTCTAAATGCTTGGGTAAAAATATCACATCCCAAAATTTGCTATATACATTGTGGTACTTGAGTAGTTTATAAGCCCCATCACTTGCCAAAATATTTACCAATAGGATATCATGCTTAAAGATGTAAGCCCTTGGTATTTCTCATGTGGGATTCCTCACCCCTATTAGCATCAATTTGAGACACATGTGTGAGGGGTAGTTGGACCTCTTACTTTCTAACTAGTTCATTGTGATATTCTTATACGAGTTATTTATTTCTAGTGGTATACTCCTATGATGGAATTTTATTCAATATTAATACCTCTTTTGCTTAGTTCATGTAATGTTTGCATGCATTAATAATCCCACATTTACCTAGTTATGGTACTTGGGTGCTTTATGAGCCTAACCACTTGCTAAACTCTTTGCCAATGGGGTAGTAGGCTTAAAGGTGTAAGCCCTTGGTCCTGTCCATGTGGGATTACTCACCCTTATTAACATCAAGTTGTGGTACATGTGTGGAGGGTAGTTGGCCCTCTTGCTTTCTAACCAGTTCATTGTGATTCTCTTCTTACACAAGTTATTTATTTCCAATGACATATCCCTATGATGAAATTTTATTCCAGATTAATACCTCTTTTATCATGATAAATAATCAATTAATTTTGAATTGTATTATTAGTTAAATATATGAAATCGACTAACTTACAATTTTTTTGCAAGTGTTGATAGGTCATCCTCAACAAGGTGGAAGATGTAAGGTATCATTTAGGATAATGTGACAAATATGAAAGAAGCAACCAACAAATAGATACGTCACACACCTTTTAAATAAGCATGAAAGTAAGAGATTTCAATGGAAATGCATGATTACATATTTATGTTCTTGAATGATGTTTGCCAAATTGAAGAGAACACAATTTATATTAATGTTAAGTTTTAAGTGATAGCAATTTGATTGCATAATGCCTTGTGAATAAAATTATTTCATACTTGTGAATAAAAATGACTATTTCTTAATGTTGGCCTCCGTGAATAGAATGCATTTTCCTAAATGGATGTCATAGTTGTATTTTAAATAGGAAAGGGGAGGTGGAGTGTTATATGTGTCCTTAGGAAAGTAACCTTTCCACCATGCATGACAAAATTTATGAATTATATTTCAAAACTAATAAAGGGGCATAAAATAAGAATGATGTGAGGTGCCACAAATGAATTTGAAGTGAGTTTTTATTCTTGTTCCTATTAGGGCATCGCATAGTTGGTTGAGAGGAGTATTGTGAGGATGTGAGGAATCCTTTAGGATCCACTATTATCATTCTATTTTGGATATTGCTTGTATTATTTACATGGTATATAGTTCTTCTTCTTAAAGAGTTTGAACATGAGTAACTACCTTGCATGTATGCTAAGCTTTTATATATTGAAAATACCTAGTACCAAAAAGGAAATTAGAGTAGAAAGGGAAATATTTTTGAGATTAGGTCAAGTTTTTCTTCTATTTGTTTAAAATATTTGCATCAAGTTTGGCTAAGTTAAAAATTAATTTTAATATGGGAAGGAAAAACTAGGGCATCAACTAGGTAGATGAATTACTATATGGTTTCTACAAAATCAAATACTATATTGTTGCCCTAGGAGGGCCCAATGGGGATGCCTCCATATCCTATTTTGTATATAAAAAGTTTATTTGCAAAGTTTTTGAAGAAAAAATATCTAATAGAGACTAAAGAAACATAAAAAAATGCACTAAAAATGCTCTTTGTGGCTGCTAGAAAAAGATCAACATCTCAAAGAGTCAATGGATGCTTTCCATAGTTGGAATCAAGGCCAAATATTGTTATTGAGTAGATGATAGTAGAAGAAATAGTCTTATATAGAGTCAATCATGACCTGATTTATAAATTCATGGGTATTTTCCCTACCCTAAATTTTTTGCATTTGTGGTTTTGACAAAACTGGGAGTCTCTTGGTGAGTATTCTTTGTGGTTTATTAGTAATGGATATTTTATTATTAGTTTTTCCTCACTTGTCAATAGAAATAGGTATTTTGAATCAAAAAAGAGGAATCATAGTCTAACAAGATTATTTGTTCAATCTTGCAGAGTGGTATTTGATCTTCGAATTGAAACCTTTGTTGTCCCAGTTTGGATTTGTTTGTATGTACTCCCAATGGAGTTATGGAGTGAGCAGGTATTGGAAATCATTGGTAATTCCCTTGGAATATATTGGGTGTTTCTAGAGATACAATGGAAGGAAACATAGTTGTTTATACTAGATTATGCATGGAAATGGATATCAACCAACCTTTCCTAGCAGAGGTGGAACTAGAACTTGCAAGACTATTTTAGATTCAACAACTAGATTATGAGGTATATTTCCCTTCAGGTGTAGAGTTTACCATAAATATGGGCATTTGGCTTGGTCACACCCAAACAATATGAACATAAAAATGGAGGATCCTATGGGAATGCCAAATTTTCCTAAGGAGGTTAAGTCAATATTCAATAATGAAGCATCCAATATTTCTTATGTGAAGAAGCATGCGGAGATTGTTTTGAAAAACAAAAAATAAGAAGATGACAAAGAAAATAATATGGTAAAGAACAAACCTAACTCAAATCTTCAAATATGTATGAGATCTTCAAGACACTAGTGGAGCAGGAAGGAGCGAAAGAATAATAAAAATAATAACAACCATGTTCAAGCCCTTATTTTGAATTATATTCTAGAGTAGGTAATACAGTGTAGTGAGTTACCGTAATCAAATATTGTAGGAGAATTGATAGTGCATAACCAAAAGCAACCAATAATAAAGGATGTCATCATAGATGTGGTAAAAAATATAAGAGAAAATCCAACTCTAGGGATAAGCCAGGTGGAGAAAAGATCAAAGAATATTAGTTCTCAAGGAGTGGATAGAAAATCAAATAGAGAATTGATAACAACTCGAGGAGATAAACTTATCACTAGGGGATTGGTGAGGCAAATAGACTCTTATTTGTATCAAGGTAACCAATGATTATACATGTAGACACCTAAAACACATCATGTTGAGGAGACTACCTATATGGACACCTTTTAAGGCCATATGACCCACCTTGGGCAGCCCTAGGGCTTAACAATGGTTCTCACCACTCAAACAGGGAGGAATTTCCCTTTGCAGCAATGATCATCTTACCCTAAGACAAGCCCCAATTGTGATCATCCTACCACGAGATGACCCACAGTAATAATTGTCTCACCCTAAGATGACCGTGCCAGAAGCAAGTTCCTTCACCATAGTTCAAACAATTACACGTGCCATCTGGGCATAACAGTATAACGAAGTCAGTTGCATGAAGGTTTTCAAGAAATTATTGGTTACCTTTCTTGATCCCAATTGTTTCTTGGCTTCTCTAGCAAGCTTTGGACTCCCATTAGGAAGTCTATTTAAAGGTACCTAGCCTTCATTGAAAATATCCAAGTTTTCATGCATTGAAGTGCTATCGAACTGAAGAATCAAAGAGCTCTCATTCTCAAAGCAATGAAGTGCTATCAAAATTCAACCATGGAGCTTCCAAGCATGCCAATGGACCATCTCGAAGGTTGAAGATCGAATTCATACTTCTTGCACCATCCAACACCCTTGCTTCGATGTAAATTCCACCCCTAAGTCATTCCTCATGAGCGCACCAAGAACATCAACTCATCCATGGATCAAACCTGGCATCACCTCGCATCGACCACAAGGAATTTACTCATAGTTTAGTGGTTGTCTCACCCAGAGATGACCTGCAGGCATGACCATCTCACCTCGAGATGACCAACAGGCAAGACCATCCTGCATAGAGATGACCTCCTGATAGAGATCTATTTTCCCTATTTTCTTTCTTTCATTAGATTTAGCAGCATTTCAATTACTTCTTAGCATAGTTAGATTTCATTTTCATGCATGTATTTATCATATTTTAGCTTCTTTATCACTTTCTTTATCATGAATATGGGCCTTATCTTGGAAGGCTCTTCATATGCTTTTGATGCTCTTTAGATTTTCTTGTGTGCAGATTACAGGTCTTTACAAGGGAGCAACAATATAAAGATTCATACCTCACCATCCTACATCACGATAATCCCAAGAACCTATCAATAATCAGTTTGTGAGATGCAAGAGAGATCCTGTAAGATACACCTTGGATTAATTTTCTTATTGTAAATATTTGTATCAAATTGGTAGCAAATCCCTCAATGGGATCCCATTGTAACCCTTTTGAAGGACATAATTGATATTAATAAAAAGGGCACCATTATTTCATATCTTGTTTTTGTCATTATGGTTACATAGTTTGCTATCTAGTTTATTCTTTATTTCATTGCATAGGTGTATGATATCTTTTAGCATTTTTAGTGGTGATCATGGTCGGACCTAGTCCACATTGCACATTCACATCACTAATTATTGTTTTCTTGGTGTTTGTGAATTGTAGGTACCATCATCCCCTATAGAGATGGTCAATAGTCATGACCATCCCTGTGTGAGATGGCCAGCAAATGCAACCATCCCTCCCAGATATGGCCTCAGAGCAGAAGGTAGAAACAATATAGAACAACATCTTCATCAAACTTAGGCTATCACAATAAGCTACTCTATCCTCCTTTCCTATTTTTAGTAAAGAAAAGTAGATTTTTCATGCTTAGGTAAAGGAATTATAGAGGATTTTTGAGCTTTAAAATATTCTATCTATGATCATCCTTAGGTCAGATGACCTCTGTTTGTGGTCATCCCTATCCTAGATAACCCATATTTTTGATCATCCCTATGTCAAATGACCTCTTCTGCAGATCATCCCTTGCAGAGATAACCTCTATTTGATTATTGTTGTGGTCTAATTGCTTATTTAAAGGCTACTCATGTAGGGTTCTGCATCTGATAGGTTTCTAAAATTAAAATGTTCATTATTTAGAAATCTAAATTTGAAACATTATTTTTATGCATTAGTGAAAGATCATGGAATGCTTCTATGATTTTACTTTATTTTGCATAAAATAAAAGGAACCCCACACACCATATTTCACTTTAACATCAATGAGTTGGACTTCATCACCAACCATTGATCGAGACCAATGATGGTGGGCTTCATCTCCATCCATTGGCTCGCACCCTAGAAACTTAGTGGCCAAAAGTGAGTGGCTTTTTAGACTTCATCACCAGAAGGTCCCCTACTCTTGGGTGCACCCAGAGTGGGAAGGTTAGTAGAGCTATTTTACCATGGGGCTCTTTAAAATACTCAATGGATGTAGCTATCATTACTATCCATGCCTTAAACATGAGGGTTAAGGGAAAGCGAGGCTTCATTGGTACTAGGACATTAAAGGGGTAATTTTTTCCCTTAAGCGTAAATATAATAGGAAGCCACTTTTTATTGTTTTAGTTACATACCTTGAGATGAGGGTGTGCTTGAACTACCTTTTAGTAGTTTTCTATTCTATTTACCCTTAGTTTTATAGAAATAGGGGTTTTTCAACATCAAAACACACAAAATAGTATAGGGATTCACAAAGAAAATTTAAAAGAGATAATCACATTGTATACTTTATTTATTTCTTTACTATTTACATAATCAAGATCATGGTAACTACATGCAACTGAGCTCACTCATGAGTCGATGATGCAAAAAAATTACAAGGAGGCACAAAACATCTTCGATTTAGTCTCGAGGACTTGGTCATTCCCAAATGGCATCTTGGTATCCATCATAATGTTAACACCACCTATAGGGAATCAGACCTTTAAGATATCCCAATCCAGGAGGTATATTTAGATCCTCGAGATGATCAAGAAGATAAACTTCTTGGTCGAAGTTGATCTCATGCCACTACTAGACATAACCTACCCATTGAGGGGCCTAGTAGGGGAGTGTCATGGATTCACATCCCGACCCGATCCATACACCATTCTGAGTATGAGTGATATTATACACCAGTGCCTAGCCTAGATGAGTGAGACACTCCACTTGATCGACCATGGATGAGCCAAAAATTTGCTCACCTAGATAGATACGACCCTCATCATCAAGATAGGAACATAGCCTCATCCGCTCACCTTTATCTTGAATATGAGGAAGAGGAAGACCCAAGTCATCATAATTTTCACCATGGAGATTGTTCCATGCAAGCACATTGTGCCTCTACACCATCTAAGTATGAAGACTTGACCTTCAAACCTAAACACCAGGTTAACATGACTTCCCTCGATCAAGAGAAATGGGTAGCCAACCCTATTGGGCCCATAGAATAAGCAAAGTCCCTTCACATTGATGCAAGGGCTCACAGGCCTCACATGGATGATCCACTACCTAGGCAAAACACAAACCAGCTATGGTTGGATAGGTTACAAAAGAATCAAGAACACCTAGATCATACCAAATTAGAACAACATAGGGTGCATCAACAATGGTTGTATCAACAACATTTGCACCAAGAAAGATTACAAAAATAAGCTCATGAGGAAGTTCTCATACCTAGAACCTATAGGAAGGAAACCTACCAAAGGTGCATTGTACAACACCATGACCTACCTCCTAGGCCTAATCACCCTCCTCATGTGCCCACACAAACTCATAGGTCTCAACAATGTCAAAATCATCAACCCGAGTATGAGGCCTATGAAGACCTAGAACCAGAATATCAAGACCAAGGGTATCCTAAGACACTCTATGAGGACATAGATGATGATTATGTTCAAACATACCATCCTAATAGAAACCTTCTACCTCCCCCTCCATAAGCACCAATACAAGAAAATGAGATAATATCATCTCAAGCCTACAAGGTGCTCATAGAGTGCATAAAATCATTGGAAAAATAAGGGATAGGTTATCAAAATCCCATATTGCATCAATTGTGCAACCAACCACTCCATCCTTTAGTACCATGTCCTCCATATCCTAAGCATTTCAAAATGCCAAGATTAGATAAATTCAAAGGGGATGAGGATGCACAAGAACACATGACTAGCTTCATGAACCTTTGTTTCCAGCTTCAAGATGATGATGCCTTGTTGCTCAAGACTTTCTTGATAACACTCTTTAGCCTAGCCTTAGAGTGGTACAACCATTTACCAAGGCATAACATCTATAGTTTTGAGCAGCTCATAAATGCCTTCCTAGAACATTTTTCATTCGATGTTAAGAAGAAATCCAATCTGAATGACTTGTCTAACCTTAGACAATTTGATGATGAGCTAATCATAGACTATGGCAATAGGTGGAGAAAGGTGATGTCCAAATTACCTTTCACTCTACCTATAATAGAATTAACTCGAATGTTCACGAGAAGTTGTTCAAAGCAAATTTTTCTTCTCCTACAATTGCAACAATATCAGACATTCGAGGAGGCTTTGGTACAAGCCAAGGTCATAGAGGACATTAAAGTCCAAGAGGGGGACATTAAAATCTGAAAGGAGTGGAACAAAAACCCTAGAGGCAACAATACACAACAAAGATCGCCTTTGATCAATCAAGTTATCCTAAGTGTTCCTAGGCCTGAAAAGCAAGCAATGCCTCAACAACCTAATTATCAGGCTCAACCCCCTCTTATACAATACAATAATAAACATCAATAAAATTAGGCATAAGATAAACCATGTCATCCACCTCACAACTATACACCATTACCTGAATCTTTGGTATCACTCTTTAATCGATTGTGCGAGGCAAAGGCTATCACCTTACCAGAGATTCACCCCCTAGATCCAAATCACCCAAAATATAAGGGGCATAGAGAGGACCTATACTACCTATATCATCAACAACATGGCCATGATATCCAGACCTTGTTATTCATTCAAGAACATAGTACAAGACATGCTTGATAAAAATCAATTACAAATTGATAATCCTCTTACCCTCGATAACCAACAAATGGGCATCTTCAAAGATCCCTTACCTACACATGAGGTTAAGGAGGATCAAATAAGATAGGTAAATGAAGTCCATACGACCCCACCCAATCAAGGGTTCATAGGGATGATCAACATTATGATAAGGAACTGAAGATATGATCAAGTTGCACCACCTGTAGCTCTCATTAACATTCCTTCTACATCACAACCTTTGCCATCTCAAAATCCTATCCAAGGTCCACCACCTCAACTAGTGGTGATGATCAGAAGTAGGCTTACCCAAATTCTACATACGACATCGACTAAAATGTCCATCTATGAGTTAATACAACAATCACCAAGACATAGAGAAGCTCTGATGGAGATTTTGAAATCAATTGAATTACAACCCCGAGATCCCAATGCTTTTACTAATTTTATGGGGCATATTCAAACATGTAAGGATCCCATTATAACCTTCCAAGATCATGAGATCAAACTAGTACCTACCAACATAGTTGATCCTCCATTGCACATCATTGCATGCATAAATAGGATTCCTTATAAGTAGGTGTTGATTGACATGGGTTCCTCCATAAACATCATCACCACAACCACACTAAAACATCTCAGTCTTCCATCATCACATATTGTGGCATCCACCTTCACTCTTCAAGCATTTAATGATACTCTTTGCTCTATAATTGGCACAATAGTCCTTCCTATCCAGGTTGGACTAAAGATGATTCTAGTATTGTGCCATATTATAGAAGGTGTGATGCAATATAACATATTGCTTGGATGACCTTGGATTAGAGACATGAAGTGCATCCCATCTATACTACACCAATGCATCAAATATATCCATGAAGGACAAGTTCATGTAGTCCCTTTGGATTATGAGCCTTTCAAATATGTTAATATAGTTAGTAATCCTAGAGAGTTCATCTTATCATCCATACATCTGGACATACAACCTAATAGCCCTATCAAATATTCAAATCCCTCATCAAAACCATCATCCCCATCCATCGATCCATCCACATTGTCACCTCCATCCATCAATCCATCAAAATCATCATCTCCATCTCAACCCTCACCATTGGTCTCTTCTGACATCCCTTCTTCATCATCAGATCCTTCGAGTGAGAAGAAGTTGAAGGAACCAATTGAGGAAACCCCATCATTCATCCCTACCATCTCCATAATAGAAATTCCAATTCCCATGGAGGAAGAAGAATCATTAGCTATGCAATGGATGAACCACCTCACCTCCATCATCTTCATCATCCCCATTATCTCCACCACAAGTCATGATCCACTTGGCTAACCCTAGTCTCACTGAGTACTTAGTACAGAATATCACATTCACACCACTCATCAAGTCCATTCAAGATATGGGTAGACCTCATGTACCATAATTACCCATTGGTACCATTGTACCCTTGGGGGTCCCCCCAAATCAAACAAATTTCATCTATGGGGGTTTCGATGACTCTACAGATCAGTTTCCTATAATAGACCATGATGATGAACCTTTCTCAAGAAACATTGGGTATATGTCAAACCCAAAGTTCACCTTACAATACTTTTACCATTACCATTGGCATGACAATGGCCTAGGCCAATATGAGTAGGGTCTTCGAACACCCTACCAACCACAATACCAACTTCTGATAGATAAATTTGGCTTAGGGTATTCCATACGTATGCTAGATGAACTCCTCATAGACTCCCTCCAATGCCTAACCATAGGCTTTAGAGAGGAAATTGATGAGAATGATTACATCGACCCAAGATATTTTCATCTATTAGGAGATCATATCCCCATTACAATAGTTTTTATTAAACCTTCTAACTCCCTCAATGAGACATCAGAAGAGTATGAGGATGAGAAAACTAGCATACCTCGGTCCTCACCATAGTAGATAGCCTCTTGACTCCATCAGTGAGGCACCAAAAGAATATGAGGATGAAATAGAACTAGCATATCTAGGTCCTCACCACCTTTAGTAAACTAACAATGAAAGAATAGAATTCAACCTCATAAACCTAGATGAGCTCTATCATAGGGCTTTTCCTCCATGACAACCCACCTAGAGAGACCTTATACCCCTAGAAGATCCAATCATCCTAGCTCCTCCTAGGCCTCATCCATTCATCCCACTACCACCTCAGCCACCTCCAACATATCTAGGGCCACCCATATTTGATAGGCTTTCTCCATCCATGAATGGAAACTATCCATCCATCAATATGGTTTCCATTGATTTAACCACACCACTCCACAATCCTAGTGACCCTTCAAAACCTTTGCACCTCAACCATGAGGCCATCAATTTTGATTATATCACATCACCACCCTCACCCGAAGAGTTCTTCCCTTGTGAAGAAATGTTACAACCATTTCATTTCTCCCAAGGGCCATCCGAAGATGTTTGTCAAGTTGAGATCAAACTAGATATGATCGATTCTCCAAATCCAGCTGATGACATCCACTTGATCCCTACACCTCATCAACTTGAGGAGGGATCCCACATGTCAATAGAGGAAACAATTGATGTAGACATTGGCAATGATCCTGAGGCTCCCAAAAATATAAAATTGGGAGAAAGTTTATCCCTTGAAGAGCAAGCCATCTACACATATCTATTGATAGAGAAGATAGAAATTTTTGCTTGGTCATACAAAGACATGTTGGGTCTTGACCCAAAATTGGTCACACACAACCTTACGCTTGATCCAAACATAAAACCAATCAAGTAGAAGCTTCGTAAAATGCATCCAACAATAGCCTTAATGGTGAAATATGAATTACAAAAATTATTGGATGTTGGATTCATCCAACCCATCGACTATCCTGAATGGGTTTCCAACATGGTACCCATAGGAAAACTTGATGGGAGGATTCACATATGTACAAACTTTTGAGATCTTAACAAAGTGACTCCAAAGGATGAATTCCCCCTTCCAAGCATTGATGCATTAGTTGACACCACCGTAGGTCATGAGATGTTGTCCCTCATGGATGGTTTTTTAGGCTATAATCAAATCTAGGTCAAACCTGAAGATCAACCAAAGACAACCTTTACCACCCCTTGGGGAACTTTATGCTACAAAGTAATACCATTTGGCCTTAAAAATGTTGGTGCAACATATCAATGGGCCATGACATATATATTTCATGACTACATGCATAAAATCTTGGAGGATTACATAGATGATTTTCTAGCCAAATATCTATTGCATCATGAGCATGTTGATGTTCTAAGGAAGGTCTTTGATCACCTCATTGAGCATAATGTTAGACTTAATCCCAAAAAGTGTGTCTTTGGAGTCACATCTAGAAAAATTTTGGGTTTTATAGTCTCCAAGTGAGGGATCGAAGTTGATCCTACCAAGGTCAAAGCAATACTTGAAATGCTCCCCCCTACCAACCTTAAGCAACTTCATAACTTACAAGGGAAGGTAGCATCTATTCGATGCTTCATAGCACAACTTTTGGATAAATGTCGACCCATGAATTGACTACTACAAAAGGGGGTCCCATTCCATTGGGATGAGGAGTGCCAAAAGGCCTTCGATGAGATAAAATAATACCTAGCATCATCACTAGTTTTAGCTCCACCCTAACCAAGTGTGTCATTCTTGCTATACATTTCAACCATCGAATTTGCCTTAGGGACCATGTTGGCCCAAAAGAATGAGGTAAATAAGGAATAAGCTATATATTACATTAGTCACACCCTGGTGAGCTATGAGCTCAAATACACATACATTGAGAAGCTTTGCTTAGTAGTGGTATTCACCACCAAGAAGCTTCGACATTACATGTTGAATCATATGACGTATATCATTTCCAAAGAGAATCCTTTGTGGTACATGATGAGTTACACATACCATAATAGTCAAACCACAAAATGGATCATGTTATTGACTAAATTTGACCTTGAATTTATAAGTCAAAAATCCATTAAAGGTCAAGTTATTATAGATCAGCTAGCAGAGGCTCCTCTCTAGGATGATAAGCCTCTCACTATCGAGTTGCCTGATGATGCAGTCTTTGCATTATCAAACTCACTAGAACCCGAAGAACCTAAAAATAAAGCTGACATGACTTTGTTCTTTGATGGTTCTAAATGTGAGCAAGGGGGTGGTGCAAGAGTCATATTTTTCACACCACAAGGAGCTCCTATGCCCCTTTCATTTAAACTTAACTTCCCATGCACCAAAAATAATGTTGAATATGAGGCTCTCCTTTTGGGTCTCCAAATAACTATCACCATGAAAATCAAAAAGCTTAATATCTTTGGTGACTCCTTGCTCATAGTCAACCAAGTCAAGGAAATCTATCAATATCGATGTTCGATCTTGAAATCATACAAAGATCTTGTGGATAAGCTATTAGCCAAATTGGAATGGTACAACATCGAGGTAGTCCCTCAGTCATATAATCATTTTATAGATACAATGGCCTCTTTGGGGTCTTTAATTTCCACAACCCTTTTGATGATATCACAACCATCCATGTCAAAATACTTTCACAATCAATGATTTCATGTGAAGCTTCAAACGATGAAGAAGTTATCCACATGATCCAGATTGAACCAAACCAAGATCGGTTCTCTCAGGTACATGAATTTTTGAAACAAGCATCCTAGGGGTCCTTAGTCCCACAGGGTCCTTATGATAATGGCATGACCATTCATCTTAAGGTTATCTCCCAATCTACATTCATGCATGATGAGTCACAATGGGAGCAAGTTGTTCATTCAATCGAGACCCAAGCATATCAAGATTGGCTCACTCAACTAAAATATTTCTTAAAACTTGGTAGTATCCCTTCGAGATTATCGCATGCCGCAAAATGAACATTCAAACAAAAAGTGACCAAATATGTCTTGTTAGGAGATATCCTTTATCATCGAAGCTACGATGGTCTTCTCCTTCATTGTCTAGAGCCCCAAGAATCTGCTTGGGCAATTTTACAAGCTCACGATGGTACTTGTGGTGGCCATTTCAGTGGCATGGCCATCACTAAGTGCATCCTTCAAATGGGTTATTATTGGCCTACTATGGAGAAATATTATTGTGCTTACATTAGGAAGTGCATGAAATGCTAACATCATGCTAATATTTTGCACTTACCTTCTCAGGCCTTACAATCGATTCAATCGGTATGGCATTTTTCATAGTGGGGCTTTGATTTAATTGGGAAAATATTACCCCCATATTTGGGCCATCACACATTTATCTTAATAGCCATAGAGTACTTCACCAAGTGGGTGGAAGCTATCCCTCTTACCACTATGACTGGATCTCGCATTGCGGAGTTCATACTCCATAATATCATATGTCATTTTGGTATTCCATCCAAAATTATCTTGGATAATGGGACTCCATTTAAAAATAAATATGTGCATGCTTTAACTTCTAAGTATAATATTCAACACAATTTTTCCATACCCTATTATCCATAAGCAAATGGACAAGCAGAGGCATCCAATAAAATTGTAGTTGCCATCCTTAAGAAAATTATCAAGGAAAACCACAAATATTGGCATCTTCAACTACCTCTAGCATTATGGGCTTATCACACTAGCATTCAGACACCCACTGGGGCAACCCCATTTTTGCTAGTCTATGGCATTGAGGCCATTATACCCTTAGAATTGGAAATCCCTTCATTGTGCATATCATTGCAAGAGTTCATCGATGATGACACCGTGCAACAAGCTCACCTTGACCAATTGACCCTTCTTGATGAACGATGAGTTAATGCTCTCGAGCACCTTCACATTTATCAAGATCACCTTAAATGAGCTTACAATATGAAATTCCACCTAAGGGATTTCAAATTTGGAGACCTTGTGCTCAAAGAAAATCAACAAAACTCCAACTTACCACCGCACTTGCAAAACAAATTCATGATAAACTAGTTAGGCCCTTTTATCATAACACAGAAGATAGGGCCAGTGGCTTACCATATCGCTTATCTTGAAGGTGTTGAGGAACTTAAACCTCTCAAAATTCTCCATATATAGATATTTCATGCATAACACATAATGCATCAAAAAAAAAAAATCAAAATCACAAAAACAACAAAAAAAATTAAAAAACATAAAAACACAACAAAAACAATACAAAAAATATTTACATTACATCATCATGCATTTCATTGCATTCATTGATTAGTTGCATTAGGCATATTCATCCATTGCACTTACACTAGGACAAGTTGTGTTTGCATTCTTATGAATGACACCATGTTTGTATGCCAATCATGAGTCTTAAATCAACCTTATCCATCATCATCATTTGTAGTTTTCCTTATGAGATTTTGCTTATTAAGGGGTCCTCGTAAGATAGGTTAGATACCAATGAATATGAATATCAATGATATTTAGATGGCCACTGACTATTTTATGCACACCTTTTAGTTTGCAAAAGAGCATAGGGAAAACCCCCACATACCATATATCACTACCATCCACATTCCCCTTTGTGAGTAACTATGTTTTTCAACACAACCAATAAGTTGCTATAGGGTGTTCACTAGGGTTTTTAGTCATTCAACCATCCCTAGTTTTCTTTTCAGATTTTGTAGAAAGCTATCTTGGATTTTAGAAGGTAAGGTCTTGCTTTGATAGTACCTTGCATATGTCAAAATCCCAACACAATTTCACACATTTAACACCTGAGTTTGAACAAGGAAGGATGACACTACAACGTAGTCCTTGCCACCTTGAGTGAAAGGTTTTCCTTGCTCATCCTATTATGTGCATGGTCTAGGATGTTGAGAATTGACAAAAGGACAAGCTCCCCCCTACCCAAGCAATCCCCTTGCTCTTCCACAAAATGAGCAAGTTTCCCCCAAAAAAAAAGAAACAATGGTTTTCACCACTAATAAAATCCCTTGCTCCAAAAAGAGTGGTTTTCACCACTAAGAAAAAAAAATGAGCAAGTATCCCAAGAAATCAAAATAAAATAAGGGGGTAATGAGCTTGAATCCTTGGAATCCTTAGTTATTCAAAAGCCATGGGGCAATCTCCATTACAACAATGGGTTGAATGAAACCCACTTGGCAATGGAGTAGCCTTACATGTGGTGATATGTCTATCACATTAGCGACCTTATTTTGTACAGACCAATGTTGGCTTGCAGATGAGCTAGCTTTTGGTGGCTTGTATTGCCTAGTAGTCTAGTCCAACTACGTCCAAACTCAGGATAAGATGACCATAGGGTGATCCTCATTACAACAATGGGTTGCATGAAACCCGCATGGCAATGAGGTAGTCTTATGCATCATCTAATACATTCACTTTGCACACATAGGGATATTGAATATCTAGGTCTTCATAACAGACTTATATCTTTCAAAGTCTTGTGTAGCCAGTATACAAACTTTTGACTAGTCAACTAGGGTGTTTGAGTCTCATGGAAAACCTTAAAATTCCCTCATAGCACCTAACTATCTCATCATCATTTGTAGTTTTCCTTATGAGCTTTTTCTTATTAAGGGGTCCTCGTAAGATAGGATAGATACCGGATGAATATCAACAATGATATTTAGATGGCCACTGACTATTTTACGCACACCTTTTAGTTTGCAAAATATCATAGGAAAAACCCCCACATCCCACATATTTCATCTCACACATTCACATCCAAATGTATGACTTTTGTGATAAGGTTAACATTTTGATTCATGACTTTTATACATTCTATGGTGTCTACCATTAGTTTGTTAAACACATTTAGATTCATTCATTATGTTTTAAGCAATTAAAACATACATCCATAATTTGCATTAGAACATCCATACAAAAATTAATGCATCTCATACACATTAGATTTGTCATAACAATAACATGAATTCACATTCATAATCAAATAAAAAAATCTAAATCATACATCTAACATTAGGTATTGCATCCATACATACATATATCTAGGCATACATCTATGCATCTATACTACAATGTCTAAGTATACATCCATCATCCATAATTGCATCCATAACATAAAATAAAACATAACATAAACACATGATGAGCCACAAAAGAAGATATATCATATATATGGTAAAATATAAATACATCATGATACAAAAATACCCATAGGCTACAATAGAGTGGGTCCTCAAACCTCACACTCTAAAAAAAAAAGAAAGACGTATAACATAGATCAAAAGTTAGGTTGGCCCTGCACCACTACTCTCACCTCCACCCTTGCCCTCATCTCAACAAGGTTGTATAGATCCACTGGCCCCTAATATCTGTAGAGTATCTCAAAATGTGGATACCCGCTACCTCACATATGGATTTCCTACCTTGCTACATCAACTCTGATGAGATACCCATGATGAGGCTCGCAAAGGTAGCCTACCTCCCAATTGCTCTACCTCATCCTCCAAGCTTGAAATATATGTTTGATTAGACCATCATCAAGAGACGTAGTAGGCCACTGTCCCCTGTAACTCTGCCACTTGTACCTAGAACCTAGCCTCACCATCTGTGTCCTGGCTACCTACCTTTGTATGCCCTTGATCTATGGTCAAGACTACTACCTATGCCTATAGAGCATTCTACTCTACTATCCTAATGACCATCTATACCTAAAGAGCATCTCGCTCTACTAACCTAGCAGCCATCTACATCTATAGAGCATATCACTCTACTATCACCCTATCAATCATTACCTAAGAACTATCCACTTAGGCCTTAAGTAGGTCCCTCTCCTCAAAGAATCCTCTCCACTACTACCTCCCTTTAGCTAGCTAGCTCTAAATTACTACTAATGTGGTATCCCACTCCACCAACTATACCTATAGAAACTACACTTAAGCCCTAAGCTGAGCACCCTCATCCTTAAGATCCTCCTCATCACCACCCTCATCCTATGGCTTTGCCACTCCCAATCCATCTAGTGATGCACTCATCACCCTCACTCACCTATCTCATCTCCTAAGGCCTCCCCTACCACACCCTCCTCTACCATAGTCCCAACCGGCCTACCCATAGGTCCACCTCCCTACCACAGTCAAGTCATCCACCAAGCATCATACTCTTCTATCATACCTACATCCTCCACACCTAGATCCACTAGTAGCTAATCTACCTCATCTCCCATAGGCACTACTTGAGGCCACTCTAGCTGAGTCTTAACCCCCTAACATCGATAGATGATGGGCTCACTAGGTATATCCTAACGAAACCTAAAATACTAAGTAACGTGAGAGTACTGGAAGTACTCCTACTCCATCCCATGTCACCCAATCAACCATCTCTTGCATCTCACACACCTCAGTTACTTCACTACCTATGTCCATGGTGGAAAATCTTGATATGATCACCATATCATCTACTCTAGCCTTAGTCCCTTGAGTGACCCTACATAATGAGTAAGCCTACCTGAATAAGGTCAACTTCAACCCACCTCATGATACCATCTCCACTAAGTTGCATATCCTATATTTTGGTCCTCCATATAAGCTTGCTCTAACCAAGGAAGTCCATCTGGTTAGTCCACTTGAATATATTCCTAATGCTAGATCTAGAGTAGGAATCTATAACCCAATACATACATTCCTTGATGATGGATCTCGTATAACTCATCATACAGATGGGCCAATAGATTGCTGTCCCATGCCATAGTCAATGGATCCTGAGTACTACACTCCAACAAATACTATACTAGCTTGATAAGGTTCCATGGGAACCTCACTCCTAAAGATTCATGAAGTAGGATGTTAGACATGAGTAACATCAGCACTACATATCTTCTGTTAAAAACCCATGTGGTATACCATACCTCAATAAGAACTCTACCACTCTCCATGCACTACCTCGCAACCTCCCACTCACTGTTGAATTCCATTTGAAGCACTCTGTTCTACTAAAAAAGAGTGGAGATGATAAGGTGTCCATTAATTGAAATACATAGAATCCAATATACATCCTCCAAAGTAACTATCATCTCACCAGTTAGGAGGTGGAAATTATTAGTCTAACTATCCCATCGGTCAACCAATGTAGTCAGATAAGCTTGATCTGCCATAACTACCTCTAGCATTGTCAAGTACTTAAGGCCAATGGACTTAAGCCATCTCCAATCATCTCTTAAGAGGCATCCTCGTGTTGTCTCAAAAACCATGGGAACTCTATGATGAGCCCTCAAAAGCTGAATATACTAAGCAAAAAATCAGACAATCAGGTCTAAAAAATGAATTAAAATTTAAAAAATCAATAAAAAAAATTTGTGACTGTCTTGAGGTGAGACGATCTATAGATGTGATCGTATCACCTTGAGACAACCATCAAAATGGTCAAAAATTTAATTGTTGCAATTTAAATGCAGTCGTCCCACCTCAAGATAGCCCCCAAAATAAAAAAGAGGGACTGTCTCTGTCTGGGATGATCCAAAAAATAAGATAAATATACACTAAAAAAAAACAACAAACAAGCAATCAAAAATAGAAAAAATAAACAACCTACACTACATCCTACATCTAAAATGAGGTTCATTGCCTTAAATTTTAGTGCGGTTCATTTTCCACATTAATTAGTGAGGTTCATTTTAAATTGTAAAATAACAAAGGAGGGAACAAAGTTTCTACCTTCCTCACTTCGGCTCCTCCACTCGTCGAAGCCTCAGGTTGGTCCATGGTAGGAGATAATCCGATAGTGCTTCATGTCAGAAATTGCTCTCCTCCTCCTCACGTCTCCTTTTCTCCAACTGCCAATAGTGAAAATGATGTCAAAAATTTGAAAAAAATTGCTTTTATATTTTGCAAATTCCGTGACCGTCTTTGTGTTAGATGGTCGCATTTAATGCAATCGTCTTACCACGAGACGACCCCAAAAATTGCAAAGTGTGACTATATTACCACAAGCCAACCCCCCCAAATAAAAAATCTTGAGTGAACCTTGTATCTAGTAATTTACCCTATACACTTGGTGGTTGCAACGACTAATTATCCATGCAATCTGGTTGGATGGGTAGGTTACCATAAGGCCACTTGAACAAAAATAGCTCCCAAACGAATCGAAGTGTTATCATCTCAATTCCCTAAGAAAGCCATGTGGCTGGAATACTCCATGGGATAGAGATGTACATTTCCTTCTTCCACTTAGCCTCAAGTGATCCTCGTATACAGTGATTTACCTCTAAAATGAATCGAATTGCTATCATCTCAATTCCCTAAGAAAGCCATGCGATTGGACTGCTCCAAGGGATAGAGATGTACAATTACCAATAATGGTTGAAATCATAATTGTAATGGGATTTCCCCCTTCCACATTCACAAAAGTCCTACAAAATCCAAAACAAGTCATCTTGGTCAAGTGACTCATCGCTTTCATCATTTTCCATCTCCTCATCGACTCGTCGCTTGAGGGGGTAGTCATACATCACAAAATTCATAATCAAAGTCAATAATCAAACACTCAATCATGCAAATTGTGTTCGTTCAAGAATCATTGCCAAAAACAATCATGTCCCTTTTTCTTGGGGTAGACAACAAGCAAAAATTTCAACTAAACACATAACAAGACAACTAAAACTGCCTGTTTGGTATACCCCAAAGGTTACCAAAAGTACTTGGTATTCTCCAAAGCCTAGGGTTGTAAGTCCCCTGAGCCTACCTAGAAGCTGAAGAGAAACCAAGACCAATTTATTTAATGAGTTGGAAGCAATGATTCAAGGATGCATGCTCTTTCCATGATTGGGGCATCTAACATTGATCAGATCAATGAACACCATCAACCCTCAATTTGACTTTAGGTCATCTATTTTTGCTCTACGTTGTGCTTTCACACAACGCATCCCAAAAATGGGTATCTGTAGACACCTAAAATATATCATGTTGAGGAGACTACCTATATGGACATATTTTCAGGCCATATGACCCACCTTGGGCAGCCCTAGGGCTTAACAGTGGTTCTCACCACTCAAATAGGGAGGAATTTCCCTTTGTAGCAACGACCGTCTTACCCCAAGATGACCCCCAATTGTAACCGTCCTACCATGAGATGACCTGTAGTCATGACCATCTCACCTTGAGATGTTTGCACTAGAAGCAAGTTCCTCCACCATAGTTCAAACAATTACACATGCCAGTTGGGCATAATAGTATAACAAAGTTAGTTACACGGTGGTTTTCAAGAATGGTTGGTTACCTTTCTTGATCCTAACTACTTCTTGGCTTCTCTAGAAAGCTTTGGACTCCCATTGGGAAGTCTATTTAAAGGTGCCTAGCCTTCATTGAAAATATCCAAGTTTTCATGCATCGAAATGTTGTCAAACTAAAGAATCAAAGAGCTCTCATTCTCAAAGCAATGAAGTGTTGTCAAAATTCAACCATGGAGTTTCCAATCATGCCAATGGATCATATCGAAGGTTGAAGATCAAATTTGTACTCCTTGCACCACCCAAAACCCTTGCTTCGATGCAAATTACACCCTTTATTCATTCTTCATGAGCGTAGCAAGAACGTCAACCCATACATGGATCAAATTTGATGTCATCTCAGATCGGCCACAAGGAATTTTCTCGTAATTTAGAGGTCATCTTGCCTAGAGATGGCCCGCATGCACAACCATCTCATCCTGAGATGGACAACGAGAAAGATCATCCTGCATAGAGATGGCCCCCCGACAGAGATTTTTTTTCCCTATTTTCTTTCTTTCATTATATTTAGCAGTATTTTAATTACTTCTTAGCATAGTTAGATTTCATTTTCATGCATTTATTTATCATATTTCAGCTTCTTTATCACTTTCTTTATCATTACTATGGGCCTTATCTTGGAAGGCTCTTCATATTATTTTGATGCTCTTTAGATCTTCTTGTGTACAAATTACAGGTCTTTACAAGGAAGCAATAATATAAAGATTCACACGTCACCATCCTACATTACGACAATCCTAAGAACTTGTCAATAATCAGTTTGTGAGATGCAAAAGAGATCCTACGAGATACACCTTGGATTACTTTTCTTATTGTAAATATTTGTATCAAATTGGTAGCAAATCCCTCAACGGGATCCCATTGTAACCTTTTTGAAGGACATAATTGATATTAATAAAAATGGCACCATTATTTCATATCTTGTTTTGTCATTATGGTTACATAGTTTGCTATCTAGTTTGTTCTTTATTTCATTGCATAGGTGTATGATCTCTTTTCGAGTTTTCAATATAATCATGGAATATTAGGGGTTTAAGTAGTAGAACCCATCAATTTGTTGTTTGAATACTCTTAGAAAAATTAAAACATATTTTTTTCTTATCCAGGAGACAAAAATATCACTAGATCTTATGTGTAAAATAGTAAATAGACTTTGGAGGGGTGTTGGTCATATGGAAGTGGCTGTCCAAGGGGCCTTAGGGGGGATAGTTACCTTTTGGAACTCTCTTTAATGGATGAAAATATAACATATAGTTGGGAGAGGTGTCTTCACATCAAATTTTAGGAACAATATGACAACTAAGCAAGTTCTAATGACAAATTTTTATGGGGCTCAAAACCTGGATGGTCAGATTCATCAATGGAAAATGGTGCATAATATGAGAGTCTCAATGGAGGACTTAGATTAGATTATTGTTGGAGATTTTAATGCTAAATTATCATCTAGATATCAGGAAGAAGGAATCCCAATTTTGGACCTAGGGGATTGACTTATGATTACCCAGGTCCATATATTACACTTGGTGGATATTAAAGGTCATGGAACCAACTATACTCAAAATAAGAAGAGAAGGGAGTTACGTAGCAGGAAGGTGAAGTTAGATCATTTTTTTGGTTTGAAAGGAGAAATTTATGAATTGGAATCTAAAATTTTAAATTTTGGAGGACCTGATTTTGGATCACTTCCTCGTTTTAATGGAAGGGGGGTCAAGACAAGGCAACATTGTAAACCATTCAAATTTGAAAAAAAATGGTTACAAAAAGATGAAATTTGAAAGAAAATCCCATAATTATGAGAATAAGTACACCCAACATATGGGATAGTAATGTTTAGATTCCATAAGCAACTTCATTATATCGAGGATCAACTAAAACAAATGAGGTGAGCTAACAAGATGGACTTCCAGGTCTAAAGATATTCATTGGTGGCCACATATTATGAGGTACAAAAACACTTTAGGGAAGGAACAATTACAGAGAAAATCAAAGAAGTGGATGATGCATTGCATAAAGTGGTTGAGAAAATTAACAACCAAGAGGATATTTATTGGAAATAGAGTGCAAGAACCATTTGGTTATTAGAAGGTGATAAAAACACCAAATTTTTCCATCAAGTTACTTGTGCTAGGATACAAATGAACAAGATGGAATCTCTTTAGGATGATAACGAGCACTCCTTTGATACAATCCTAGGTATACATTTCTAGTCAATTTATTATTTTGTTAATTTTTTTAAGGAAAGTGGTGCAAGACAAAGAGGCTAAAAAAAAAATCTTTCTATCATACCCTCTATTGTCTCTAAAGAAGAAAATTAGGCCCTGTTTAAACCCATTAATAGAGAGGAACTGAAGAAGGTAGTCTTTGGAATGAGCACTATTGTCATGACCCTCCTTGGTGAAATTTTTGGCACAAAGAAACAATGTATTAATATATGATGCTTTAATACCTAATTTGAGTAATTGAACCAACTATGTGATGTTTAGTTGATTTGGAAGAGCATGGTACTACTAAAATATTACCAAAATGTGCAGGATCAGGTACACTCATGGGTGGAAGAAGTAGAATCATACACCAAAAGCATGGGTACTTGAGTTTTGGGAAATGATGACTAAGGCAACTCGAGGGTAACATGGATGGATACCTTCATATACTAATGCATTCGGTTAGGGATAATCATCAATAGCTAGCCACCTTGAGCCTCAATTGATAGCCTAGTAGCCATCGTAAACTCTCGAGTTGAGATAGGTGACTAGGTTGAAGGAAATATTCCCTCTTTATCTATTGCATATGTTTTTTTGTGTTTTACTTCATCACTATTTGCATCAATGGTTTGGAAAACATGCATAACCTGGTTGTTTTTGGAAAAGCTCTTTTTTTTTCTTAAACCTTTCGAAAGAATAGCATGATGATTAGTAATGGATAAGAAAACCTTTTATTCTATGTTGTATATTTATATGAATAAATAGTTTAATTATTTTAAATGATAATAGAACTTCATTTATAAATAATAGTTTAATTATTTTAAATGATAATAGAACTTCATTTATAAATAATAGTTTAATTATTTTAAATGATAATAGAAATTCATTTATAAATAATAGTTATATTGTTTTAAATGATAATAGAAATTCATTTATAAATAATAGTTATATTGTTTTAAATGATAATAGAACTTCATTTATAAATAATAATTGTATTATTTTAAATGATAATATAAGTTCATTTTTAAATTAGTAGATAATTTATTACATAGTGATAAAAAAATTCATTTAAAAAAAATAATAAAAGTTTATTTTAAATAGCATAAATCTATTTAAAATTAATGATCGAAGTTCCCTGCCGACCTTGGGAAGAAACATCATTATGGCGAAGCTTCCCCTCAAAGAAAAAGGGGATTTTAAGATCTACTTGAATCTGCTCATCCATTGAGGAGATAAGGTGGAATTGAAGGTGAATGGATGAGGAGCAATGGCGAAGGGATGGCAGAAGATGGGGACAAGTGGAATCTAATCCTTATAAAGATAAAGGAGGGATAGAGTAGAGGGTTGTTGAAAAAGTGAAAAATTGAAAGGAGTCGTATCACACCTACGCACAAAGAAGGAAGGACTGCACTATGGAAAACCAATGACTTTGAAGCAAACCAAAAATATGGAATCACATCCGTTGTGATGTTATAGAAGCCATCAAGTTGGTAACTGAGTTTATATGTGCCTATAATGCTTTGCTGGGTGTTGCTTGTGGTTTTGTGTCATACTTTTGCTTTGTAGTTGGGTTCATATATTTCTCCTTTGTCTTGGTAAGGCCCTATCGGTTGGTTGGATACGTTGTTGTTCTTTTCCCTTGCATCAAGATGTTTAGACTGTGGGCGGGTATCATGTCTTTGGTTTTTACCTAGTGGCTTAGGAGTTGGTATTACGTAACCAGCTATCTGTAGGTGTGAGCGGTCTTGTTGCTAGCGGAGTAGACTCATATGTGATAGGCTTTATTGTGTAAGTTTGAGTGCCATTTTTATTTCTTAACCTTAGCAACACCTCCACCTTACTCTCTATCATTTGTGTTTCACATAAAATATTTAGATCAATGTGTGATTGAGATTCACATACCCCTAGGTCTTGTTGAGAACCTTCTCCTTTCTAGAATCACCCAAGGCAAGCCTGTTGCTGTGTGCTATTATTAGAAATTTTGCGAATGCCACGTAAATATGGTAAAACCCCCTATCACCTGCAAAGCACTACAATGGCAACAAAACCCTTCGTAAATTACTCTACTCATTCAATACTTGCATGATCATCATCTCCACTAGATCCATTGGGATTGCAAGAGATTGTGCATCGTGTGAAGTCTAGTTTAGCTTCATGAGCTCTGGTTGTGTTGTATTCAGGTGGTTGGGTTTGTTTGAAGGTTTCTTTTTATTTAAGAAGTTATATTATATTGAACTTATATAATGTTTAATAAATAAAATAAAATAACTCTTAAATGAATATTTAATTAGTTAAAGAAAATGGGGCTTGATTAAGTAGATAAAATAAAAAGGGTTTATTTATGGATTAAAGTGATTGTAGGCCCAAAAGGCTACATAGCAATTTTTGTAAAATCGGCTAAGTGTCCAAGAGAAAAATCCTAAGCAATGCTAAAATCTACTAGGATCTAGAATATGTGGTCAGCATAGTCAAACAATACCTAGTAAAATCTAAAGTTGTGAAATCTAGAAGAGTGACACTAGCATAAGGTTAATTTTTGTGGTGGAAGATCACAAGCATATCAGTTTTGGAAAAAATGTGACTAAGTGTCAGAAAGGTTAAAACCCATCAACAATTGAAAATCCGTAGCCAACGTAGTCAAACAAGACCAAGTGGAAATCAAAGTTGTAGATCCTGAAGATCAAGAGGTAGAGCATTGTCAAAATCCGCCCAAAGCCTATGCAAGATTGAAAATCCACAATCAAATTTGTCAACTTGGACCTAGCAAAAATTGAAGTAGCAGATTCCAAAGAAAAGAATAATTTGATGCCAAATCATAATTCCATGGTCAACTTAGTCAACTTTGATCTAGCGAAAAGTAAAACGGTGAATTTTGTAGAAAATCGTCAAGAACCACAAGAACCTCATTTATGCGGTCAAACTAGTCAAACTAGTCTTGGTAGAATTTAGAGTAGTGGATTCTAAATATGAAAGCAATCAATAGAACCTAAAAAACATAGTGGGAAAGATATAATAAGTTCAAACATCACTAGAATCAAGACCCACCTATATTTTAGTTGCATATCAACGACAAAAAGTCTTCTCAAGAACAAAGGATGATCTAGATTGACCTGTAACCATTCTAATTGCTGGAATTCAGTTGAGAGCCAAACAACTTGTAGAGCTCAGAAGTGCAGTATTCATGGAGAATAGCCCAATTTTTTTTCTTGAATGTCCATGAGAGGCTGCCACCTCAGTATTTTGCTGATCTGGAAAGAAGATCCTTGTAATATTTCTAGTATTTTACTATCATTGTAAAATCTATATAAAGAGGTCGAACCCTCATGTTTAAGGGTCGGCTCTGGAGTGTTTTCCTGATATATTACTATAATTGTTGTGAAATCAATAGAAGGAGCATTACTTGGATGTTTACCTCTAGCTCTTGTCTTCATCAATTATTAGTTTATTCTGTGAATGCATTTATGTTACTATTGTCATGATTAGTCAATTTTGTTGATATTGGATTGTTGATTTGGAGCACCTTGGAATGGTTCATGCCTAAAAAAATGCTGCAGAAGACTTCTATTTATATTAGTCTAAGTGTTGATCTAATTTTTCTATTTGTATTATTAGCATTTTAGATGTTTGAAATAGTTTTTTGAGCATTTTCTTATTTTAATGGTGAAGATACTAAGTTTTGATTGTTGTTAGTCTCAAGTGTGGCATACTAGAAATGTGATTGATCAATGAATTCTTGCTATTTTTCAATGTTGTTAGCTCCATCTGGCCATTATTTTCTCAACCATTTTCTAACCCTTATCTCATTTCTATCCCTAAACTTACACATTATTTTGAGCTTAATTGAGTCAACACCTGAATTAGTTGACAAGGTATACTAGCCTACTCTAGAGGTTGGATTGAAGTTAATCTCTAATCCATCCAATATCGGGGTTTGAGTTGTGATTAGCAGGTATGCACCTCCCATAATTCAAATATTCATAATCATAGTTCAAGTTTACCTTGATGTCAATTCAGACCCCAATAGTTCTGGCACACTCGGTGGGACCCTGTTTACAAGAAACATTAGTTAACCCACAAAGTTTTATTTCTTTTATCTCTCCTAGAGGAATCAAGATTCAATGAATTGTCTTGACCTCATTAAGTGGTGAACTATAAATTCACTTGGTGACTCCCTTGAATGCAAGAAACCAGAAAGCCATTCCAATAGATCAAATCTTTTCATGAATACTAGGTCATATTCAAAAAATAATCCGAAGCCTTTTGTATTTTATGAACTCCCTTTAAAAGGATCCACTATCATAAGAAATTTATCCTCAAATTTTCGTACAGAAGAGGCTCCAACTAGACCACCCCCTAAAGTTCATCCAAGACCACCTTCGACAAGAACAATACCTAGAAATATGGTGAATGTAACCCCAAACCAACCCCTGTAGAAATATCCCAATTGGAATACAGGTGGTCCCTTGAGACTTGCCCATATGCATGATATCCCTCAAGATGTATCCAAAGCTATACCAACTTATGATGGGTCAGGAAAAATTGCGTACGAGCATTGCCAAGATATCCTCAATCTAGCAACAATTCATAATATCAAAAATGAGGATGTCATTATCAGAATCCTAGCCCTATCTTTTAGAGGGAAAATCCTTCATTGGTTTAGAACCTTAGAAGACAATAACATTACCTCATGGGCCAAATTAGCTGAGCCTTTTTTTGAAGAATTCAATGAGTCTGATGATCCTTTTTCTCTCCTAAACCAATTCACATCCATGCAAAAGCATCAACAAGAGTTAGTTTCAAATTTTAATCTAAGATTTAGTAGAACTTGGAAAAGAATTCCACCTAAAGCTAGGCCCATTGCCCCCCTATTGCTTTTATGTACTATATCAGAGATTTGGGGTCAAAAATTAGGTTACAAACTCAATAGTCCAGAGTCTACACCTTCCCCCAGGTTTACAATGTGGTTGTACAAGCTGAGAATATCCTTATCAATGTAGGAAGGTTACCTTTAAAAACTATTATACCTTATTGTTCTGAGATTCCTAATACCCAAAGTCATCCAACTTCATCTTCCTACATGGACCCTCCTCCCTTGTCATCACCACTCCCTCAAATGGCTCCTATTCCACCTCCTAAAATACCATCTCCTTCCATCCCCTTCCCGCCACTACCATCTCAAGTTCCTCAAGAATCCACCATGCTACTTGATATTCAGAGTACTCTCAAAACACTCAGTAATAAGATGAATGTGATGGAGAAGAGAGAGATAAAAAGGTCCCAACCAAGGATATTCCCCTATATTAACAAAGATCAGAAGCTTGGTCCCAGCAATAGTACAAGAATCAAAGTCAATACAAATCAAGAAGATCAAGAATATACTCTTGAGACCAGTCTAGTTAACATATGGTGTCTGGTGTGCAATGATCCCCATGATTCAAAATCTTGCACTATGTACCAACGTCATGTGCAACAAGCTATGGAAAGAGTGAAAAGAAACCAGAAGGGGAGAGTTAACATGTTATGGTAGTATGATCAAGTCATGGTCGAACAAGATTTTCCTGAAGAAGAACAAGTCTCAGTCATGACCAGGTTTGAAAAGAAACCCTTACAAGTAGACCCATAGAAGATGGGTAGTTTCCAAGTGCCTTCTCAAAAAAGGAGAGAACCACCACTATAGGGGAATGATCAATTTCCTATTTTGCAAGTAGTAGACAAAAGTAATATAGCACCTAGGAGACAAGAGAGGGAGATAAGTGTTCCAAGAGGAGGTGAAAAGGAAAGGAACAAAGAGCAAGAAAGTGCAATAAAAGAGGCCCAAGAAAATCTAAGTTTCCCTTCCATTACAAAAATCCAAAGAATTGAGGCTACACAACAATACAAAAAGAACTATGGAGAACCAAAAAAGAGGTACGAAATACCTTCACTAGTTCAGGTGGAATATAACATTGTGGATGAGTTAAAGAGAGTTCCATCTAGAGCAAGCCTGTATGATACTCTTTTTCTCCCTGGTCAAATAGATTTGTTGAAGGTATCTCTTCATAAAAGGTCCCAAGGAAAAGAAACCACCACTGTTTTCAATGTGGCACAAGATAAAGAAAAAATATCTCCTGCCACCTTGAAGAACAAGCCTCCTCCATTCTACATTTCACTTAGAATGGAAGGATGGGTGGTCCACAATTGTATGATAGACTCAAGTGCCTCAACAATTGTTATGCCAAAAGCAGTCTGTGACGAGATGGGTATGGAGTATACAAGATCTTGTTAGGGGGTTTTACAACTTGATGGCACCCTTGTAAATACCGTGGGAGTCATAAAGGATGTATTGATGAGGTTGCATAGGGCCTCAAAAATTACCATTGTTCAAGAAATTGTGGTGGTAGACCTGGAGCCTTATTTTGGTATTTGCCTATCAAGGGAATTCATGACCAAGATGGGAGGATATATGTATCTAGACTACTCCACTATGATAGTCCCCTACAAAGGCAAAAAGATAAGAATAACCCTAGAAAAATCCTATGTCCTTTCATATTGGAAAAATTGAAGAAGACTTGTACAATCACTCGGTGATGGAAGAGCCGGAGTTAGTGGAAATCTTAGAAGATCTAGAAATAGAAGATGATTTACCCTTCAAAGATGATTACAACCTATCAGAAACTGGGCTAGGTACATACAATATTTCTACAAAAGTCGAGAAGAATATCCCTGCCATATCCAATCAATCACTCAGGTAGACAGAGGTCTAGACAATGCATTTTGATGGAGCAAGATGCAAAAATGGAGCTAGAGCTGGCGTAGTGTTGAAATCTCCTTCAAAAGGAGTGAAATTTTTTTCTTTCAGATTCACTTGGGCTTGCACAAATAATGTTATGGAATACAAAGCTCTGTTCTTGGGATTGATGCAAGCAAAAAATATGGGAATCAAGATATTAGACATTTATGGTGATTCAGAGCTAGTGGTCAACCAAGTGATAGAAAAGTGCAGTAGTAAACATCACTATATGAAGATGTATAGGAACAGAGTATGGGACTTAATGGAATATTTTGATGCACTAAATCTTTGCTCTATCCCTAGAGAACAAAATACACTGGCGGATGCTTTGGTAGTTAAGGGTTCTAATTTTAATCCTTCCTCAGACCTTGGGTCAGCCGCAAGTAAAAGAGTCAAATTAGTCTTCAGACCAGCAGTCCCAGACAGACAAATATTTTGGCAAGTTTTTGATAATGATGAGTAGATAATCGATTTTCTAGTCAGAGAGGCTTGTCTAGCTAATGTGCAGGAAGATATTTCCCAAGAATTAGATCAATAGGATGTTATTCAATTGAAGAATAATCACATTCCTAAAGGCCTGATCACATTGGAAATCTTGTTTGACAATGAAGATGGAAAGAAGTCAAGGACTATGAAAGTTGATGGTAAAATCTGTAGTGAAATTGAAATAGAAGCAAACAAGAAGATTAATGTCAGAATAAGATGCTCTCCGGAAGAAGTTGAAGGAGTCAAGGCACTATGTTTTAAATATCCAGACATTATTTCCTGGTCTTATGAAGACCTCAAAGTTTATGATAAGAAGGTCATTCAACATACCATTGAGTTGGAACCTGATGCAAAACCTTTCAGATAGAGGTAAAGGCCTATGAATCCAAAGATCGAGTCCATAATGAGGTAGGAATTGATTAAGCTTCTAAAAGGGAAAATTATCTATCCTATTAAGCATTCCACATGGGTTGCCAACTTGGTCCTAGTGAGAAAGAAGAATGGAGATATCCGGTTATGTGTGGATTTTCAGAACTTGAATAGAGCTTCCCTGAAGGATCATTATCCACTTCCCCAGATGGATCAGATTCTGCAGATGGTGTTAGGAGTGGAAATATATTCCTTTCTAGATGGCTTCTTTGGATACAACCAGATTTGGGTTAGAGATGAAGATCAATTCAAAATAACTTTTACCACTAAGTGGGGCACATTTTCTTATCAGAGAATGCCATTCGGTCTATCCAATGCAGGAGCCACCTTCCAGAGGGCCATGGACTACACTTTTGGTGAGCTGATCAATAAAATCATTCTGATTTATTTGGATGATATGACAATGTTTTCACATAGGAAAGAATCACATCTTGAACATTTAGAGAAGGTTTTCTAGAAGTGCAGAGAGTTTGGCATATCTCTCAATCCAAAGAAATCATTCTTCACCATTCATGAAGGCAAATTATTGGGACATGTAGTCTCCAAAAATGGGATGGCAATAGATCCAAATAGAATAAAATCAATTCTAGCCCTTCCCCTGCCTACAAACAAGAAAGGGTTGCAGTCCTTCTTTGGGTAGATTAACTTTGTAAGAAAGTTCATATCAGACTTCGCTCAAGTGGTCCGACCCATATTAGAGCTACTTAAGAAGAATATGGAGTTCAAGTGGATTGAGAAAAGAAAACAAGCCTTTGAGGCTATAAAGCAAGCAATTGCAACTACACCAGTATTGATAAATCTAGATTTTAGCAAATATTTCATTTTATATGCCTATGGAGCTGAGGAAAGCTATGCATCAGTACTCACTCAAAAGGGTGAGAATGGAGAGGAACATCCTATCTTCTTCTGGAGTCAAACCTTGCATGAGTATCAGATAAAGTACAATTTTATTGAAAGATAAGTATTTGTTGTAATGAAATCTTTGAAGAAATTCTGGCAGTACTTAGTCCAAAGTAAAACTTTGGTTTATGTGGTACACCCAGATGTGAGAAAATTTATCCTCCAAGGAGAACTGGGTGATAAAAGGGCTGGTTGGATTACTAAGATACAAGAGTATGATGTAGAAATCCACCCTACAAAGTTGGTCAGAGGGAGAGCATTATGTCAAGAACTCGTAGCTAAGGCAGATTTAGAACAAACAATAGCCTATCAAGGAGCAGAGGATGATCAGGAGGTCACTTTTCAGGGTAATTTTGATTGGACAGATCAATTGATAGCCTATTTCCAAATAGGGGTATGTTCGTAAGGTCTCAATCCTTCACAACAAAGGAGATTCATATTGCAAGCTATGAAGTATGTATTACTCCCAAAAGGACTATACAAAAGGAACTTGGATGGAGTGCTTCTAAGATGTCTGAGAGATAATGAAAAATAGAAGGTCATCGAAGAATTTCATGGAGGCCTATCGAGAGGTCACTTTTTAGGAAGAATAACTACCATGAAGATAATAAGGGTAGGATATTATTGGCCCACTATCTTTGCAGATGTTTTCAAAGCAGCTAAGTCCTGTGATAAGTGTCAAAGGTATGTGGGAAGAACCAAGAATGCAACATTTTCTCTCAAGCCAATTCAGGTAGAGGAACCCTTCCAGCAATGGGGACTCAACTTTGTTGGAGTCATCAATCCAAATTCATCAGCAGGTCACAAGTTCATCCTTACTGCCACTGACTATTTCACCAAATGGGTGGAGGCTATTCCAACCAAGAAATCAGACCAGGAAGTAGTAATTGATTTTCTAGAAAATCTGATCACAAGGTTTGGAATTCTGGAAGCACTAGTAAGTGACAATGGCCCAACTTTCATAGGTGAAAAATACATCGAATTCATAAGCAAGTATGGTATAAATATTAAAAATTCTTCCAACTATTACCCTTAGGGAAATGGATTGGTGGAATCCACCAATAAAAACTTGCTCAAAATTCTGAAAAGAGCACTGGAGGAGAACAAAAGGAGTTGGCATCTGTTACTTGACCAGGTTTTATGGGTAGATAGAATCACTATCAAGAGGTCTATTAGGACATCTCCTTATGCATTAGTATATGGCAAGGAGGTCATTCTACCTACTCATCTAGAGATACCAACTTTAAAATGGGCTAGCCAAGATCAAGAGCTCAATCAGAGTCCGCTAGAAGATAGACTGATGCATCTATTGCACTTGGAAGAACAAAGAACTCAAGCATATGAGAACTTTTAAAAATATTCCATGAATACCAAAGAGTGGTTCGATAAAAAGGTAAAGTTCAAAAATTCAAAGAAGGAGATTCAATGCTAAGGTGGAATGTTGAAAAGGCTAAGTCGGGTAATCACCAAAAAATTGACTCTTTCTAGGAGGGACCCTTCAAGATTGTCGAAGTAAAGGAGAGCAATGCCTTTCAGCTTTAGGATCAAAGAGGAAATATACAACCCATCCCTATAAATGGGTATCATCTCAAACTATATTTTAGTTAGAGAAATCCTCTTATTGTAATATATGTACATATGTTGTATTATATTTATTTTTCTTTATGTATTATATTTCCAAAAGCAAATGAGGGAAAGGAGGTCATTTTTCCGCTTGTGAAAAGGTCTGTGATATAATCCGCCAAGAAGTAACGCGATGAAGAATCCATAGTCAAAGTGGTCAAATAACTCTTACCAAAATCTAGAATAGTGGAATCCTAGTTCCAACGGAGTTTTCAAGAGGTCGAAACCCTTCAACAACTTTCAAAATAGGCATGGTCCCAAAATCCATAGTCAACTTGGTCAAAGTTACCTTTGCAGAAATATAACTTGCAAAATTTCAAGGAAAGCATAGAAAAGAGCATGCATTTTCAGTCAAGTGGAATCAGGAAAGCAAGTATAACATCAAAAATCTGCTAGGTCCATTATTCCACCGCAAGGATGGATGAATAAATGCACCTTGAGAAGTGTACCAATGGATAGTTTACCACCATCTACCATGAATTCCATCCAATCAGAGATGCATACTTCACTGACAAGCCATGCTTCACAGCATATGATTCACTCATTTGAAATCATGGGAGGTAACCATCCACTCATTCCCATTAATGATGAAGGAGTGCTCAAAAAACCTATTTAAGCAGAAAAATTCAAAATTTCAATCATTTACGAGCAAGTGAGTTGAGGAAATAGAGTATTGTGGAGAATAGTTGCTGCATAATTCCTAGAGTTGTGAAGAAAAGGTTACTCAAAAGCTGAAATGGCATCATCTTCAGCAAAGCAGATCGGGAAGGCTAGCAAGATGGACAAGCCATACTACACAGACAAGAAGGCAAGGGTCATAGACACGAGGATGACATACTTGACCAGAGACAACCTGAGATGGGGATACAAAGAGAAGTTCTTCAAGGGTGAGCCTCTTCTAGACCAAGGTAAAGGGGCTATGTACTCTTTCCTTGCTTACTATATTTGTGATGTTGTACATCCGTACCCTGAGTTAGTATCTGCTATAGAAAAATACTATGACCCTGCATCTAGGTCTGTGAGAATATCCCATGATAAGGTTTTGTTTCACATCATTGAAAAAACCTACCGAGACATATTTACAATGGGACAAAAACCTTAAGTACCCCCTAGAGAGTTTAGCTTAGAGTAGCAAGAAAAATTTTACTCTTTGAGAAATTAAGCACAAAATGGAAGTCATTTTAGAGACTAGGTATATGGCCATCTCAAGACTATTAAGTCCAATCAAGCCCTACCCACAAATCCTATTCCCACCAATGAGTTTGTAGAACTAGAGCTCTACTCCATGTTAGCGGTCATAGCGGACCTTGAGTCAGATGTAGATGTAAGAGACTCGCAATTGGCCACAACCTATTGCATCTCCAATACCAATATGTATACCCTACATCTAGGTGATAACAACAATTCCCCTATTTACTTCAACTAGCCCACATTTCTTGCCAAGAAGATGCACAAGAAACTAGTAGATATGAAGGATGAAGAAGAAAAACTAGTATTCAAGCATTGTTCCAACCTAATTTGGATGTTCTTTAGTGCTACTAGGAATGAATATCCATGGATATCAATGGTCAATAAATATGCATATGGACATGTACTACTAGTATATTACTGGACAAGGGTTCTGAGCAGAACATAATCATTTTACACTTTCAATTTTGAATTCCTTGGACCGACTCTTAAAGTTATGTATGGAAACTATCCTAGACTGGCCTCAAATATTGAAAATAAAATCAGAGTAAAAGGGGTAGAGGAAGGAGACTGGTATATCCTAACAGAGGGTATGGTCATAAGGTTATATGGTTTCACAGAGAAACCTTTCTTGTTGCCTCATTATGTCACCCACCACTTATTCGCACTAGAATATTGTAGGTAGGTAGACTACATAAACTACAGGTTTGGTTCCAAAAACAAAAGAAGAGCAACTGTAGAATATGGTTTCAATGAAGGTGATATCACTGTATGGAAGAAGTGGCAATGTGAGCAAATCATGGCAACTTTGGACAAACTAGGTCTTACCCAACTTTCGTAGAGGTGGGGATATGATCCAGATGACTTGTTCATAGAAAGAATTAAAGAGCTGCATGGAGATAAAACAACTAAATTAGTGAAATCCAAACACACACACATGGAGAAGAACAAAAATAATAGAGAGTAGTCCCCCATTCGATGGAATGTAAGAAAAATGGAACCACTTCCACCATGGAGATATTTCTATGTGCATGCGAATGACTACGATCCAACCAAGGTCTCTCATCAACTCAATGATGTAAAAGCAAAAGAAATGGAAGAAACCTACAAGTGGTCTTCGACCAAAATCCTTGAATGGTGGAAGATGAGAGTGGAGAGAAATGCAATGAAAAGCAAATATCCCACTCCCAAAATTTATGAAGAGTTCGAGAAGAGATACGACGAACAGGTTGCAACTTGGAAAGCTCAAAAAAGGAAAAGCCTAGCATTAGTTCTAGGGAAAGCGGAAATGAGTGAGGTCGAAAAAAGCAAAAAGAAAGGTAAAAAGGTTGGAATAGCCAAGAAACATCATGAGTCCACTCCACCATCCGCTACTCCATTACAACAAGAGGAGGGAAATTTGAAAGAAGTAGGGGCAGTAGAAGATACTCCAAGGAGGAGAAGGTCCAAATGCAGAGCTACTAAGGCTAAAACCCTCATAAAAGAAGATCAAAAGAAAAAGGGAAAAGTGTTAGACCTCACTACTGTAGCCCCCTCCAAGAAGAAGGGTAAATCAGCTCCAATTATAGAACCTACAGAAGCACTTCCTCAACAAAGATCGTAACCAACTATTTCATTCAAGAGGAAGGTAGAGGGCATTGTATTAGAAATTGACACAGAAGATCTGAAGAAATAGAAGTTGGATAAAGCAGAGGAGGTAACACAATCTCCCACTACATCTAGTGGGTAGGAGATTCAAGAAGACCAATAGAAGAACACTAAGGAGACTCTCAGACAGTCTACCATGGTAGGCTCAGGTATGGTTTTTGATCTCTTTCCTCCTTCTACTTATTCCCTAGAGAAATCTCATTCCCCTTCTCAAGATAAAAATATAGTACAACTATCCTCATCAAAACTAGATTCCCCACAACCATCTCTACCTCATCCACATTCACCTCTTCATTCAGTCCACTCTCCACTCCATACTACCGAGAATCCCAAAGCTTCATCTCCCCCTCTTTTATCACACTCTCCATTATCTTCTCCACCTCCAACTTCCATAAATCCAACTCCCCCATCATCATTACCTCCATTAACGATGGCAATATCACTGCCATTAACTCCTCCATCAACCATGGCAACTAGTTCCATTTTAGTTGCTATTTTTATTGTGGATATAGATTCCACTCTTATTACCTCCACTCCCCTTTTCACTATGGTAGTCCCTCTCTTCCCTACAAATTTCACCCCATCCACTCCTATGGATCACCCCACAGTAGCATCTCTACAGAAGATCAAGAGCACCTCACTAAGAGCACAAAATTTTTGGAGTATGAAGTTGGCCCAATCTTCCAAAGGAGTAGCTAAGGTGAGAAGGACAACAATAGTCGACCCTGTATCCCAATAGAGGATAAAGTATAATATGATTCCCTTGGTTGATAAACTAGAGGAAGATATGATAGTGGAAGACTATCAGATAGCTAAAAAGACTGAGGATATAGAGCAACTGGCCATAGAAGATGTGATGGTCACAGCCAAAGCAGGGATAGAAACCATGTTTGTCAAAATCGACATCTATAGGGAGTAGTCTACCAAATTGGAGGAAAAGGTTTCCAAGCTTCTAGCTACCATCAAGGACCAAAAGAAAGAAATGCAAGCTTTGGAAAATGATGCTAAGAAATGGTAAAATAGGTTTGAAAAGATGGCTGATTTCAAGGAACAGGTTCAACAACTTCAGGAGCAGAATAAAAAATATGCAGAGCAAATTCAGGCTTTATAGCAATAGCTCCAAGTTGAGAGAACAAAGGTGGCCGGATTCTCCAAGACCAAGGTGAAGCAAGTCAGAAGAGAAATCCTATCCAAAATCTTGGAGAGGTGCTCCAAAATCTAGCACATATTTGACTTCATGGACGAAGCTAGTGAGGTGTTTCCAACAACAAGAGAAGACATAGAAGCCATCACCAAACAAATACGGCCAATTGCTCCTAAGGCCAATGAGCTCCTCAATTTTTCTGAGGCTAAGTGTAACTAGATGGGTAAGCCTATTCCCAATAAGGATTGGAACACCTCAAGAATTGTAGCTAGAATCATCCTGAAAAGGAATAGTTTGCTTCAGAAGGGGTGGCCATTAATTGATAAATTGGATGATGAGCTTCAGAGGATCATTGATATCAATGAAGAGATGGTGCAGTATGGTTTCAATAGATTTTTGGAGGAGAATAACCTGATGATATCAAAGGAATATTTCTAGAAGAGCATACAAGCATTGATTGAAGATGAATCAAAAATAGATGCATGGCAGGAGCCAATCGACCAAGACAAGGTCACTCAGTTGATAAAGAGCTCAACCATATTGAAAGATCTGATGATCAATTTGGTAGAATGGGGAACTTCCTCCTCCTATGATATGATGATGGAACTACGTTATGTCCATAGACAACTTTTAGAAATTCAAAATCCCACACTAGCATCTTGGAACAAGGCCATGGATATCTTGAACCTAGCTAATCAGATTTTGAAAGGAGAGCCTGAATCAAAGGAGTCTAAAGATAAGGAAGGGTAGCAACATACAGAGGAAGCAGAGGAGGAAGAAGAACAAGATCAAGGTGAGTAGGTAGAAGACCATGAGGGAGAGGGAAATGAATATGAGGAACATGAAGATACACATGAAGAGGAATAGGAGGGAGAGGTTGAAGGAGAAAATACAACCATAAATATCTCAGATGAAGAGGCGGCAGAAGATGCTACCCAAGGTCAAGACCATCAATAAAGGTAGAAGTGCCAATAATTTTGTTGTAACATAGTTCATAAGTTTTGAATAATAATGATTAGTAGAATAAGCTATAAAGGTAGTTTTGTAAGAGCATTTTTGAGCCTGATAGTGTTAGAAGGCAGAAAAGGCATGAGCCTATCTGAGCATGAAAAAGTTATAAAATTAGGGATAATTAGGTGTATAAAAGAACATGCTCCCATACATTTTGAGTATAGAAATAATTACTTCTAAGCATGGTTTCCATGTGAACTGTTACTCTCTAAGTTTTCCAAATAGTGACTTAAGAGAGTGGGGTTTGCAAGGAAGTTGTTCCTGGAAGCATAGTTCATGACCAACTGGAGTGAAGTTCTGCTTGCTCGTAAGAAGATCAGTCAGAGAAAGTGAAGACAATGGATTGTGGAGGTACACGGCCATGGTGCTAAGCTCACACATCATATTTTTTGACTCTAGTACCCAATGGATAAGGATCTAAGTTCATAAGCCTTGCTAGCAACGCTCCCCAAGAGGCACCAAAATGTAGGCCCAAAAGGCTACATACTTAGCAATTTTTGTAAAATCAGCTAAGTGTCCAAGAGAAAACTCCTAAGCAATGCTAAACTCTACTAGGGTGCAAAATCCATGGTCAACATGGTCAAATAGTGCCTAGAGGAATCCAAAGTTGTGGAATCTAGAAGAGTGACACCAGCATAAGGTTAATTTTCATGGTGGAAGATCACAAGCATATCAATTTTGGCAAAAATGTGACTAAGTGTCAAAAAGGTTAAAACCCACCAAAAATTGAAAATCCATAGTCAACGCAGTCAAACAAGGCCAAGAGAAAATCAGAGTTGCGGATTCTGAAGGTCAAGAGGTAGAGCATTGTCAAAATCCACCCGAAGCCAATGCAATATTGAAAATCCATAGTCAAATTGGTCAACCTAGACCTGGAAAAAACTAAAGTAGCGGATTCCAAAGAAAAGAATAGTTTGCTACCAAATGATAATTCTATGGTCAACTTAGTCAACTTTGATCGACAAAAAGTAAAGTAGCGAATTTTGTAGAAAATCATCAAGCATCGCAAGAACCTCATTTCTATGGTCAAACTAGTCAAACCTATCCTGGAAGAATTCAGAGTAGTGGATTCTAAAGATGAAAGCGAGTAGAAAAACCTGATGAATGCAACAGAAAAGACATGAGAAGATCAAACATCATTGAAATCAAGACTCACCTACATTTTTAGTTGTAGATCAATAATGGAAAGTCTTCTCAAGAACAAAGGATGATCCAGATTGACCTGTAACCATTCCAACCGCAGAATTCAGTTGAGAGCCGAACAACTTGCAGAGCTCAGAAGTGTAGTGTTCATGGAGTACAACTCGATTCTTTTCTTGAATATCCATGAGAGGTTGCCACCTCAACATTTTGTTGATCTGGCAAGAATATCCTTGTAATGTTTCCAGTCTTGTACTATCATTGTAAAAATCTATATAAAGAGGTCGAACCCTCATGTTTAAGGGTCGACTCTAGAGTGTTTGCTTGATATATTACTGTAATTGCTGTGAAATCAATAGAAGGAGCATTACTTGGATGTTTGCCTCTAGCTCTTGTCTTCATCAATTGTTATTTTATTCTGTGAATGCATTTCTGTTATTGTTATCATGATTAGTCAATTCTACTGATATTGGATTGTTGATTTGGAGCACCTTGGAATGGTTCATGCCTAAAAAAATATTGCAGAAGACTTCTATTTCTGTTAGTCTAAGTGTTGATCTAATTTTTCTATTTGGATTATTAGCATTTTAGATGTTTGAAATAGTTTTCTAAGCATTTCCTTATTTTAATGGTGAAGATACTGAGTTTTGATTGTTGTTAGTCTCAAGTGTGGCATACTGGAAATGTGATTGATCAACGAATTCTTGCTATTTTTCAATGTTGTTAGCTCTATCCAACCATTATTTTCTCAACCATTTTCTAACCCTTATCTCATTTCTATCCCTAAACTTACACATTATTTTGAGCTTAATTGAGTCAACACCTGAATTAGTTGACAAGGTATACCAACCTACTCTAGAGGTTGGATTGAAGTTAATCTCTAATCCATCCAATGTCGGGGTTTGAGCTGTGATTAGTGGGTATGTGCCTCCCATAAGTCAAATATTCATAATCATAGTTCAAGTTTACCTTGATGTCAATTCAGACCCCAACAATGACTTTAATTTATTAAATAAATAGAAATGGTTTGTTTTGTAAATTAAGGGTATGGGAATTTAATTTATAAAATGAAGAAAAAAGGGTTTATTTATGGATTAAAGTAAGTGACTTTGATTTATTAAATAAATAGAAATAGTTTGTTTTGTAAATTAAGGGTATGGGACTTTAATTTATAAAATGAAGGAAAAAGGGTTTATTTATGGATTAAAGTAAGTGACTTTGATTTATTAAATAAATAGAAATGGTTTGTTTTGTAAATTAAGGGTATGGGACTTTAATTTATAAAATGAAGGGAAAAGGGTTTATTTATGGATTAAAGTAAGTGAATTTGATTTATTAAATAAATAGAAATAGTTTGTTTTGTAAATTAAGGGTATGGAACTCTAATTTATAAAATGAAGAAAAAAGAGTTTTTTTATGGATTAAAGTAAATGACTTTGATTTATTAAAAAAATAGAAATTGTTTGTTTTGTAAATTAAGGGTATGTGACTTTAATTTATGAAACAAATAAAAATGGCTATTTCTTATATTGAAGGTATGGGTATTTAATTTATAAAATAAAAGAAGATGATCTATTGTATAAATTAAGTAATGAGGCTTAATTTATGGAAGTAGAGGAACCTAGTTATTTGATGATTAAAGGTATGGGATTTTAACTTGTCAAATAAAGGTTGAATGAATTGATTAAAGTAAAACCTATGATCTAGTTGTAATTTTTACTCTCTATGGTCAATGAGAGGTGAAAATAAAAATAGTGATTTTTATGATATCAACTATGTAGTAGATGGTTAGATACTTTGATTTAATTTGTATAGTTGCAATTTGGAAATGAAATAAGTAAATACATTTAGAAGCATGTCTATCATGGAACCATGAGTGCCTTGATCCCCTACTATCCTCAAATTATCAATGGAAAGATATGGAGGACCAAAGAGGTAGTTGGAACCAGTGCATCAACTTTATTCTATTTATGATGATTTATTTATGCTCAAATAGATTAAAATTGTGGGGAGATTTCCTTGATGAAAATGATGTAATGTATTATTCTTTAAGAGTATGAAAAATTCACCATACTTTCTCATATGTAATAATTTTTTAATTTTGTTGGATGATGTGCCTTTGAATTACTACATGAATTATTTATGTTTTGTATTTAAATTCCTTTCAATCAATGTTTACCTTATTTAAATGTTGCTTCCATTCTAGTATCTTTTGCATGCTTTATGGATTATGTTTTGTTAGATTTAGTATCTAGAACTATTATTGTTTTTCTTGCTAAAAAACAAAAACTTAATTAATGAGTTCTAGGGTGAATTTAGAGGATGAGCTAAGAGAATTGAGACCCCATTAGGGTGAAAATAGGTGACCTAAGGGATTAAGACCCCTTAGGGAGTTTTATAGCTAAGTTATGGAATGATTTCATCAGAGTTAAGATAGCTCATCATGTAGATGAGATGAATATCTTAACTCGTAATACACATAGCATACCTACACAAACTGACATCTGTATGGTATGGAGATGGGCGTATACCTTCCATGGACTATAGGTAATAAGTTTAGCTCATCAAGAATGATGAGAGGGATAAAATTATTTGCGGTAACACATAATACACCTACACATATGGATTTGTGTGAGGGTATTTCGTGAGATGTAGCTCTTCGAGAAACTTTGGGGATTTTAACAAAAGATAAATTAAAGGTCGATAAGGGTTTTATTAATCCCTCTCCTTAGTTAAAAAAATTCTTTTCTTTTTGTATGTTTTTGTTTATTTATATTTTAGGGTCATTACATTTGGTATTAGAGATCTAGGTACGAGGGTATAAAGCTTCTTGTGTGCTAAAGGGATTTGGATGTCTCCAATGAAGGCTTGCTTAGAGATAAGATAAAGTCAGGATGACCTAGAATATCCTGTTTGCTAGAATCTAATGGGAATTAATCCCAAGGATGAATGAATGTTATGATACTTTAGTATGGGATTTTGTATTAATGTTACATCATAACCTTGGAATATCATACTAATTATATCATTGATGCTTTTAGCAAAATAAATCTATATTATGATTTGAATTAGTGATACAATTTGAATGAAGCTATAACCTAATATTTTTCTTAGTTGTAACTAGGTTAAATTTCTACCTAAGGCCAAAAAAGAGAGGTCTACACCTTCAAATAGATGAACTCAACAAAATAATGTCAAAGAAGGGATCTAGGATGAGGGTCCAAGAAATTCTAGCAGAGAGGTAGAAGACCTCACTGCTACGGTTGCTACCATGCCGGAACAAATGAGACAAATGTTGGAAACTATTATGAATCATAACATGCAATCCAGAGACTTATAAGTTAGCCAAGCCGAGGGGCTAACTGTAGAGTAGTTGCAAGCTAGATCCCTTCTAGAAAAGGAAATGGCTAGGGATCTAAAAAATATTTGTATCTCCATGTTTGATGAAGAAGGTGAAGGGGATGCAGCTGAAGCCTAGATGAGAGAATTAGAAGTTAATTATAGTAAAATGCTATTCCCTAGGAACCCAAATAGTTTGGTCCATGATCAACTTAGAAGGTGCTACTCTATATTGGTGGGGAACCTACTATAAGAAGAATAAGGTTGAAACTATTGAGATTAAATGGAAGGATTTTGTTGAAATCTTCAAAAAGAGGTTTCTCACAAAACACTTCTATGCCTTAAAATTTGAAGAATTTGCTAGCCTTTGACAAGGAACTAAAATAGTGGATACATACTATAAGAATTTGGTTTGGTTACTTAAGTATGTGCCTACTTATGATGAGAAGATGAGGGTTCATAAGTTTATTCATGGGTTAGAATCTAGAATGAAGCATGATGTAAACATGCATGAGCCTAAATAACTGCAAAAGGTATATGAATTGGCAAAGAAAGTAGAGTCTCACCTACAATTAAACTATGCTACCCTATCTGAGCAAGATCAACAAGCACTAAGAAAGAGGAATAGTCAAGGATTATTGAAATGTGAAGAGGAAGAGGATTTAAAGACTAAGAATCCTTAGAATTTTGAGAAGGTAAATAATGGGAAATAGGGAAAGTTCAAGAAAAACTTCCAAAAGAAAACCAACAATAATCCCAACAATGAAAAGCCTCGTCCTTAGAAATATCAAACTTAAACTCCAACAATTAAAGTGGAGGAGAAAAATACAAAAAATAAGCAAGGACCCAAGGATGGGTGTTACCATTACAGGGGCCCACATTATGCTAAGTAGTGTCTATATCAACCAGGGTCGAGTTCATGCAATACTAAAGAGAAAGAACCTAAGCATCGGATATACGTTGCAATTGGAAAATAAAATCTAGATGGGCAAGCTACCCCATTGTTTGTGAAAGGTAAGATTTTTAATAAACAAGTAAAATATTTAATTGATAGTGGGGCCATAGATAGTGTAGACACGGAAAATTGACCCACTTCAGTGGGTAATCTTCCTTGAGCCCTTTGGGAGACCCCTTTGACTTTCCTAAGGCAAGGGAAAGGCTTCTCCACCCTATTTTACCTATTTTATCTCTTTATGAAAAATTTTGCTTGGTCCTTGATAGGGCGTGACTTCGCATGGCAAAATTGCAATCAATATTTACGGGACATGATTTCACCTTTTTAGGGTTTTGCTCAAGGAATCCCTAATTTTGTAGATTTGGCATGTTTTGCATCGATCCTCCTTGGTTTTCCCATATTTCTTGCCTTCAAATCCGCTATATAAGAGCATTTGAATTCACTTTTTAGACATGATCACACAATTTGACATTATACAGATTATTGATGATTTATTGCTCGCTAACATTTGATTTCTTGTAAAGTGTTCTTATTTGGTCTGCATCCTTTTTCTTCATGCACAAACAAGTTTAATTTGGAGTTTGAAGATTGATTGGATTTCTATTGCATTGATTGTTGATTGCTCCTGCTCACTCATGGTGGATTGGTGTTGAAGCCTTAAGGAGAGATCAACCATTCAGGAGGTCTCAAACCTTTCTGCCTACTTCATTGAAATTTTCTAGTGAAATTTCTCTATTGCACACTTGTTTTTATTCATTGCATCTTAGGTTTATTGTTTCGCTTCAATCTAAGACATTTCGTCTCAATTTGGCAAAATCATATCTGGTCTACTATGGGGTACGATTTTGCCCATGTGTTATCACACTCACCTGTTATGGGGTGCAATCTCACTTCAGAAAAATTTGAGGGTAATTTGTTGTTCCTACTTTCATCATTACATTCTAGGTTGCATTTAGAGCTTGATGTGACATTATGTTCAGTGATTCCATCATTTTGTTCTATTGTATTATATTATGTTTATTTTCTTCCAAAGATCACTTTCTATTTTTATTTATAAAGATCATCTAAAAGGACCTAGGAGGCTTGACTACTACATATCCAAGAACTATTGTATAGTAGACTAAGTAGGCCCCCAAATGATAATCCTATTTTTGGAGTGTTTGTCAAGTTGTCTTGCAGGAACAGGAATTGTTGATAGCTTTAGACAAAAGGATAAAAGCAAGTATAAATTATTGGATAAGCTAAGTGTTCTGATTAGTTTTTAGTTTTTTTTTAAGTGTTTTATAATTATGTTGCAAACCTTAGATATGATTTTATATAAATATATTTAATTTACTTCTAGGCTTTTAAAGATAAACATCATATAGTGTGCACTTAGGGTTAATTTTTTTTGTGCATATTTTCTTGAGCTCTTGATTAAAGGTTGTCTATTTAGAACCCTAGGATAGAAAACCATTCAAAGAAAGAATAATACTAGGTTTAGACATTGTTCTCTTGCTTTCTATATTCCTGCATTGTCTTTTATCTTTCATAGCATATATCTAGAAAGGCCAAATCTGGGTGTTTGTCTTGAATTGAATATATAAAATAGTTCTTGAAAACCAAATGACTTGGAGCGAGTCCTTAAACCATTCTTGGTGAACCCTTCCCCCTATCACCGAGTGTAGATAACAACATACCCCGGTTCACCCCAAAGGCTCCTCTCTTGTGGATTCAACTTTTGGGAATTGTACGCGGTAGGGTAGTTTTCCCCCTCTACATCTTTGTTGAACCCGATGTGAACACATCCTTTATTTTAAAACATTTTTAATAAAGATCATTAAATGTGTTTGTGTCATTGAAAAATTTAATAATAATTTTAAAAATATTTTTGTTTCTGTTGTTAGCCTTCTCTTTTATCCTTTTGCTTTTCTAATGGCTCCTTTCCTTAGAAGTTAGTGAAAGCAACTTAGATCTGATTATGTTCCTCTTGAAGATGATCAAATTGATAGAGAGGATCCTAACATAGATCTAGAAAAGCAAGATAATATGGAAATTGAAATAAATTTTGATCCTTATGAAGGCCCTAATGGTGGGTTTGTCTTTTCATCATTTCAGCACATTTGGGATTTTATGAAAGCTAATAGGGATAAGATATTGGAGGGCATGGAGCGAGAAGCTCATCTTGAAAAAGGTGAAACTCCTCCACCTCCTCCTCTAACAAGCCCCCTTATGCTTGACAAAAATAACCCCTTGCCTAAATTAATGCATCCTAATAATTTGAACCAAGATGTTGACACTACTACAACCACCAATATTGGAAGGAATCTACAAGCTCCTCCAATTTGTAGTGTTACTCAAAAGTGTTTTCAATTTCTACCTCAATATTCTAATATCAAAACTTTTGCTTCTATTATACCCAATGTTAGATTTTTACAAGGTGCCACATATAGCAATAATGTCCTTGCTTCCAACTTGAATCAAGTATTGGTTCCTCAACACACATATGAGAACCTAGGAATAACACATAACAATAATCCAAAAGTACAGAATTTGGAAAATGTGTTAAAGTAGTTAGTTTCAAAAGTTGAGATGATTCAACCTTTAAGTTTTACTTACAGTTACAAGGAAATGTGTAATCAGCCATTGGATCCTATTGTTGTTGCTAGCCCTTATCCTAAGCATTTTCCTATGCCAATTTTACCTATTTATAAGGGTACTAAATATCTAATTGAACAACTAAGAATATTTAGAATAGTTTGCCATGATCTCATTTATGATGATATGTTGGTACTTAAACATTTCCTAAGAGTCTTGCTGGCATGGCATTAATGTGGTATTATCGGTTACCCAATTATTCCAAGCTAGAGCCCTTCTAGAAAATGAAATGGCTAGGGATCTAAAAAAACATTTGTATATCCAAGTTTTATGAAGAAGGTGAAGGGGATGCAGCTGAAGCGTAGCTGAGAGAATTAGAAGTTTATTTTATAGTAAAAGGTTATTCCCTAGGAATCCAAATAGTTTGGGCCATGATCAACTTAGAAGGGGCTGCTCTAGATTTATGGGGAACCTACAATGAGAAGGATACGATTTAACCTGTTGAGATTAAATGGAAGGATGTTGTTGAAATATTCAAAAAGAGGTTTCTCACAAAACACTTCTATGCCTTAAAATTTGAAGAATTTTCTAGCCTTCGACAAGGAACTAAAATAGTGGATACATACTATAATAAGTTGGTTCGGTTACTTAAGTATGTGCTTGCTTATGACAATAATATGAGGGTTCACAAGTTTATTCACGAGTTAGAATATAGAGTGAAGCATGATGTAAACATGCATGAGCCTAAATTGCTACAAAAGGCATATGACTTGGCAAAGAAAGCAGAGTCTCACCTACAATTCAACTATGCTACTCTATCTGAGCAATATCGACAAACACTAAGAAAGAGGAATAGTCAAGGATTATTGAAATGGGAAGAGGAAGAGGATTTAAAGACTAAGAATCCTCAAAATTTTGAGAAGAGAAATAACAAAAAATAGGGAAAGTTCAAGAAAAAAATCCAAAAGAAAACCAAAAATAATCCAAAAAATGCAAAGCCTCACCCTTAGAAATATCAAACTTCAGCTCCAAAAATTAAAGTGGAGGAGCAAAAAATAAAAAATAATCAAGGACCTAAGGACGAGCGTTACCATTGCAGGGGTCCACATTATGCTAAGCAGTGTATGTATCAACCAGGATCGAGTTCATGCAACACTAAAGAGAAGGAACATGAGCATCGGATCTATGCTGTAATTAAGGAATAAAAGTTAGATGGGTAAGCTACCCCATTGCTTGTGAAAGGTAAGATTTTTAATAAATAAGTAAAAAATTTAATTGATAGTGGAGCCATAGATAGCATAGACACAAAAAATTGACCCACTTTAGTGGGTAATCTTCCTTGAGCCCTTTAGGAGACCCCTTTGACTTGCCTAAGGCAAGGGCAAGGCTTCTCCCCCTTGTTTTACCTATTTTCTCTCTCTATGCAAAATCACGCTCGGTCCCTAATGGGGCATGACTTCGCATGGTGAAATTGTAGTTGGCCTTTACGGGGCATGATTTTACCTTTTTAGGGTTTTGCTCAAGGAAACCCTAATTTTTTGGGTTTGGCATGTTTTATGTCGGTCCTCCTTGGTTTTCCTACCTTTCTCACCTTCAAATCCGCTATATAAGGAGGGTTTGAATTCACTTTTCACACACGATCACACAATTTGATATTATATGGATTATTGATGATTTATTGCTCACTAACATTTGATTTCTCACAAAGTGTTCTTATTCGGTCTGCATCCTTTTTCTTCATGTGCAAGCAAGTTTAATTTGGAGTTTGAAGATTGATTGGATTTCTACTGCATTGATTGTTGATTGCTTCTGCTCGCTCTTGGTGGATTGGTGTTGAAGCCCTAAGGAGAGATCAACCATTCAGGAGGTCTCAAACCTTTCTGCCTACTTCCTCGCACTCTTCCAGGTGAAAGCGCTCTATTGCATACTTGCTTTCATTCGCTGCATCTTAGGTTTATTGTTTCGCTTTAGTCTGAGATGTTTCATCTCACTTTGACGAAATCATGCTCGGTCTGCTATGGGGTGCAATTATGCCTATGCATTATCGTGCTCACCTATTATGGGGTATGATCTCACTTGAGAAAAATCTGGGGGTAATTTACTGTCCCAACTTTCATCATTGCATTCTAGGCTGCATTTAGAGCTTGATGTTACATTCTGTTCTATGATTCTATCATTCTATTCTGTTGTATTGTATTATGTTTGTTTTCTTCCAAAGGTCAATTTTTGCTTTTATTTATCAAAGGTCAGCTAAAAGGACCTAGGGGACTTAACTGTTGCACCTCCAAGCATTGTTGTACAATGGCCTAAGTAGGCCCCCTAACGCTAATCCTATTTTTCAAGTGTTTGTTAAGTTGTCTTGTAGGAACAAGAATTATTGATAGCTTTGGACAAAGGGATAAAAGCAAGGATAAATCATCGGATAAGCTAAGTGTTCTGATTAGTTTTTAGGTTGTTTGTTGAGTGCTTTATATTTATGTTGTAAACCCTAGATCTGATTTTATAGAAATATATTTAATTTAGTTCTAGGTATTTGAAAGATAAACAACATATAGTGTGCACTTAGGGTTAATTTTGTTTGTGCATCTCTTCTTGAGCCCTTGCTTAAAGGTTGTCTGTTTAGAACCCTAGGTTAGAAAAGCATTCAAAGAAAGAATCATTCTAGGGTTAGCTCTTGTATTCTTGCATTCTGTATTTTTGCATTGTCCTTTATCTTTTATAGCATAGATCTAGAAAGGCCAAATCTAGGTGTTTGTCTTGAATCTAATACATCAAACATTCTTGAAAACCAAAGGACTTGGAGTGAGTCCTTAAACCATTCTTGGTGAACCCTTCCCCCTAGAATCGAGTGTAGAGAACAACATACCCCCATGGTTCACCCCAAAGGCTCTCTCTCTTGTGGATCTAACTTTTGGGAATTGTACGCGGTAGGGTAGTTTTCCCCCTCTACATATTTGGTGAACCCGATGTGAACACCTCCTTTATTTTAAAATATTTTTAAGCAAGATCATTAAATTTGTTTGTGTGGTTGAAAACCTTAATAATAATTTTAAAAATATTTTTGTTTCTGTTGTTAGCATTCTCTTCTATCCTTTCACTTTTCTAATGGCTCCTTTCCTTAGAAGTCAACGAAAGCAACTTGGATCTGATTATGTTCCTCCTAAATATGATCAGATTGATAGAGAGGATCCTAACATAGATCTAGAAGAACAAGATAATATGGAAATTGAAATGAATTTTGATCCTTATGAAGGCCCTAATGGTGGGTTTGTCTTTTCATCATTTGAGCACATTTGGGGTTTTATGAAAGCTAATAGGGATAAGATATTGGAGGGTATGGAGCGAGAAGCTCATATTGAAAGAGGTGAAACTCCTCCACCTCCTCCTCCAATAAGCTCCCCTATGCTTGACCAAAATAACCCCTTGCCTAAATCAATGCATCCTAACAATTTGAACCAAGTTGTTGACACTACTACAACCACCAACATTGGAAGGAATTTGCAAGCTCCTCCAATTAGTAGTGTTACTCAAAAGTGTTTTCAATTTCTTCCTCAATCTTCTAATATCAACACTTTTGCTTCTATTCTACCCAATGTTAGTTGTCCATTTTCACAAGGTGCCACATATAACAATAATATCCATGCCTCCAACCTGAATCAAGCATTGGTTCCTCAACACACATATGGGAATCTGGGAACAACGCATAACAATAATCCAGAAGTGCAAAATTTGGCAAATATGGTAAAGCAGTTGGTTTCAAAAGTTGAGATGATTCAGCCTTCAAGTTTTACTTACAGTTACAAGGAAATGTGTAATCAGCCATTGGATCCTATTGTTGTTGCTAGGCCTTATCCTAAGCATTTTCCTATGCCAGTTTTACCTATTTATAAGGGTACAAAAGATCCAATAGAGCACCTAAGAAGATTTAGAACAACTTGCCATGATCTTATTTATGATGACATGTTGTTACTTAAAACATTTCCTAAGAGTCTTGGTGGCATGGCATTAGAGTGGTATTATCGGTTACCCAATTATTCCTTGAAGAACTTTGAAGAAACAACAAAATTATTTGTTCAACAATTTGGTGCTTACATTGAAAAGGAAATAACAATGAAAGATGTGTATAGTTTGAAACAAAATAAAGAGGAAAGCTTTTCAGAATTCTTGGCTCGTTGGAGAAGTTTAGTTGGATGTTTGAGATATACTTTACCACCAAAGGATATGCTTGAGATATTTATTGGTAATTTACAAGAATAATTATCTTATGCATTAGAGACTACTACTATTACATATTTTGATCAAGCAATTGATTTAGCAAGAAAAGTAGAACAAGCCCTTATTAGAAGAGGCCAACTCAAAGTCAGAGAAGAGAAACCTACTAAGTCTCAACATAAGAACAAGCACATAGGAGGTGATAGTGGAATGGATAGTAGGCATGTTAATAATGTTACTAACAACCTACAAAATATAGTACTTCAAAAACCTCCACAAAGAAATTTTACAAGGCTTAATATGTCTATGGAAGCAACTTTGAAACAACTTTTAGAAGCCAAGGCAATTGAATTACCTCCCATAAGACAACCAGATACTACAACTCATTGGTATAAGGTAGGTCAACATTGTGCATATCATAGAGTGGAAGGTCATTGGACAAATTCTTGTAAGAAGTTAAAACATGTGGTTCAGGATTTGATTGATGCAAGATGTATTGACTTAGGTAATTCTCAGGCAATGAATAATCAAGTACCTACCCAACAAACTGTAACTACCAATCAAGATATGGGAATATTTAAAGATCCATTGCCAAAACATAATCAACAAGTAGCAAATCAGGTGGCTCATCAGAATGAGCCTCCTCCCTATGGTAATATGGTTGGTATGGTTGGGGTAACTACAAGAAGACAAGCTCAGACTCAACATCCTCAACAAGGATAGAATTTTGTATTACAACCTAGTTCAATTTTGAAGAATAATCAAAGAAAAGTTTTAGATACAGGGACTCCACCTATTGTATTGAGACCGCAACCTAAGGTTTCATTTGATCTTCAAAAGTAGTTGGCTAGTACTCCAACAAATATATCAGTTTTAGAACTCTTACAAACTTCTCCCAACCATAGAGATGCTTTGATGGAATTTTTAAAGCAACAATCGGTTCCTTCAGATATTTCTCCCAATGCTATAGTTGATGTCGTAGGTTCTCTTGGGATACATCATATCTCATTCTTGGATGATGATAAACCTTCCTCAAACTTACAAGAAGATTCTTCACTTTACATCACTACACTTATTGGGGATACCTTTATTAAGAGAATTTTGATTGATAATGGTTCTTCCCTCAATTTGTGTACATATCAATTCTTTCAAAAATTTGGATTAAAAGAGGAAGATTTAACAAAATCTGATATCATTATAAAAGCTTTCAACAATGAGTCCCAAGAAGCCTGTGGTGTCATATCTCTTCCCCTCAAGGTTGGGCCTAAAATATTAGATACTTTGTTTTATGTGGTACATTGTCCTGCATATTTTAATCTTCTTCTTGGATGACCTTGGATTCATGCAATGAAGGTTGTCCCTTCTACTCTTCATCAATGCCTTAAATTTGAATTTAAAAACCAAGTTATCACCATTCTGGGTGACCCTCGACCATTTGATTTTTGCTCAAATGTAGAGCGAGCTCGATCTGAGTTTAACCTAGTGTCCTTCTATTTCTTCAATGGTTTCTCCACGTTCCTCATCTCAGATATCAGAACAATTTCAAAATTTAAAAATGAGTGAGGAACACATCTCGAATCTCTCATCTTAGGATCATGATAATCAGTTTCTTCAATCACCTCTTTTGGATCTAGCCAAGCTACCACCATCACCAAGAACCATGGGTTTGCCCATAAGAAAGGTGATGTTGTACACATTGGCACGTGTACCTTTGTCTTCATAGGAACTACCTTCAAAGAAAATATACGTGGTAGCAACCCCTCTCTCGTTGAGCATTCTTTTGCTCATTGTTACCTTTCCAATGATTACCCACTTCCTAAACAGATCCTATCTAGTATGGGATATGTAGGTAAAGGTCTGGGGCCACAACATAAGGGAATTCAAGAGCCTTTGGATGTCGAGATCTGGCTTGGGAGATGTGGCATAGGTTTCATACCTAGTAAAGACCAACCTTTACCATTTGACAATGATGATCATCTTATGACTTATGCTGAATATATGGATTATCAAAAGTCAGGAGTGGGTGATGAGGATGATGGTCCCCCTTATTCTTCTGATATCTTATTTTGTAATATGATTGATTCTGTATGTTCTAAAAGTAAGCCTTCTATTTTGGAAGAGGATCCTACTTCGTTGTCCTATAGTGATCTTGCGAAGTTAGGAATTGCTCCTCCTTATGTTAAAAAGAATGGTTATGTTCAAGAATGCATTGATTATCATGTTATGGCTACCAAAGAAAGAGCTATGAAGGAGCCTCTCCGTAATTCTAATTATCAAGAAGGCTTACCTTTTAGATATTTCTTTGATAAAACAGTCCATGGTATGCCTGTTCTTTTTGTTAAGAAAGGCGGCACACTTAGATTTTGTGTCGACTTTCATTTTCTTGTTAAACTATTAAATTAATTAATAATAAATAATAATAAAAAAAAAAATTGCATAAAATCAATTAATTATCATTTAGCTATGCATTTGCATTTCTATTGCATCCATCTGCTTGTTCATACTGCATTGTTGCTTGTCATCCTTTTGCATTGCTTGCCTAACATTTAATACAACTTGCATGCTTGAATGTCATATTTTGCATGATTGCTTGTTCATGACTGCTTGATCATATAGATTTTTGGGGATCTTATGACAATGGCATGTGATGATACCTAGTTAGGTCGTAGCTCACATGCATTGCACTCTCTCTAGGGTTCTGATGCCTAGTAAGATCCCCACCTAGGGTTTTCTTCTTCAATCTTCTTTCTTGCTTTTGTCTGCTTCTTCAAGTTCTATCTTCCTTGGTCTTAGAAGTAGTGAGAGTATCTCTTAGATCAAGGATGATAGTTTATTAATATTTCCTTGTCGCTTTTTCGTTGCCTTCCTTTTCTTCTTTGGCTTCCTTTGCTTTTGACAAGGAAATACGTATGCTTTATTTCTTTATATTTTTCAAAGTTGTCTTCTCTGCACATTTGCACACACTCACTATATTGTGTTTAGATTTAAAACCCCTATCGGGGGTAGCACTCACCTAATATATTTTATCCTTATATATTACACCCCACATGGGATAATTATACATCCTAATGGGTATCTTATCGGATATGATCTTCTATCAGGTTATACTCCCTTTTGACTCAGCGGGCTCAACACCCCATTATAGGATAAGCTCCTTGGCCATTTTTAGCAAGCCTCAACATACATCCTAGCGGGTAATCACCCCACAATAGTCAATTAGTGAGAAACCACCCATAGCGGGTCAGACTCCAACACCTCATCCTTTACGATGAGTACTATATCCATAGCGGGTTTAGCTCCCTCTTTTTTAGTACGATTCATAGTATTTAATCACATTGGTCCCTTGCAACCTACATTGATTTCAATACTATGTTTCACCTATCCTTCTCTATTTCAGATGGTTGACCTTTGGATTTTCTTCTTCTCCTTTTTCTTCTTCTTCTTCTCTTCTCTCTCTTCTTCTATTTTTGGTTTTCTTTCTTGTTTCATCTTGTGTTTTATTTCTTCCATCCATTCCATCCATGCATTTCATATAGTCTTGCATTAAGATAGATTGCATGCATAAAACATTAAAATTAAAGAACATCTAAATTAAATCAAATCACATGCACACAATCACAAAAATATATATAAAAAAGTAGCTATGTATTACTCAATGATAAAAAGAGATATACATCCATGTATGGTTGGTGTACCACAGTCTAGTCCTGGTACACTCAACCAATCCCTAGGGATGCATGCCATAATAAAAATTGGCATGTCATCTTGATCCCTAGCCCTAGCTCTGGGAGCCTGTCTCCTCTGCTCTACCTAAAGGAGGAGGTGGTCCAGGAAATCGCATACCCATGAATGGTGAAGCCAAGAATATTTGTGATCGAGACCATGATCTTCTAGCTTACTAGAGGGATGTTTGGAATGACATATTGGTTTAATTTCACGTTAAGAATGCTTGGTCACTGTGTGTGCCGGAGTGACATATTGTTTTTAATATTGCATTGAGATTGCTTTGTGACATAATGGTTTAAATCTGCAATGTCTGGTCACTGTGCATTTTGATGTTGGTTATGTTATGCATTGAGATTGCATGGGTGTTGTATGACATTTAGGATAAGGACCATGTTGATCCATTCACCAGTATTTCTTTCTTTTAACCGAAGTATGTGGGGGTTGGGTGGTCAAATGACGCTTGGTACATGAGAAACGAAGCTGGAATGTGGCTGTTTTACCAGAGAGGCCAAGATAAATATTCAACCTGCATGTTCTTTGCCTGAACATCTCGATATTCTTGAAAGGAATAGTTGCCGGGTAGATGTGCTCCAATGCCAAAACTGAGTTGTATATTACAATTTCCCTGTTATATGTCAAAGGATGGGCAAAAAATAATATTAGGCCTTCTTATTCTATTCTTCCTGTTTATATTGATGGCTATTTTAGACATGTTCGCTGAAATAATTTGTTTGGGTATTCTGGTCTAAAATTGTTTACTTAAAAATGTGTTAAACCAATAGATGGAGTTCTTTTTTTTATGATAAAGTTAGTCGTATTTAGATTGGAAGTGAACCCATTAACTGTTGTTTAGAGGATAAATTCGTTCCAGTATAGTTTGTTTTTACTCTAAGATAAATGCATTCTGTTGTAACATTGTGATGAATAAAAATATTGTCTTATATTGGTTTAATTTAAAAAAATTAAGTTTAAAGTATATGGTTCCATCTCAGAATTCAACTTGCAGATAGTAGTTTTAATACTGCTGGTCAATAGATAGTTGTTGAATTAATAGCGTGATTGTTGTGTTTTCGATGTCACAGAATACTTAAGCATTTATATATATGAAGTGGAAGTTTAGTTTGTCATAAGCCAAAGTTTGAGATTTAGTGATTATTTTAAAGTAGAGATGTTAGAAATTATTTCATTGAAAGTTTTTCATTTATTTTACATGTGTATAATGAGGTCGTAATGTTTTCACTTTATGACTAGAAGAGAGGTTTTGAAGAGCTGAGTTATATTTATGATTTGTGGTATAAATAGTTTGAGTGGGTCTATTTTGTTTTATATAAGGACTTTTATTTTACCGATATAAACTTGTTAATGTTAGATTATTGGTATCCATGGGCATAATGGTTCATATGTATTGTTTTAGGACAAGAATAAGCTTTTCTTTTAGTCTTCTTAAAGAGTTTTTCTTGTTTTTATTTATATATTTAAAGTTTAAGTTATAAAAAAAAATTAATTTTATATTATGGACAAACTATTATGTTAAAATACTTGTAGTTTATTTTTATATAAAAATAATATTAATTTGATAATATTTTCCTAGTTGCATTAAATTTATTAGCTACAAAACACAAAACTTATTAGCTACAAAACACAAAAGATGTAGATTTTATAAAATAAATAAAAAGTGTTATTCTTAAGTTTTACCACATAAAGAATTTTTGAGTATCACTCCAAAAACCACTCTATAGACTTAAAAGGAACTTTACACATGTACAAAGTTTGTCAAGTAAGGGCAAACTCCACCCAACCGCACTAAGTCACGCGATGGCTTAAGGGTGTCTATTCTACTAGACTCTAGCCATGTAAGGACAAAGGTTCGAGTTGTCGAGTGTAAAGAGCGGCGGTATGGGACGAGATAGACAGACAGTTAGCTAGTGGTGGTGGTATTCATCAATCCACTCAAGTTGGGGATGAACCAACAAAATGCATGGCTAGAGAGCTACTCATGCAGTTGGAAGATCCAATGACAGATGGTTATGGGCAGCATTGTCATCAGTTGAGGTAGGACATGAATATCTAGTCCTTAAGCCTGGAGTAGGTGGACTCTAGCCAAACCTTAGTAGAGGGTCAATGGCTAGCACCGGCATACGAATGTTGGTTCCAAAGCAATTGAGTCGAGCACTCTAAGGATTGTGAATTATTTTGGCTTTGGAAAATGGATATAGCATATCCTGTTCAGGTGTTATGGGCCCAGAACGGATAACCCTTTTCCAGATTCCAAGTAGTCTCGCATGAGGAGCCAAAATATTACATGGCAACTTGCAGGAAGTGGCCAATCTTGAGCACTTAAGACACCAGCTGCAGTGGTGACCAATTCTTGAAGTGTGACTTTTAGTATGCCTGAGCTAACATATTAAGCATGTGTGAAACAAAAATTTTATGTACTTGTGATGGTAAATTTTGGGATATTACAGTTGGTATCAGAGCCTAGGTTGCGAACCCCTAGGCAATTAAACATAACTTGTTGATTTAACATAACTCTTTGTCATCAGGAATGGCGGGGACCTCAAAAAGAGCAAATGTTAATCTGCAAGATGAGATTGTAGAGGTCCCGAGGAAGGGACCAAGATGACTCATGAAGGAGTCTAAAAGGGGTAAGCTATTAAAATACCATGGTGAGTGGTCAGAAAAGATAAGGATCCGGTAGCTGCAAGAGCCACGCAGAATGATGAGAATATGGTTCGAATGATTTAGCTCATGCAGGAGCAACTCAATCAACAACGTGAACAAATAGAAATTTAGAGGGCTCAAATGACTGAACATATGGATCAACAATAGGCACATATGGACCAAAATCAAGAAATCATTGCTCAACAACAAAAAATTATTGATAAATTAACACAAAAAAAAATAAACAGCAAATTCAGTCAGTTACCCGAGGGTTCCACCAGAAGAACTATAGGGGAGGAATTACAAAAAGAATTAAAGAAATTGGATATATCTAAATTTGATGGGTGTGGTGATGGAGAGATAGCCTTGAACTGGCTAAGTGAGGCAAAAGGTTATTTTGCCATTCAACCCCTAAGCTCTGAAGGTAAAACTACATGGGCAGTGGCTCATCTGGAAGGTCCTGCAAAAACTTGGTGGACCACTTATAAGAAAGCCGCTCAGAAGGAAGCAACAGACATACCATGGGAAGTATTTGTAAAAGACTTCAAAAGTCATTTTCTTATTGAACAGATCTTTATTGAGAAACATGCAGAGTTTACAAATTTACGTTAGGGTAACATGACAGTGGTTGAGTATTATAAAAAATTTGTGCAACTACAAAAATATGCCCCAAAATTTGATGAACAAGAAAAATTCAAAGCACACAAGTTTTCTATGGGTTTGCACCAAAAAATTAGTCATCCTATAGGAGGAAAAACACCTTAGAATTTAACAGTTACTTATGATGTTGTCCGCTATTTTAAATCAAGTCAAAAGGAGGTAAAAGCCTTTTATCAATAGGAAAAAGATAATTCAAAGAAAATAAGATACCCTAAAAATGATAGAAGCAAAGATCAGTATAAGAGGGATAGATATAATAGTCGATATAGAAGTGACAGTAGAAATAAATAAAGGAAAATATCAAGGAAACAAGGGGTAGTCAGAACAGAGGCATTACCAAGATAAACGATACCATAACCAAGACATGGGTATAGTTAACAACCAAGACAAGGGAGAGGATAAGCCGAAGAATGCGGGACCAAATGCATGCTATGCATACGGAGCCCTAGATCATTTTTCTCGATAATGCCCTCACAGAGATGATCGAAGGCATTCCACTGAAGAAGCCCCACATAAAATTTATGTTGCTATAGGTATACCTAACCTACGACTGATAGTTTTGTTTCAACTAGTATTTGAGGGACATGTCAAAAGCCTGAGATTGAGACAAAGTAGGTGGCAGCTCGAGTTAGGATCTGGTCTAACCTACTAAGCCAATAAAAAATTACTGGAATCCAATTGCTCCTTTATATGTTTGATATATACACTAATTGTAGCTTACCTTTGATGCATGAACATAGAGGATCTAATGATATGGTGGACATATTGAGAAAGGATCAAAACCAACCATAATACTTAATCAATATTTGCTCTTTTTCTACAACCCTGAGAGGGTCATTCAAAAGTAAATTTGCTATATGGTGTAAAAATCCTAAACGGTCGTAGGTGCAAGACACCACTAAAGTAAGATAATTTGGACGATTGAGAAGTGATCGGTCCTGATATGGAGGTCAAATTATGATAATCGCCAACAACTCATGAAGTCGCAAACCATCAAAATAGTTATGTGGATCCTAGAACGGAACCCTAAAGAAATTTACCATTGACAAAAAGGCCTTTCTTCAAGAAAAATAGACCAAAAGTTCCAATACATCCATTACAATGAGCCTCAGATTTTTCGGTCCTTGTGACATTGTTATTAAAATAAGTCTGTTGCCTATTAGCTCACCCTGCCACCAAAGTGGTCAAAAATCCATAGTGTTTATTTTCATGTGTCCCTTATTCGTAAGTATATAGCTGAACCAAACCATGTCATGGATGTGTTTCCCCTGCATACAATGGATCCATGACACATTGAGGTTCAATCAGTTAGAATTTTGGGCTTCAAAACTAATCAGTTAAGAAAGAGCTGGGGCGTAATGCAAGGTCTAGTGGGACCATTACTCTAAGAGGAATGCTACTTGGGAAGATGTCATTAGCATGAAAAATTAGTTTCCATATCTGTTTAAAACATGATTCTGAAAGACAATATTTATTTTTGAAAATAAAATCCTTTGAGATGTAAAGAAACTATTTACTATGGTTTCCTAAAGTAATAGTATGATGATATATACTTTTGCTATTAAGTAATTATACTACAAGAACTGATAAAAATGTGAATATGTGTATTATGTTCTTATTATGCTAACACATGGACTATCTTAATTCTAAGAGGGGGAGTATGTCATATCCCCATTATTTATGAATACTTTGTTAGAAAGAAATGATTCTGCATCTAGTTATTTGTTACAGGTATAGGTTATCGATCACGAAGTGGAAGATGATACCCACCCCCTGACTAGGTTGACAGTTGGAAACATCAGGTAAGGTGGGATATGATGTCTGTGCGTCCAACACCTTGGTCCGTGGGTACATGGAAGCCCACCATAGAATTTGCACTTTGCATTGCATTCTACCTGTCATCGCATCTGCTTGTTGTTTGCTACTATTTTATCTCATACCGTAAATAAATACTGGCTTAGATATAAAAGATATATATCTAAAAACACTGAGAGTTATCAATCTCGAGGCGTCTATCTCATTTCTTGGGCGTGTGATCTCCAAAATAGATACCTTGGGATTGATAACCCTCGACATTTTTAGATATATATCCTTTATATTTAAGCTAGTTTAATATTTTAAATGTTTGCAACGGTTGGTTAGTCGATTGTGTAGACACCAAAATCTAGCACCCTTTAGTTCACATTCACCACCTCACCATCAAATCCTGCATAATAAAGATATATGCCTAAGTTCTAACTTAGGGATATAAAATCCTGCACATCATTATACTTTCCTAATTTATTTAATTAGGAAAATCACCCTAGGATACCCTGTCTACCCATTGGACATGTGTCCTGGACACTTCATCCAACATCCATGCCACATCTTACCCACTCCTGTCCCCTTTGTCCTTGCACATGAGACAGATTCCCAACACCCATGCCACAACTCCTTTGTTGTTGTCCCCTTGTCCCTTCACATAAAACAACATCCCACATCCCACTCCACTTGGAGCCACATCACCCCAGTTAAGTGAGCCACACTGAGTGACTCACTGTAACTGCCCCTTCCACTTGGCAGTCCAGATTTACCACTTGGCAAGTCAGGCTTGCCACCTCACATTCCCCTCCAAAGCCCCAGGCAGCCTATAAAGGCACCATCAATCCACCAAATAGAGGGAGCTAAATTTGCATACCGACAGGCTACCAAAATAGATCTAGACCCAACGAGAAATTGAGAGTGTGAGCTTGACTCTGACCATTGGCTCAAATTCTGAGGCAATCTATTATTCAATCGAAATCGCCCGTCCATGGTTCCATAGTCAAAAACATGCATCCATGGTTTCACAACCGTAGGTCCATGGTTTCCAGCCCACAACCGCACTTTCACGGTTCCATAGTCCCGAGAACAAAAATGGATTTCATCGACAGAGATTAGCGATTTGAGTATTAAGCAAGGCTTTATTTGTTAATTGTTTTGTGCTATCTACTTTTCATCCATATCAATAATAGGTTTATGTGTAGCATTGGATTTATTGCTTGAATATACGGGTGCTACTAATCCCCTTTGTTGGTTTGCATGTGTGCAGGTAACAGGTATCTTGGATAGGCTGCTAAAGCTGGAGTGGTCCCGTGCTGGATACCAAAGCCCACTCACCCTTTGAAGCTGTAACTGGATACGAGGAGAACATTGTACATTGCGGAAGATCTGGAAAACTCCTAGAGAGAAATTTGTATCACATTGAGGCAAAGATTGTAACATTGTACCCAAGCTACTTGGGGCAATCCAAAATATTGTAAATCTGTATCGCAAGAGTCAATATATATAAAGGATTTCATTATTTTGGGCAATCTCTTTGTGTCTGTGTGATTTTATATTGCAAGTGTTCAAGTATTTTAGTTACAAAAATGGCGATCACGGTGGGACCACCTAAAGGTCCTATTTTGTTTTGCCTTGTTGTCTAAATTTGTTCACTAATCTCTGTTTGCATTTATAGGTTTTGAGAATTTGAGGTGCACATAAATCTGATTTTAGATCGATAAATTTGGAAGATCCTACGCCCGAATTGTTTACTGTGGAAACGCGAAAATGTGGTTCCTGTTCTGAGGAAATGCAGACTCATGGTTTCTGTCCTGAGGAAACGCAGACACGTGGTTCCTATTCAGAAGAAATGCAAGAGCGTGGTTACTGTCTATAGAAATGCGGGTCGATGGTTGACAGCTGGAGGGAGCGGTGAAGGATCACAGGTCTGTACCTGTCACTCATCGCTCTTTTCTTTGCCTTTATTTTTTTTTGCTTGTTGTTATTAACTAGATGCATTTAGGGTAAGATAGATAGTTCAGTCCTATTTGCCCTTGTCTACATATAGGTCTAAGGATAGGATCAATTAGCTTAAGTCTTGCACCCATTAATACATAAACGAAAAAAAAGGAATTGCATTTGCACAGTAGGTAAAAAAAAAACATGTTGCACGTGTCGGGTTAGGAATAACCCAGACACTATATATTTTTAGGTTCAGGTTTGTCTTGGCTTTGTCCTACTGATAGAAAGGACCCGTGCATCCATGGTTGGGGTTTCCCAAACGCTGACACGCGGTTGGCAAACCGTGCATCCGCGGTTTACCAGAACCAACCGCCCACCCGCGGTTGGCCCTGTTAATAGGATTTAGCCTAAAAACTTACCTAAAAGTGGCATTTTGCCCCTGACCTATTGTCTGCTATGTTTCTGCTTTCTATTTTCCTACATTTAGGCCATTGAAACAGAATTGCATAGTAATTTTGCATAACATCCTAGTTAAACGAAACCACCACACACTCACATAAACATTGGAAAATGGCTAGATTTCATCACCATCGGGTTTGGATTTCATCACCGAACTGCCAACATTATACCCTATTCTTAGCCAAGGCCGATTCCAAGATCCGTCATAACCCGTGGGTGATAGCACGCATCTCTCTTCGGAGAGGTGTATCGCAGACTACGGGTGAACTGGGTGAGGAATTGGTAGGACCTGTGCTCCCTGGCCGTGTGTGGAATTCATTACCACATATTATAGGTGGGATTACGTGACCTGGAGTTCATAGCCAGGTTGTCGAGCTACGAGTATACAGGTGAAATCCTAGACTCATTTAGGGCAAAACATTGAGCACACGTCTTTTTCATTTTCCAAACAAATTTCAAAAATAATAAAATAATATATATATATATATACGAAAATCTAGCATCAAAAATTTTGTGTGGTTATTTGCTTTGTGTGTTGTATTGCATTGTATTGTCACTTTACTTGCATAGATAGTCTCACTCCGCATTTTATCACATAGTAGCGTATGGTAGTGACTCGTAATCAAGCTAAGAAATTAGTGTCAAGCCGAAGTCAGTGGTCGTCCCCTATGGCCTCTCAGTCTGGCAATGTCCCTCACACTTCGGTGGTGGGACAAGTAGATGTGCCCCTTTCTATGTCCCCGAGTCTTGATGTAGGGCCTTCTAGTAATGCCCCCAACATGGACATAGACATTATGCATAGAGCTACTCACACAGCTATACCTGAGACACCTAGGAGTGAACCTCCTACAGTGGTAGACAGTCAAGTCACCATGATAGATATGGACACTATTAGAATGTACTTGAATGCAGTTGGAATGGTCTTCCCATCATTACCACCACTCTCCATCCCATCACATGTCGTACCCTCATCACAACAAGAATCCATATTCGCCTATCCACAATAATCACAATAGATTTTCACCAATCCTCTCTTTGAGTTGGTTGTTGTAGCATTAGCCAATCAACCATTGTCATCCAACCAAATTCCCCCCACATTATCACAACAAATGACCATTACCACTAATCCCTTGTATGAAACAATTCCTATTGTTTTGCAAGCCCCAACATCCATTCCTCCATCCACACTTGTAGGACATACATCTCATACCATTCCATAGTCAGTGGCGATACCCTTTGCTACTTACCCCCCATCTACCTCCACTACCATGGTTGTTCCACAACCAATTCAGTCCACCACATCATAGGTAGCAGTCCCTATGTCAAATGCAATTGCTATGCAACAGGATTTCTTATAGTTGCAGCAAATGATTTTAGATAATGCTAACCATAGCATGAACCCTGACCCTAACCAACATTTGCAAGGGATTGAGCAAAATCTTCCACCTACATCTCATCAACCTAATGCCTTTATCCAAGATCCATCTTGGGTAATGCGTCCTCCCTCTACCACTATGGTTCACAATCAACCACCGCACCCATATGCTAATGCAGTAGGTCAGCATAATATCATACCTTCATCACCCCATCCATATCATAACATCCCTCAACATCCATACCATAACACATTTCTGCCAAACATGTCTTATCATCCCCAACCTACATACAATCCACCCCATTACCAGCAACATCAAGTACATTCGAGTGTCAGTCCTGTAGATGATCCTAGATACCAATTTTTACAGAGTCAGATTGATAGTCTTGCCATGCAAACCCCAGGCTTGCAATACCAAAATCCAACTTTAAGGCAACTACTCAATCACCCTATTCATGCTTCGATACCAGAGCCGCCATATCCACATGATTTCCAAATACCGAAGCTTGAATTTAAAGGAGAAGAGGATCCCCGTGAGCATGTAACAAGATTTGTGAATGCATGCTTCAGAATCAAAAGTAGTGATGCATTGCTATTACATACATTTCCTCAAACATTAGGGGGGAAGCCCAAGACTGGTACAACCATCTCCTGCATCAAAGTATTTTTACCTTTGAACAACTAGCGGACCAGTTCCTGGAAAGATTCACCCTAAATGTTAGAAAACAAACAACATTGACTGATTTGATTTACCTAAAACAATATGACGATGAATCAGTCTATGACTTTGGCAACAGATGGAGATCAATCATGATCAAGTTACCATTTTCACTCCCTATGCCAGAGATAATACGAATGTTCATGAAGAGTTTTGGTAGACCCATCTCTTCATTGCTATAGCTACAACAATATAGAACATTCGATGAGGCACTCGCCCAAGAAAAACTGATTGAAGAAATCAAAATTCAAGAAGGTGAGATTAAGCCTAAGAAGAAAGAGTGGCACAATAAGAATCAAAATGGGAATAACCATGGTCAGTCCAAGACCGCATAGGTTAATCAGATAGTTTTGAGCCAACCACAGTCAAATCAATCGGCTCAAACACAAATCCAACAACCCCAACAACAACAACAACCACACCAACCGAATTATCAAGCGGTTCCACCCCCACAACAGGCACAAAATTAGACACAACCTGTGAAAAGGCAACAACGTCATTTTAAGCCAAAAAGAAATTACACGCCAGTACAAGAGCCATATTCATTAGTATTTCAGAAGTTGTATGCGGCAAAACTTTTTAATTTACTGAAAATGAAACCTGATGATCCTAACAAACCAAAGACAAAAGGTTACAAAGAACACCTCTTTTGCATCTATCATAGACAAAGAGGACATGATATTGAAGGTTGTCATGGATTTAAAGGAATTGTGCAAGATTTATTGGAAGTGGGTACAATCAAAATTGACAACCCACTAGCCCAAAATAACCAAAACCTAGGCATATATCAGACACCTTTGCCACATCGAGAGGTGAATCAACAACCGAAGGGAGCATCAACTTCTACAGTTCCTCCCAATCAGGTTAATTATGTGTCTCAATTACCACAAGGTTTTGTAGGGGCTATCAGTATAGTTACCCATGGACAAAGGCAAGCTAATCGCACAACCCAGGCTCCGAAAGCATCACCAACTAATGTGCCCATACAACTTGGATCGAGTGGGCCACCACCACCATTCCACAACCACCCTATTGTTACATTGAACAGCCGGTTAACACAGAGTTTGAAGATGGCTTCAACAAAATTGTCAATTTATGAACTAATACAACAATCAACACCTCAAACGACACCCTAAGGAAGCATTGATGGAAATTTTAAAGTCTATTCAAGTACAATTAGAAGACCCCAATGCATTCAATTCCTTTGTGGGTAGTGTGCAAAAGTGCATGGAACCCTCGATAGTATTCTATGACTTTGAGGAAAAACAAATATCAATAGATTCACCTGATCCGCCATTGCACATAGTAGCTCACATTGACAGGAAACCCTTCAAGAGAGTGCTTATTGATACAGGTTCTTCAATCAACCTCATTACCACACCTGCCATGATGAAGCTCAACGTCCCATCATCTCACATCACAACATCCACATTCACTCTTAGGGCCTTTAATGACGCTTTATGCTCAACTGTAGGGAATGTTGTTCTTCCCGTCACCATGGGGGTGAAAACAATACATGTTCTCTTTCACATCTTGGAAGGGGAAATGCAATATAACATACTTCTTGGACGCCCTTGGATTAGGGAAATGAAATGTGTGCCTTCAACATTGCATCAATGCTTAAAATATGTGCATGAAGGCAAGGTACATTGCATACCAGATGACACTGAACCTTTCAAATACTACAACTTTATTTCAAATCCTTATGAGCCTTTACTCCCATCAACACATCTAACCATCCAACCACTAGTCATTAGAACCATTCCATCAAGCACCACATCATCAAAAGCACCCATTCCAGAAGAGTTGCCTATAGTTGATCCAACTTTCGCATCTAAAAGTGTTAGCTCAGCGCATCCTTCAAACACCGCATTTCATTTTCAAATTACACCCACTCATCCTGCTAATCAATTGCCAACTCCATCTAGTACACTTCCAGATTCAAAGCCACCATTCACATTCAAAGCACAACCCACATCATCAGCCACTACTTCACAGTCATTAGAACCCGTAGTCTCACAAATAGGGCCACCTGTTAGAGATAATCCAATGCTGCTAGTAGAGCCAAGAGCTAAGGCTCAAGAACCCTCTTCATCCACCGAGCCATTAGCCACACAACCATCTAGAGTTGTAGTACATCTCGCCAATCCAAGTATTGGTGAGTACATTATTGAAAGTGTCATAGTTACACCACCTATCGAGTCAGTCAGAGATTACGATCACCCTCGTGACCCACCTTTAGCTATTGGTGATATATATAGAATGGGTTCTCAAACAAATGCAATCAATTTCATATATGGAGGGATGGATTCTTCATCGGACCCACCTCCTCAAAATGACAACTCTTTACAAGAGTTTAATGAAAACATTGATTATCTATCGAACCCAAGTTTCCCAGTGAGATATTTTTGAAGGGTTAGTTGGCAAGGATATGGACTTGGAAGACATGAACAAGGTCCTCACCACATTATTGAACCAGAATATAGAGAGCCAAGTGACCGCTCCGGTCTAGGCTATAAACCTTCCATCGCAAGCTCTTCGCTTAATCAAGCTTTCCAAGAACTTGACATAGAATGCGAACAAGAGGAGGAAAAGAGAGATGATGAGGATGAACAAATAGAAAGTAGATACCAAATCTACAATTTTTACCCTCGAGAGCAAGCTTTACAACGAGAAGCAGATTATGAAGATCCTACTGAGATAGCATACCTTAGGCAAGACCTTGAGCCACTAATACTAGGACCTCATACAAACGCTAATGGCTTCTGGATGAGTGACAGTGATGATGATGAAACTGAAATGATTTTTATCAACCATGCTCTTGAGATACAAGCCAGGAGAATGCTCCAAGATGAAGCACATCCTGAATGGTTTAATCAAGAAGAAGAAGAACCTCAAGAAGAGATAATATATGGAGAAACCATGCAGAAGGATAACTGGTATCAACAGAAGTTTCCAATAGACCGCACACTTTTTTGGCTAAACAAAGAGCGTGAGGGTCCTGAACTAGAACCTCCTCCATCACATTGGCAAAGCATACAACAAAACCAATCACACACATTAGGTCAGTTGCAACCTAGAGAATACGAGTCATCAATTCTTGAATCGCAACCACCTCATTTCCATCAAGTCAACATGATTTCTATTGATTTGCTCACCCCACTCCGCAATCCATATAATGAGACAAAACCTATCTATATCGACACCAGTCTCATAGCCATGGACAGGATTTCATCCCCGCCATCCACTGCTGACTTCATCCTATCCGAAGAGTTGTTGCGCGCTTCAAACGCTTATATTCCGCAACAACCGTCATCATCAAACAATTCAATTTTTCAAACTGAGATAGAGGGGGACACCCCAGACACATTTGAAAATGTGGCAGATGATATCCACCTCATCCCGACTCCACATCAGCTAGAAGAAGGTTCTCACATGATAATAGAAGAGTCTATAGATGTGAACCTTAGTGAAGACGTGGACAATCCCCAGATTGTCAAAATAGCAAAAGAATTATCCACAGAAGAAAAAGAAAGCATCATAAACATGCTTATTAAAAAGAAGGAAGTGTTCGCATGGTCCTACAAAGACATGCCTGGCTTAGATCCAGACTTGGTAGTCCACAACCTTACGCTAGCACATGATGCCAAGTCGTTCAAGCAGAAGCTTAGGAAAGTTCATCCAACAGTCGCATTAATTATGAAAGAAGAGTTGCAAAAGTTATTGGATGTACACTTCATAGTACCAATCGATTATCCTGAATGGCTTTCAAACATGGTACCCGTTCGCAAACCGAATGGGGGGATACGAGTATGCACCGATTTTTGAGATTTAAACAAAGCATGTCCCAAGGATGATTTTCCTTTGCCAAATATAGATCAATTAGTAGACTCCTATGCTGGTCATGAAATGCTCTCCTTAATGGACGGTTTCTCTGGATACAACCAAATTTGGATTAATCCCGAAGATCAACATAAAACAATGTTTACAATGCCTTGGGGGACATTCTGCTATAGAGTGATGCCTTTTGGATTAAATAATGTAGGAGCTACATATCAGCGTGCCATGACGTACATATTTCATGATTATATGCATAAGATAATCGAATATTATGTAGATGATCTTATTGCTAAATCAAAAATGCGTCTTGAACACATAGATGTGCTAGAAAAGGCATTTGATCGATTAATAGAACATAAGGTAAGGTTAAATCCTAAGAAGTGTGTATTTGGTGTCACATCAAGAAAACTTCTAGGATTCATTATTTCCAAGTGAGGCATTGAAGTAGACCCAGGCAAGGTAAAAGCAATATTAGAAATGTCACCTCCCAAAAACTTGAAAGAGTTGCAAAGTTTGCAAGGAAAAGTCCAATCTATTCGATGATTCATTGTGCAACTCTCAGATAAATGCAAGCCTTTTAATCACCTATTACAAAAAGGAGTGATATTTTCTTGGACAACTGAATGTCAGGAGGTATTTGATGATATAAAGAAATATCTAGCCTCACCACTGGTTCTTACGCCACCAAAAATAGGAGTCCCATTTCACCTATACATTTTTGCAACAGATTTTGCTTTAGGAACAATGCTTGCACAAAAGAATGAGAAAAATAAAGAGCAAGTGGTTTATTACATCAATCGAACATTGGTAAGTTACGAAACAAGATATGCTTATGTCGAAAAGTTATGCTTAGCAGTGGTTTTCACCACCAAGAAACTTAGACATTACATGCTAAGCAATACCACCTATGTTATAGCTAGAGAAAACCCTCTACGATACATGATGACTCGCACTTACAACAACACCCGCACTACTAAATGGATAATGCTTTTAACGGAATTCGACCTCGAATTCACAAGTCAAAAATCCATAAAAGGGCAAGTGATAGCTGATCAATTAGCGAAAGCTCCACTGCACAATGATACACCATTAATAATTGAACTTCTCGACGATTCAGTATTTTCTGTCACAGAACAAGAAGAAATAGTTTCACCTGAGGATGAAGCAGATATGACAATGTTCTTTGATGGATCAAAGTGCGAAAAAGGGCAAGGTGTAGGAGTTGTGTTTTACACACCTGAAGGAATACCCATTCCTTTATCATTCAAACTCGACTTCACATGCACTAACAATAATGCAGAATATGAAGCCTTAATACTAGGTCTTAAATCAGCTATAGCAATGGGAATAAAAAGAATAAGCATTTTTGGTGATTCTCAATTGGTTGTCTACCAAATAAAAGGAGAATACCAATGTAAAGAGCCGAGTCTTAAAGAAATATCATGAAGTAGCATTACAGTTGCTAGGAAAATTTGACTGGTATGAAATTAGTAACTTGCCACGATCGACAAATAGATTTGCAGATGCAATGGCTTCCTTGGGATCTCTCATCCCTAAAAATGAACATGGAGAAATGCAACCGCTAATCATAACAACAGTGTCTAAACCATCAATTCAAAAAGCAGAATCTATAGGTGAGAAGAATGTTTGTTTGATACATGTCGAACCTTACAATTCTTACCTTGATGAGATAAAATATTTTCTCAAGTCGGGCACACTACCAATAGAAATGACACGAACTGCAAAAAGAACATTCAAACAAAGAGCCATTCATTTCACTTTACTTGGAGATGTGTTATATAAACGTAGTTATGATGGAATATTACTACGATGTTTAAATCCAATTGAAGTAGAAAGAGCAATATCAGAAGCCCACGATGGTACTTGTGGTGGTCACTTCAATGGAATGGCAATTGCAAAAAGAATATTGCGCATGGGATACTATTGGCCGACAATGGAAAATGACTATTGCAAATATGTCAAAAGATGCCAAAAATGCCAACATCATGCAAACTTGACCCATGTGCCATCACAAAATTTGCAACCCATTCAAATTTTGTGGCCCTTTTCACAATGGGGCCTTGACTTGATCGGTAAAATAACACCTGCTTCATCAAGACAACATAAATTCATCATAACCGCTACAGAATACTTCACAAAATGGGTGGAAGCAATTCCAATGACAACTACGACTGGACCTCGAATAGCGGAGTTTATACTTCAACATATTATCTATCATTTTGGAATACCCTCAAAAATAATTTTTGATAATGGAAAGTCATTTAAGAATAAGGATGTTAGAGCATTGTGCAACAAATTCAAAATCCTACACAACTTCTCAACACCTTATTACCCACAAGCAAACGGGCAAGCTGAAGCAACAAATAAAACAGTCATATCCATTCTCAAGAAAGTGGTAAAATATAATCATCGAGATTGGCATACTCACCTCCCTTTAGCACTATGGGCTTACAGAACAAGCATAAGAATGCCAACGGGAGCAACACCATTTTCACTAGTTTACGGTGTAGAAGCAATATTACCATTGGAGCTCGAGATACCATCCTTGCGAATCGAGATACAAGAATTCATGAACGATGATACAACTAGACAGGAGCGTCTTGACCAATTGACAATTATTGATGAGAAACGTATCAATGCTCTAGAACATTTACGAGTATATCAAGATAGAGTCAAGCATGCTTACAACGCAAAAGTCCATCCTCATGAATTTCAAGTGGGGGACCTAGTGCTCAAAGAAAATCAACAAAATACTAATGCTTTACCGCACTTAAGGGATAAATTTGCAGCAAATTGGTTGGGCCCATATATAGTAAAGCAAAAATTGGGACAAGGAACATACAAACTTTCCAATTTAGAAGGGAAATTGGAGCCAGAACCACTAAACATTATGCACCTAAAGGCATTTTATGCATAAAACGACTTGCAATATATGTATATATATGTACATGGCTAAAACAAAAATAAAAAAATAAAATAAACAAAATATTCCATTTTACAACATTGCATGCATTTCACATTGTAAATAGACATATTTTAAATTGCATTTTTCATATTGCATTTGCATTTCAATTATATGTTCATACAAATAAATATATATATATATATATATATATATAGTTGCATCCATCCCATCCCTTGCTCAGTAATCTTTAATAGTGGTGATGATACGACCAAGAAAACAAATTCCAAGAATTGGGGGTATTCAACTAAGATTCTTTACAACTCACAAATCATACACATCATATATGATATATCATACAATTTTCAGTCACTCAAACATGTCTAGTGAAAAACCAAACTTCATGAAGTGTCCAATTTTCTTTAGGACCAAAGCACTTTCATCACATTAAGAAAATCTTGAGTATGGTAGATTGACCCAAAAGCAATCTAGAACCAAATACACTTTTACAAATCTTAAAACATCTTGAATAATAGAAAGATAACGCCAATTTGGGTAAACCTCAAAGCAAAAAAAGTCAAATTCTTCGCTTACCCTATCACGCAACATAGTCCAAAAACAAAAATAGTGGTTATCACCACTACCACAATGAAACAAAAAATATAAATAAATGTAGAGTAGTAAGGATAGGGTAACATTCTCATCATACTTCGGTTGAGAATCTGATTCCCCAAAACTCTACACAAAAAACAATTAACAACACACACCACAGATCTCTAAAGCTAAAAATATCGTACTATGTTCCCCTCAGAAAGTTATGTAGTCATCACAAAGGCTTAAAGATCAAACCATTGGACTATGGAGTGAGCCTCCACCGGGGCTATAGATGCTTGACTGGCAGTGGAGTAAACTCATGTAGGGCGACATGTCTCTCTCTCAAGAGGGAGACCTCTGAACGCACATACGGGTAAGCTAGCCAAAAGGAAAACCCAGAAAGGTACCATCCAAAAATTACTCAAGATGGGGCAATAAACATCACAATCACATGCACTGGTTCTGGATTGCTTAGGGTCATCGACATGCAAGATTTAGAAAATGAACTTCACTTGCACACAATATGGTCCTAAAGAAAGTAAGATAACATTCAAGAAAAATGGTTAACATTACTAGCTTCTTTGAGTATTTGAGAATATTTTCAGTTACATATCAAAAACCAAATCATAATCCATATCACCATCCACATACCATTTATACATACCACATACATCACCACAAAGAATAATCAAGTGGGATACCCCCAATTGCAAATATGAACGAGTAAAGGTCAAATACTCTGAGCTAAATAAGATTACATGAGCACCATGCATACCTTCATTCAGTTACATAACTATAAATCAAAATGCATTTTACATGTTCATTTGCATTCATTATCATAGCACTAACATAGAAATATAAGATTGCATAATATAAACATTGCAAAGCATAAACAAGAAGAATACATATACAAATAACGCATGTGAATACCGAAATAAAATGCCATGTATATATATAAAAATGAAAGTCTACAAAGTACAAAATGCCCGAAGGCAGTATACATCGGAGCACTGAGGCTCATACTAAGATAAAATATACAAAAAACAAAAATAAGGTAATACAACATCTAGCTAGTGCCAAGCAGGATCCCTTCGTGGACCCTACGTTGTAGAAGCCCCATGAGAGCTAGAAGTACGATGAGTCCTACGACTCATCTCAGTCCCTCGGGTAGTAGTGGCAGAAGATGATGGAGGAACAGGTAAAGGAATTGATGCTCATGAAGAATGTTCTCCAACATCTCGATGTAGACAACCTGCTTACGTAGGCTCCTCAAATCAACACCCTAGCGAGCGACCCTCTGAGAAATCTCTACCCATAGAGAAGCAATAGTCAAAGCAGAATCATCACCTCCAGCACCTGACTACAATCGAGAAAGCTCACCCTATAAATGGGTAATCTCACCACCAAGTCTGGTGATCTCTACATCCTTAGCAGCCAAAACAGTGCTGCTAGGTCCAACCCATAACCCTCCACCTCGGTTTAAATAGTGCTGCTAGGTCCAACCCGTAACCCGTCCACCTCAGCCTGAAGACGAGTCACCTCACCCTGATACCATGCTAACTCGGCCTTCACTCGACCCAGCTCCAAATCTAGGCTATCTCACTCAGCCTAGAGAATCCCCCACTCCTCCTCTGACCGTCGAGGAGGTAAACCCTCATCATCATCGCCACCACCCTCCTCAGGCTGCTGAACGTCCATGCCCATGTCAGCTCTCGAAGAGCTACCACATCGGTGCTTCATCGACCAAGGAACCCATCCACCCACATCAACATCATCACCACTCCCATCATCATCTACAATGATGCTAGGAGTCCACAGAGGCTGACTCGCAAACCAAGCATCATACTCAGCAGTCATGCCAACATCATCCAAGTCAAGCACCTCCAAGTCTGAGTCGTCAGTAGGATCATCGACTCACTAGAAATTAGGAGCAACAGGTAACCCCAACTCATCACCCCATAACATGTACATAACAGGTGCATCCGAAACATCCTGAACAAGACCAAACTATCATAGTACACGAGAGAACTAGATAAACTCCATATCCCTCAAATGGGTGCCAACAACCCATCATCCCTGCCTAACACGACGAAGCTCCGTTGCATCCGTCACCCAATCCAAACCCCTCCAAGGCCGCCAACACATCAGGTCCCTAGTCAGAGAACTCAAGATATCTCTAAACTTTGAAGCACTCACAATAGATCGACTGACCTCCTCACTGAGTAACCACTTGTATGCCCAGGGAGAGGTGGCATCCATGCCACAAGGCAAACCAATAGGGTGACCAATGATAACATGCTCCCAACACCAAATCTGGAGCAACAAACTACAGCCCAGGCCCTTGCGCCCATGCCTCTTCACCTCATAGAGCTCGCTATAAACCTCGTAGAGAAGAGTGGGAGCCCAAGCTAACCGACGAGGATCAGCTATCAAGTCAAGAACAATAGGCACCTGGTTCCACGGGATCCTCGATCCCATGGAATTGGGCAACAACATGTTGCTCAATATGTACATCATAAAGGCAGGCAATGCACCCAAGCTGCCAGCTATAAAGAGATCCAAATACGCAATGTCACCCCTACTGCAATCAATGTCCCACATCTCACCAAACAGAGGGAAAAGGGCCTCCTTCTTGTCAAGGCCAACACGAACGGTAGGACCCTCGATAGGGACATGGAAGATACGGTAGATATCCTCGAGAGTGATAGTCAGCTCCCCTATTGGGAGCTAAAATGTGCCCCTGTCTAGATCCCAACGCTCAACAAGTGTCGAAAGGAGATCCTCATCAGCTCGGACGGTGCCTAACCGCCCGCAACCGTCTAAACCAATGGTCTGAAGTAGAGTCCAATCATCATCAGAAAGTGCTTTCCGCACTTTTCGAATGGTCCTCGGCCACCTATGCCGAGAATCAAGAAGCTTAACCTAAAATGAACATATAAAAAAACAAAATAAAACAAAAACGAAATTTTTTTACCTATGCATGGTAATAAAACAAAAAAAACGAATTTTTTTTTACCTAACCTAGGTAATAAAAACAAAAATATATTTTTTTTTACCTACCCTAGGTAATAAAACAAAAAAAAAATTTTTTTACCTAACCTAGGTAATAAAAACAAAAATAATTTTTTTTACCTAACCTAGGTAATAAAAGCAAAAAAAACAAAATTTTTACCTAATCATGGTAATAAAACAAAAAAAAAATTTTTTTTTACCTAACCTAGGTAATAAAAAAAAAATTATTTTACCTACCCTAGGTAATAATAAAAACAAAAACAAAAAAATTACCTAATCATGGTAACAAAAAAAAAAAAAAAAAACGAAATTTTTTACCTACCCTAGATAATAAAAACAAAAAATAAAAAAAGAAAAGGGCAACACGCCTACCTCGGCAAACCGATCGCCAACTTCCGCTCCAGCCGAGCCACCACCACCGCTCCCCTCGCCAACCTCCATCTCACTCATCACTTTAACCGACCAACCAATGACAACTGGCAGAATGATATTGAAAATGACAACAACCTATAAATAGCCGCTTTTAGCGACGAAAAATGTGCACTCGCATTTTCCACGGCACGCAAAAACGCAAACACGTGTTTGGAGGCACAAAAACGTAAAAACACGGTTTCATAAAGCAAAACGTAAATCCGCATTCTTTGCCAAAATAACCGCAAGTCAACGGTTTCAAAAATAAAAAAATGAAAATTCCAATCCACCTAATCATCTGGAGTGAAACTCGTATCTAGTGGATTATCCTATACACCTAGCGGTTGCAGCGACTAGCAATCCATGCAAACCGGTTGGATGGGTAAATCACCATAAGGAAACTCATTCAAAAATCACAAAAAAAAAAACAACAATGAATCAAGTCGATAAGTCCCTAAAATCTATGAGCTTAAATGTGTTCTAAAATAGATTTGCCAAGGTAATCCTACAAAAACCTTCCGTTGGGTCAAAAGCGGAACAACAAACAACAATTTGGTAATAATCAAAAAACCGCTTGAGCATCAAATCCTCGATGACTGGTTCCTTAAACCCATCATTTGGAAGGAATTGCTAAAGTCATAGTGGGTGAAAACTCAAAAGAGTGGTCAAAAATTTTACCATGTATTCTAAACATTAATGAAACCAAAAGCAAAATTGCAAGAACACAAATAATCCCAAACTTGGGGCACAAAGAAAATCAAGACAAAATTCATTAACAAAATAAACATCATTCAATAAACAACCCACTTTCAACATTCATATTTTGTCAATTGGCTTATGGGTGTCAACCTTTACCCAATCGTCAATTGAGGGGGTAAGCAAACAAATCAAAATTCTAAATTCATTCATTCTGTGTGTCAAAGAGAAATGAACCCATTCATCCAATAAAGTTAGATGTCATTAGTTTTTGCACCGCATTGTGTTGTACACAACGTAGTACAAAAAGGGGCAACTGTAGACACCAAAATCTAGCACCCTTTAGTTCACATTCACCACCTCACCATCAAATCCTGCATAATAAAGATATATGCCTAAGTTCTAACTTAGGGATATAAAATCATGCACATCATTATACTTTCCTAATTTATTTAATTAGGAAAATCACCCTAGGATACCCTGTCTACCCATTGGACATGTGTCCTGGACACTTCATCCAACATCCATGCCACATCTTACCCACTCCTGTCCCCTTTGTCCTTGCACATGAGACAGATTCCCAACACCCATGCCACAACTCCTTTGTTGTTGTCCCCTTGTCCCTTCACATAAAACAACATCCCACATCCCACTCCACTTGGAGCCACATCACCCTAGTTAAGTGAGCCACACTTGAGTGACTCACCGTAATCGCCCCTTCCACTCGGCAGTCCAGATTTACCACTTGGCAAGTCGGGCTTGCCACCTCACATTCCCCTCCAAAGCCCCAGGTAGCCTATAAAGGCACCATCAATCCACCAAACAGAGGGAGCTGAATTTGCATACCGACAGATTGCCAAAATAGATCTAGACCCAACGAGAAATTGAGAGCGTGAGCTTGACTTTGACCATTGGCTCGAATTCTGAGGCAATCTATTATTCAACCGAAACCGCCCGTCCATGGTTCCACAGTCGAAAACGTGCATCCGTGGTTTCACAACCGTAGGTCCGCGGTTTCCAGCCCACAACCGCGCTTTCATGGTTCCACAATCCCGAGAACAAAAATGGATTTCATCGACAGAGATTAGCGATTTGAGTATTAAGCAAGGCTTTATTTGTTAACTGTTTTGTGCTATCTGCTTTTCATCCATATCAGTAATAGGTTTATGTGTAGCATTGGATTTATTGCTTGAATATACGGGTGCTACTAATCCCCTTTGCTGGTTTGCATGTGTGCAGGTAACAGGTATCTTGGATAGGCTGCTAAAGCTGGAGTGGTCCCGTGCTGGATACCAAAGCCCACTCACCCTTTGAAGCTATGTAACTGGATACGAGGAGAACATTGTACATTGTAGAAGATCTGGAAAACTCCCAGAGAGAAATTTGTATCACATTGAGGCAAAGATTGTAACATTGTACCCAAGCTACTTGGGGCAATCCAAAATATTGTAAATTTGTATCGCAAGAGTCAATATATATAAAGGATTTCATTATTTTGGGCAATCTCTTTGTGTCTGTGTGATTTTATATTGCAAGTGTTCAAGTATTTTAGTTACAGCTTGTTTTAGTTTAAATATTTTAAATTATTTTTGTTAATGTCGGCTTTTTTAATAAATAAAAAAATTGTTTACAGCATGACATGTATGACCTCTTTGCCTTCCACCCCCTGTCTTCCATTGTAGGAATGCCTCTCGACGTAATTATTTTTAAAATATATGTAGTAAAAAATATATATAATTATATAATAAAATATACCAAATTAAGGTGAGAAAAGAAAAATATTATAATCCTTTGTTTAAGGACGAGAAGTAATAAAGAATAAAAATATTTTAAATAAATAATATTAAATTATATATATAAGATACAACATATATATATATATATATATATATATATATATATATATATATATATATAAAGGCTATACCTTGTTATATTAAACTAAATATCAAAAGAGAACCCATTCTTATATTAAGTCGTACATTCATGAAATTTTCATTTTGGTTATAGTAAAAGACTTAATTAAAAGCAAGCAATTCAAACCTTATGGAAACATAACATATATTAATACTAAATTAAAATTAATACCTTAAAATTCTAAACGACACTCGGATGAGAGGAATTTCCCTACCTGGACACGCTCGGAAAGGTATTGCTGGCAGTTGAGGTGTCAATCTATTAGAGTGTAAATTTCTCTATTAATAACTCATTAAGGGAAATGGAAGGGCCATTGGAGGAAAACACTTTCTTAAGCCGGAGAACAAGTTCTAAACAGAGTCTTCATTCGCCAGATATCTGAGGAACAACGTTGGAGAAGAAGGTCATATTTTTGTGGATTTCCTTTGCTTTGCTTTGAAAACGTTGTTTTGTGACCTCGTTGTGAAGTTTTTTTTTGTGGTTTCCCTTAAATGTTTTACACAGGATATTGGAATATTAACATGGAACATTTTCCAGCTTTGATTAAGCTGTGTTAGAAATATATTGGAGACACCGTAATGCTTTCAAATATTATATATATGTTATTCAGTTTTTCTTCTTAAAAAAAACTTCGGAATCATGTTTTGGAAAAATGAATATAGTTCTTGGTAATCTGAGATTTTTTTCTCACTGAACAAATGTTGGTTCTGGATGTAAAGAATTTCTTTTAAAATTATTAAAAATAGCATATCCTGTAAAACTGTTAAACCTATGAGGAAACAACCTTTTAGCTAAAAAAACGAAGATTTTGTCTAAAAAATAAATGTATATTCTGTATTGAGAATTGCCTGGTCACTGGATGTTTGGAATGACATATTTGTTTAATTTCGCATTAAGAATGCTTGGTCACTGTGTGTTCCGGAGTGACATATTGTTTTTAATATTGCATTGAAATTTCTTGGTGACATAATGGTTTAAATATGCAATGCCTGGTCGTTGTGCATTTTGATGTTGGCTATGTTCTGCATTGAGATTGCATGGGTGATGTATGACATTTAGGATAAGGACCATGTTGATCCATTCACCAGTATTTCCTTCTTTTAACCAGTATTTCCAAAGCAATTTAGTCGAGCACTCTAAGGATTGTGAATTATTCTAGCTTTGTACAAGGGAGATAACATACCCCGTTCAGGTGTTATGGGCCCGAAACGGATAACCATTCACCAAATTCCAAGTAGTCTCGTGTGAGGAGCCAAAATCTTACATGGTGACTTGCGGGAAGTGGCATGTCCTGAGCACTTAAGACACCAGCTGCAATGGTGACCAATTCTTGAAGTGTGACTTTTAGTATGCCTAAGCTAACATATTAAGCATGTGTGAAACAAAAATTTTATGTACTTGTGATGGTAAATTTTGGGATATTACAGTCTTGATCCTCCACCTAGTAGTACCCTAGCCTCTATGGGGGTAACTCTAGATGCTCCTACCTCCTTGGTCCCTATAGCGTTAGTGTCCTCCATCACCATCTCAATCCAAACCTGAGCCTACCTTTGAATCAGAGCTTCAGGGTCCTAATGTGCCCTCTATGTGGCTCTACGAGCTACCTCTTGAAAAGCTCACTATATATCTAGGCCCATCATGTGGAATCTCTGTATCTGTACTGAACCTCTCTTCTCATTCCATATGTCTTTCAACAATTTGCATAAATATTCAACATGCATCCACAAATAAATTAATTGCACAATAAATTGCTCAATAAAATAGAGATTGATTATACCCTTGAGGTAGAGCAACACCATACAATGCTCCTTTTGGAAGGAAGCCACTCCACAAGATCTCTAGCTATATGAGCCAAGAATTCTCTAAGAATACATCATAGATTGATTTCTTTCACAATGGGGTATACCTATATTTATACAAGAGTGTTATGGTTCACCTTCAATGAGTTACAAGATCACACATGTGGAGGTTCACCTTCCATGAGTTACTAAGTGCATAATAATATGACAATATTCCTTACGATTACATATGACAATATTCTCCCAATGATTACAAATATGATTTTATGACATACCTATTTCTATTTTAACATGTGACCTTCCTTACTCAATAATTAATTTATGGCTCATACCATTATACAATACAATATTGAATTATTCAATATTAAGTACCTATCTTGGTATCTAACATTCCATCCCCCTTACAGATATTTCATCCTCAAAATATTAGAAGAGACTAAATAATATGATATTCTAAGCCATGCTAAATAATGGTACCAATCTCAATCATCCATCCATCCAAGTGGAACTATGATTGGTGGTGGTCTTCGTTGATGTCAATGCTATGTGTTGAAAGCATATTTTTCATATTTTTCATCCATACCTACTTGTATTTATGACTTGTAGCATATCCAAAGGGTTGGCTCCTTTGGTTCCTTATATGTCCCTCATTGTTCTTATGTTGCCTCAAGCCCTGTCTCCATGATTGTTGCCTCTCATGGTGGTGTGGGTGTCGATATGGTGCAACCTTAACTTGATGTTCTACTTTTTTCACTCTTCCTTCTTACTTTTTGTATTTGTTTTATCCCTTTCTTTTACTTCTTCCTTGATCTCTTGTTGAGATTCTATTTCATATTCTTTTGCTTGTTCTTCACTATGTTCCTTTGTAATAGCTACGTGTTTGTCCTTACATTGAGAAATATCTTGTAATATCATCTTCTTTCGGTACCATAATTTCATAAAGTTCTTTTGCACATTAATTTTAATAGTACCCAAAGAATGCAACCAAGGATAACCAAGAACAATATCTACATCATTCATCTCAATAGCATGAAAATTTGAATGTAAAACATATTTATCCATGGTGATTTTCAAATCTTCAAAAATTTGAACATTTTGACCCTTAAGTTGTATGTCTTTGATTTTCTTTGCTTGAACTTGCAATCTCTTAGTCAAATACATATTGATAAAATTATATTTGCTACTAGGGTTAATAGAAACAATAATTTTTTGATTTTGAATGCAACCATGAATTTGCAAAATAGAATTTTTACATTCAAACAAATATTTTTGACCACTATTTGGCCTTGACACACAAGGTGTATTTTTAGTAGCCTGCACATTTTCATCCTTTTCTTTTGATGCCCATTTGCTTAAAAATGCAACTTCAAATTCTTCCCATGTTTCACTAGGATTCATTATAAACCAAGATAAAGCTTCCTCTCTCAAAGAACAAAAAACATGAAGTCTCCATAGTTTCTCAAAATTATCTAAAGATTTTAACTTCTTCAACCATTCCTTGGCATTACTATCATCTCTTCCAGTGAATTCTAGCAACTTCATGTTTTTTTCAAAGTAGCTAGGGTTTTAAATAACCGAAAAATTTCAATAATTAAAATTTATGAAATCTCATCTATTCTCTTCTTCAACAATTAAATCTGCAAATTTTATTCAAAACAAAACAAACAACAACTGATTTGCTTACCCGGATTGAAAGTTATGAATTTTTTCCCTTTTTTATCGGCAACCCAAAAACAGCACCAAAAGCCCAACTTGCAATAGTTGTAACTTCCTCAATACTTATCAAAATTTCACAAATAAATAGTCATTTTTGTAGTACTCAGAATAACCTGCATGCTGATGTAAAAATATTTTAAAAATTACTGCTACAAATTCTAATACAAATTTTTCTTAGCTTAGAAGGAAACATGGCGTAGCAGTACTCTATTAAAAAAAACATGTGCTAGTTTCTGATTCACCAGATCGTATTACACGACAAGTGAAGAGCATACTACTAGTGCTGGAGTATTTCTGGTTCACCAGATCGCATTACACGGCAAGTGAAGAGCATAATAATGACAACAAAATGTTTTTTAATGGGTTTTTAGATAAAGATAAAAATAATGAGTTAGGAAGGAACAAAAATGCTGAAAAAGAATTTTTATTCCAAAAAAAGAAATTATACAACTAAAAATACTTTGTATGTTGTTGGTCACTCCAAGGTGGGCAATGGTCCTGGCAATGCAGCATTTTTCTTAGCGATGATTATTCGCATATTGGGCGAATATTAGCATTTTTGAAAATGCCAATTTGCGATTTTGGGGGACCCTGGACGTCGGCCTTTCGCCCAAAATTTTTGGGTCAAATTTTTTTTGAAGGGTCCATTCGTCGTGCGTTGATAATAGTATTAGGTATTTTTTTTAAATTCGTCGACACTCCCGCCTAAGTCGTGGAGCATTTTTGCCAAAAATTTAAATTTTTAAATTATCCCACCAAATTTGCTAACTATACCACTATATATAGGTAACAAGCCAGGGATAGTTTTCATTTATAACATTCGAAAAGTAAAACTCTAAAGCGAAAAGGAGAACTGAAACATTTGATCTGTTGCAGATTCCACCGAACTTCAGCATTGTGCAGAAACCAATCGATTCGGATCAAAGCTATACTCGGACTTGAGTTTCGTACACGGATCGACATGACATAGTTCTCCACCCGGCACGATGACCGGACGTTATATCCACCCGGATCGATTTTCGATCTAAATGTTCCACCTGGATAGCTAGTTCCAACCGAATCATCTGCCAATTGCATATTCAACCCGGACCGACATATAATCACAGTTCGACGACTGGCATATAGTTTCCACCCGATCGACATATAATCACAGTTCGATGGCCGGCATATAGTTTCCACCCGACCGGAATATAATCATAGTTCGATGGCCGACATATAATTTCTTCTCGGATCGAATACCGGTCGAACTGTTCCACCCGGACCGTAAGCCGGATCGACCGTCAACTCGAACCGACCGCCCATTTCCTGCATGAACTGCTCGGTGGGTCTCTTTTTAGATGGACCTTTTCCTACAAAAGGTACTCTGTTTCTCTTTAGACATTTGAATATGTGATCCTGTGTTTTTTGGTTTTACAGAGAATAATAGTTGTAGCACTTGTAATAATAAGATCTATTTTTTTATCATCTAATTTCTGGTTTTTCTTTAGCTGTGTTTTTATCATTTACTGAAAATAAATCAATGCTCTGTTCTCCATTTTTCCTCCTTATTTCTATCTATATTAAAACTCTTTGATTCTCTATTTCCATTAAGATCCCATTTTCTATTACAAGATTTTTAAATAGGTAAATACTGTGGTTCTCTATGGACAAAGTGATGCTCTGCTTCTTGTCCACTTTGTACTAGAATTTTATATTTTTTAACATTTTGTATCTCTGATTGTATCTATGATTAAATTGTATTTCAAATTTATATTGATTGGTTTTTTGCTCTTATTAGTTAAAGGTACTATCTCCAAAAAATAGAGTATTTGAATACCCTAAAAAATTCACAATAAAGAATGACGGGAAACAGGTATTTATTTTCTTCCAACCATCTATACGTTTATTCTAATTACAATATTATCTTAAGGCTTCACAGAAGTAAGATGTCTTCAACATTTTATTACTTTTCTAAATTTAAAAATATTTTCTTTACAAGGAAAATGTCACCTACTGGCGATGCAAAGAAGGGGGCCAAATCTGAAAAGGGTATCCTGAATTATTTTAGCCAAATGTTGAAATCAAGCGAGCCATCGACATCTGTGCAAATTCAAGGTACAAATGATTTTTGACTACTTAACAGTTAGGTGTATTTGTTAGTTAAAATAATGCTTTCTTCCTCAAATGGTTAGAGTGCCTCTTGCATGATGATATAAACCATATTTATGTTTGTTAGTTTATTTTGTTAAATTAAAAAATAATTAAGAATAGTATTGTATGCTACTATGCAGAATACCATGTGGACCCTGATATGCATCCGCTTGAAGATATTCATCACCAAGAGATGACTTCTAATGAAAATTCTCTTAACAATGACATCCAACAAGCAATTGAAGATAATCCTCAAAATAACATAGTTGAAAATGAAAGCGATAAATCAAATACATTACAAACTTCTTTTGAATCTACAAGCGAGAAAAATAAAAAGCGGAAGGCATCTAACTGGGCTATTGGAAGGGCATTTAAGAATGAATGGGTAGAAAAATTTCCATGGATAGAGCCTATCCTAACTAATGACAACAAAGTCGATGATAAAGTATGTAGATGCAAAATTTGTAGTTGGAAACTGGGCAAGGAGCATAGGTTGCAAAATAAGATAGATACAATAGAAAAACATGTTGGCAAAGTTTATGTAAAAGTTAAAGGAAGTGATGGTGAAATTATTAAAATAGTTAGGTGGAAGGATGCATCAGAATGTATGCATGTCAGATATGCAATAGAATATGACAATCACTTAAAGGAACAACAATCTCTTGTTGAGAAAGGTGCAACAATTGAAGCCCATTTTGATAAAATGAAAAATATTACCTTAGGGGTAAAAGGTTTACAGTTTGTTGTTGTACTTAGTATTCTCAAGAAGGGTAGACCCATGTCCAATTTTTTTGATTATAAGCACCTATTTCTGCTGGCTGGTTTGCAAAAAATTTTGAGTTGCCATTGGTCTGATCGAAGTGGTTGGGAAATGGTAAAATGTATATCATTAGTAGAGAAGGAGGACCTGAGGGAGAGAGTAAAACTTTCTAGATTCATTTCACTATCTATTGATGAGGTGACGGTTGTGGACAACACATCCTAGATTTGTATGCATGTGTATACTTTTCAAAACAATGTCAGGCAACCTAGTTTGCTAGGAATACATAAGATGGTTGAAAATTCAAACGTAGAAAATATTTATAATGTTGTTGTGACTAGTTTAAAAGATATTGCGGGAATGAATGACATAGACATAGCCTCAAAGTTAATATGTGTTGGAGCTGATGGAGCTGCTATAATGCAAGGGCATAGGAGTGGTCTCTATGTTCGAATGCAAACCACAATTGCACCATATATGATACCCATTCATTGCATGGCTCATAGAGTGAATCTTGCATATAAAATCGTGAGCACTTTTGAAAATGTTGCGAGAGTGGAAGACCTCATTCATGAAATACATTCTTATTTTTCTTGCAGTCCAAAAAGGTTTTTAGAGTTTCAACAGTTTGCACTAGGAGTTACAGAAGGGAAAAAAATGTTAAAATATGTAGATACAAGGTGGATTTCATTGTATCAACCTGCACTCAATTTTTTTATAGAGTATCAGTCATTAACAGGGTTTATGTACGCAAGTAGTCGAGGAGTTGATAAGGCAAAATATTTGTTGTTTCGTTTGACTAACTTTGAAACCCTACTGACGTTATGTGGTATTCTTCCAATGTTACAAGAAATGAGTAGATTGATAAAATTTGCACAAGAGAGATCCATCTATATCATTGATTTCATAAGGATGAGAAAACAAATATGTGTTGTTATTGAAAATTTATATGTGTTCAAAGCAGATTTTAAAGATCCCCTCTTTCATAGTTGGAATACATTGACAAACGTGAACGATCCAACAAGCTATTTGAAGTTTGACATCAATGATCATATTTGTATTAACAATCATGGAAAGTTGATACCTCTTTATTGTTTTGAAAGGCAATCAAGTATAGGTGTGGATGGTGTTGAACAAGTTCCTGTAACACATAATAGATTTCATGTTGTATTACAGAAAACTAGAACAAATTTGTCCAATATAGCAAAATATTTGACAAGTGAGATAAGAGATCGGTTTCAGAGAGATGAGTTGCTTGAGGCAATGGGTGTGGTTAACCCCATGTTTTGGGGTTCTAATAGTGACTTCAATTCGACAAATGAGTTGTTTGTTAAATATATGATGAAACTTATTGAGCATTTCAGTAAAATTGTGGAAATGAATGGTGTTACAATCAATGGTATACTCAACAAAAATATTTTGAAAGAACAATCAACACATTTTGGAAGAACAATGCTTGGGCAAACATCACTTTTGAGTAACATCCATGAGACTGGATCCATTGCACGTTTGTGGCAAAAATTGTATCCAAGTACTATCCTACAAGATACTATAAGTGAATACTTATGTTTATATGAATTATGTCAAACAATGATTTTGGGATCAGTGGAAGACGAGAGGGTTTTCAGTGCACTATATTTTATGAAATCTAAGCTTCGCAATAGGCTGGACAAAAATTTAGAAAATTGTTTGAGAATATATGTATCACCCTATCAGTTGGAAAATTTTCCCTATGATAGAGCAATTGCAATTTGGAATTCCCTTGTAGGCAGAAGGAGTGTGTTGAATATGACCGATGTGGAAGATGATGATGCATTCAGTGATCAGAATGTGGAGACACAGTTATCCACTATGCTTCATAGTGATGCAGAACAAGCAAAAAACTATTTGTTCAAGCTACCTGATTTGTGATTTTTTTAGTATTACATTTTTTCAAGTATTTCACAATTTGAATTCATTTGACAACATATTTGACAAGCTGAGCATTGTATGTTTCAGCTACCTGATTTGGTATTTAACTGGTTTTGTGATTTTTCCAGTATTTCACAATAAACTGGAATTGATTTGATATCAAATTTTACAATATTTTATCAGATTTGTTAGATTTCACAACATTTGATTATTAAGAAGTTTTCATGTTCTGCCCTTTGTTGTTTTTGATCAATATTGATGAATATGAATTTGTTAGTTATCATTTTCATCTGTAAATTTTTTATAAGTATTTACAACATTGATCAATATGAATTTATTAGTTATCATATTCATGTGAATTTACAACATTGATTTTTTAACTGCATTCATATTCATATTGAGATTATAAATAGTTAAAATCATTTCAAAAAAAATAAGTGCATTCATATTGACACAAGAAGAGCATTCATACTAAATTTAACTGCATTCATATTGATTTTAACTGCATTCATATTCATATTGAGATTACAAACAATTAAAATCATTTCAAAAACAAAAAGTGCATTCATATTGACACAAGAAGAGCATTCATATTGATTTTATCTGATACAAGAAGAGCATTCATATTGACACAAGAACAACATTCATATTTATCATTTTGGACAAGAAGAGCATTCATACTGATTTTAACTGCATTCATATTCATATTGAGATTAAAAACAATTAAAATCATTTCAAAAACAAGAAGAGCATTCATATTGACACAAGAAGAGCATTCATATTGATTTTATCTGACACTAGAAGAGCATTCATATTGATACAAGAACAACATTCATATTTATCATTTTGGACAAGAAGAGCATTCATACTGATTTCAACTGCATTCATATTGATTTTTACTGCATTCATATCATATTGAGATTATAAATAGTTAAAATCATTTCAAAAACAAGAAGAGCATTCATATTCACACAAGAAGAGTATTCATATTGATTTTATCTGACACAAGAAGAGCATTCATATTGACACAAGAACAACATTCATATTTATCATTTTGGACAAGAAGACACAAGAAGAGCATTTTATATTGACACAAGAACAACATTCATACTAATTTTAACTGCATTCATATTGATTTTAACTACATTCATATTCATATTGAGATTAGAAACAATTAAAATCATTTCAAAAACAACAATACTCATATTCATATTCATATTTCCATAGACGAAAAATGCATCAAAATATTATAAATAGGAAGAACAACAAAATTAAAGAGGATAATAAATTTGTAAATTGTCTTTTTCAAATATTGATTTAAAATATATAAGATGTCTTTAAAGTTTTAACTGTGTTGAAAAACAACACAAACTTCCACTCAACACACAAATTTCTCAAACTATGTTTGACATTCCAGGTGTTCTGTCGATGTTTGTTTTGTCGAAGTTTCTCCTGGAGCTGCATGTTCTATTACTTTTTCTACTTCTTCTACACCAGGCATTGGCAGTGCTCCAGATCTGACTAAACTTTCTTGTCCTTTCTTGAAATTTTCCAACAACCCAACATCTTCTTTGGCGGGATCTTGAAGCTCTTTCAAAGAAGGATTTTTCTCCAGTCCTTCCCTTATCAGGAGATCCGGATCCACTTTTAGTTTTTCCCACAAATATTTTTTTAGAATGTTGTTATCTCGTACTTTATGTTGGGTTGTTCTCTTCATAATAATGGATATTTCCAAAAATTTCTTTGTAGCCTCTATGTTGACTTGCATGCTCTGAACCTGTAATTTCAAATTTTCAAAGTTTGACTGCAAAAGAAAAAAAATAAGTTAGTAGTTATATGACATAATTTAAGCAACTTCAACAGTTTTAAGACATAAGTTAGTAGAGTTGGCAAAAGAAAAACATGCATCTAAATTCTCACCTCGGCCACATCTCTAGCGGCTAAAGCAACATCAACAATTTTCTTGTTGAAAGCCCATTGGTTATAGTACGCTTGGGCTTCAACATTGATGTTCTCAATTCTATTCAACATAATATTTAAAACTTCATCATTGGATGAAGTCCTGCACGTCACTAATCCTGATGTGGCCTATTGTAGCAGAACATTAAGCTTCTCTGGTTTGTTCTCATATCGAGAAAAAATATTCTCCCTTTTATTAAAATTTTTGTAACGGGCATTTATTTGCTTGATAAGCACTTTTGCCCGAATTTCCCACTGTTTCATAACTTGTAAATCTTTAAGCACCCTCTCTTGGAGGGTTGCTTCAATACCATCACACATAGAAGACTGAATATCAAATTTAACTTTGTCATCCTCGGATTGAGGATGATAGTGGGCTTCCATCGCATGAGCGAATACTGGTTGCTCAGTTGTTGGGGGTGTTGTTTCTTCTGCCTCTACATGTGCATCTTCAAGCACCTCTATGGCATGAAAGCCCTCAATGTTTCCTTGCAAGAAAAATTCATCATCAAGTGGAATATTATCTAATCCATCATTGGCGGTTGACACCTCTGGTACTTGACTTGTGTTAAATGAAAAAGTGGGGAAAACACCCTGCGATCTTGGCTGCAAAAGTATTTTTCCCCTTCCATGGGCCATATTGACTTGCCCTCTCATTTGTTGCACCTGTGGTTGAGGTCGTGTTGGTGGTGGCCTCATCACTTGCTTTTTCGGGCTTCTCACGATTTGATCTTGAGAGCCACCTGACATTCAAATAAGAAATTGCCAAAATTATTTTCCAAAAAAAAAAAAAAACTTTAATTTCAAGTAAAAAATAAAAATGAATTAATACCTGACGACGATTGAATCTCATTTACAAAGTTGTGGATGGGGGTTGTGCGCATTTCTGAAAACATAAAAATTAAAAAAAAAACTTAATATAATTTTATGTAACACACTAAGAAGTATAATGATAAAATATTGAAAGTGTAACTTACGTGCAGGACGGTTGATCTGACTAGATTCAATTTCAGGGTGATGAGGAGTAGTAACTGTAACCTGTCATGTACATTTTGTTGGCCTCGATAATGGTGATGATTCTGATTCATTTTCTTTAGAATCACCACATGCCTCATGCATGTGACCCCTTACACCAACATCCTATTTTTTAGTTTTGGTCACTGACTTTCTCTGCAATCATGTGCAAAACAAAATGAAAATGGAAAATAGAGCTAAAATATATTAAAAATTAGATTTGAAACATGGACTTACCCTCAATTCCTCTGAACTCATACCCAAGTTCAGCAGTGTGGGATGCAATGTTGTTGGTACTTCAGTATTTTTTAAATCATAAAAACTTTCATAAAAAAGAAGTAAAATAAAATTAACGGTCGCCACCATTTTGACTTCTATTCTGACATCGTGCAACTCTGTTCTGATGCATTCTGAAATGTACGTGCACCAGTCGAACTACGCGCCTTGAACAGTGTGAATGATATAGGTCAATGCCCATAATGGAAGTTTTGTTCTTCCAAGAAAAAATAGTCTTGCTTGGAAGAACTCAATAATGGCCTTCAGATTTTTATTTTCAACACAACTGTAAGTTAAGCCTCTCTTAGACTTAGCAACGGAAGCTGCATCAAAAAAAAATTAGATGAAAAAACATGTTGAAAATTAAATTTTGAACAATAATAGAAATAATTGATGGGAATTATACCTTCAACCACTTTCCAGGGAAGATCGAATTCATCCTCCAAGTATTTTTTGTCATGCTTACCCATAGTGAACCTCGAAGACACGATAGGGAAACTCCTGTGTGGAAGTTCTATTAACCTCTGGATGTCCGTAGGTGTGACGATGAATGACACTTGTTTATTCTGAAAAGTGACATTCACTATTGCATGATCATGGTCATAACCATCAATGATACTCTGCAGAAGGTGCTTGTCGGTCTTGAGCTACGACACTGTTAGCAAGTGTTGCAAACCTGATGCAGAGAGCCACGTATTGTCATAACCAGGGGTGGTTGACAAATCAATCATGGCGGTGCAAGTAGCATTCTTGAACACAAAATTTCCAAAGGTAGTTTGAGTAGATGTGGTAGGATTGGCCATTGTTCGATAAAGTAAAAGGAGAAAGTGGATTGCAAAGAGTGTGGGGTGATGGTGTATCGGAAGGAGTTAGAGAGATCGTAGAAATGTAACCAAAAAAATGACTTCCCAATGTCTATTTATAGATACAATTGATACGGATTTGGACACATGGTAGAATGTCATTCGGCATGCACTAAGGTTGACTGATCGACTGACACGTGGTAGAGTAAACATTGATCCAATGATGGATCTTTTCCACCCGATCGTATGTCGAACTTTGTTTTCACCTGATCCATTTATCGGACTTTGAAAATCACCCGATCCATCAGATGGACTATGATTTCCATCCGGATCGATGTCGATCAATGTTATACATCCGGTCCATAATTCGGACCTCTATTTTCACCCAGCTCATAGCCGGTTCTCGAATTCCACCTAGGCCATCAGTCGATCGAGGGTTTCCATCTAGGTCATTACCCATCCTAGAATTCCACCCAGTTTGTTGGTCGGTCGACTATTTCCATCCGAGTCATTACCCATCCTCGATTTCCACCTGGGTCATTGGTCGTACATTTATTTCAACCTACCCGTATCATCGTTTCTTGCTTTCCACCCGATCGGTCATCGGTCTATGTTTTGCACCCGGTTCATTTCTCGGATTTGTATATTACCCGATACGTAATCGGGATGTGTTTCCACGAGGTCCATTCTCGGTCTATGTTTTCCCTCTGTTCACCATTTTTTTCCAATTTTTTTCAAAAATTAAGATAATTCGCCATGTCTTCCGACATGAGGTTGACTTGGATTCGCCAGGGATTCGCAACGGATTCACAATTTTTTTACAAGGACATTTTCGGTCCGACCCCTTATGCATAACCTTGTGGTAATGCATATGGTCTTCGCACCGCTATGTGCTTCCATCTCCATACCTGGAGTAAATTCATGCACACTAATCCTATATGTCGCTTGTACATGATATTGTACAATGTCCTATACAAGAGGGTTAGCACATATGGATCCCATGCAAATTGAACTTCGTGGTATCGCATGTTTACCACTACACCCACCATCATCCGTGGTAGATGTCGTCTACTGATATGGCACATCAACTATCCCACCACCATACCATAGAGTACAATCATCAATGGGTCCATCCTATATTGCCCCACTAGGTCATCTATGACTATGGTGCTCTCTCGTACCTGGTGGGCCCAACCTCCTAAAAATTGTTGTAAGATCACTGGTCTCCCTTGTGCTCTATAATCTACTATCCCTTTGATAGGGATAGACAAGATGCACCACACATCAACTAGTGACTCTGAGTACCATCTCTCCACCAGTTTTATCAGTAGGTCCTTGTCTACCTCTACTCGAGGTAGCCTCACCATGTGGTCTATCCCCACCACCTCTAGTGTGTCTCTCTCTGCCTATCCGAGTACCTCTAGATCCACCTCTAAGGAGTTGGCTTTCCACTCGCGGTTCTCGAGTACCCTAAGCTCCAATAAAATAAAATAAAAATTTTCCATTAGTTCAATTAATAAAAAATTAAACTCCTAAATTAATCAATCAATTAAAATTAGTTGCATTAAAATAAAATAAAAAATTTCTAAGTTCAATTTTTCATCTAAGTTTTCTAGGGTCACGATTTTGTCGAAGTGAGATCGCACCCCACTTCTGTGAGGCATGATCTCGTGAAATTGTGCCCCACTTTCATGAGGCGTGATCTCGCAAAATTATGTTTGCTTATGTTTACCAGGTGTGATTTCACCTCTGCCACCTAGGGCAAAATTGTGGTCAGGCTATGAAATCATGATTGGGTCATACGTGGCAAAACCATTGATTCTTTTAGAAATCCACTGAAAAAATGCAAAACAATTGAACAAAATCAAAATATAGGTGTGGTTTTCGATCCTACCTATGCTCGCTCCACTTTTGTATCAGCCTCACCCCTCATGATCGCTGAACGACGTAATTGTAGTCCCATATCTCCTTTTTCTCTAGAGATTTTTTTTCTCTCATGTGGTAAAAATGAATTAGGTTTTTACCCCTTTTTCACTTTTATCTCTATTTTTTGCATGTTTTTTCTCTTTCTCTTTTGTTTTCCTTCGCTTCTTCTTCTTCTAAGTCTATCTTTTCAAGTTTTCATGAGGGATTTATTCCTCATAAAACTCGAGGGGGCACCCTGGCCTTAGAGGTATTAATGTTCCTAATGCCTCAATTTACGTGCAAAACATGAAAGTGTTTAGAATAACATCATTTTCGTACCATCCCTTCCAGCCACCCCATTTTTTGCTTGTCGTATTTTGTTTGTGTGTGTTTACATCTTTTCTTTGACACATTTATCAGGCCATAAATGCGTCAAAGAGGGGACAAAATGTAGACACAAAAAATTGACCCACTTCGATGGACAATCTTCCCTAAGCCCTCTGGGAGACCCCTTTGACTTGCCTAAGGCAAGGGCAAGGCTTCTTCCTCCTATTTTACCTATTTTCTCTCTATGCAAAATTGCGCTCAGTCCCTAACGGGGCATGACTTCGCATGACGAAATTACGGTCAACCTTTATGGGGTGTGATTTCACCTTTTAGGGTTTTTCTCAAGGAAACCCTAATTTCTTTGGTTTGGTATATTTTACATTGGCCCTCCTTGGTTTTTTTACCTTTCTCACCTTCAAATATACTATATAAGAAGGATTTGAATTCATTTTTCCCACACGATCACACAATTTGACATTATACAAATTATTGATGATTTATTGTTCGCTAACATTTGATTTCTCACAAAGTGTTCTTATTCGGTTTGCATCATTTTTCTTTATGCACAATCAAGTTTAATTTAGATTTTGAATATTGATTGGATTTCTATTGCATTGATTTTTGATTACTCCTGCTCTCTCCTAGTGAATTGGTGTTGAAGCCCTAAAGAGATATAAACCATTCAGGAGGTCTCAAGCCTTACTACCTGCTTCCTTGCACTCTACCAGATGAAAGCACTCGATTGTACACTTGTTTTCATTCGTTGCATCGTAGATTTATTATTTTGCTTCAATTTGATATGTTTCATTTCACTTTGATGAAATTATTTTTGATTAGATATGGGGCACGATTATGCCTATGCATTATTGCACTCACCTATTACGGGGTGCGATCTTGTCTAAGAAAAATCTAGGGGTAATCTATTGTCCCAAATTTCATCATTGCATTCTAGGCTGCATTTAGAGCTTGATGTTACATTCTATTATGTGATTCCATCATTATGTTTTTTTGTATTGTATTATGTTTATTTTCTTCCAAAGGTCAATTTCTACTTTTATTTATCAAATTCCAGCTAAAATGACATAGGGGGCTTGATTGTTGTGTCTCCAAGCACTATTTTACAATGACCTAAGTAGGCCCCCTAACGCTAATCCTATTTTTCAAGTGTTTATCAAGTTGTCTTGCAGGAATAGGAACTATTGATAGCTTTGGACAAAGGGATAAATTACCGGATAAGCTAAGTGTTCTTATTAGTTTTTAGGTTATTTGTTGAGTGTTTTATAATTATGTTGCAAACCCTAGATATGATTTTATAGAAATATATTTAATTAAGTTATAGAAATTTAAAGATAAACAACATACAGTGTGCACTTAGGGTTAATTTTGGTTGTGCATATTTTCTTTAGCCCTTGCTTAAAGGTAGTCTATTGAGAACCCTAGGTTAGAAAAGCATTTAAATAAAGAATCATACTAGGGTTAGCCATTATTCTCTTGCATTTTGTATTCTTGAATTGTCTTTTATCTTTCATAGCATAGATCTAGAAAGGCCAAATCTAGGTGTTTGTCTTGAATTGAATCAAACATTCTTGAAAACCAGAGGACTTGGAGCAAGTCCTTAAACCATTCCTAGTGAACCCTTCCCCCCTCGAACCAAGTTTATAGAACAACATACCCCCGTGGTTCACCCTAAAATCTCCTCTCTTGTAGATCCAACTTTTGGAAATTGTATGTGGTAGGGCAGTTTTCCCCCTCTACAAATAGCTTTATTTCTGCTAGTTTAGCAAGGGATATGCTAGAAAGGCCAGGATATTTGGTCCATGGATGGAAGGTTGAGTATGGTTCTAGGTAAACCTACTTGATAAACTAGTGTTTTCATATGGCAAAAATTACTTTAGCTAGTGGTATCACCAAAGTTTATTTGTATGTAGCTCCACTTCATGCCTTCGATGTGATCCTAGGGATGGATTAGTTTGGAGTCCACAAAGCCTTGATAAAATTTCAAGATAGATAGATCGAGTATTCAGATAAATGCAAGGGAAGAATAATAATTCATAGCGAGCAGGGGGCATTCAAACCCCAGATGTTGTCGACTATGAAATTAAAGAAAGCCCTCAAGAAAGGAGAGATAATGTATGTTGTAAATATCAATGAATTAGGATCCATATTGATAATTATCTTCTTACCAGTCAATTGTGGGGGTATACTTTTAAAAAGTTTAAGCGATGGGAGGAGTGGCCAATTACTGTCTCTCCGAAGTTGGCGCCTATCCTGCAAAAAATCTTGTCAGAAAGGTTCCTCACGGGGAAGGATGAGGAAGATGAATTAGCCTGGGGCTATGGAAGCCTTGGGGTCTACTCAGTTAAGGCTGGATATGAAGAGATCCTCCCTGAGCCTCCCCCACACTCTTTTCCGGTTCAGCATTGGAGAAGGATTTGGCATTCAAAGGGTTGGCCGAAAGTGAATTTCTTCGCTTGGCAACTTATGCATAATGGTCTTCTCACCTTTGACAATCTCAGACGTAGGGGTTTCAATGGCCCCTCTCAATGTGCTTTATGCCTCCAACATGAGGAAACTACAGATCATTTGTTTTTTGAGTGTCATTTTACTCATCAGATTTGGGAATGCTGGTTCTCTCAATTTAAACTCCAGGCTAATGGTGTTCTCAACCGTACCAACATTTGGGAAAAATGGAAATGGGGCAGGTTCAATTTCATAGCTCTCCGAACTGGCTGGAAGTTAGGCTTTCTCTTCATTTGGTGGCAATTTTGGTTGGAGAGAAACGCCCGGATCTTTAGAAACACTTTCTCCTCGATTGACGGTGTTTGGCAGGTCATCTGGAGCAAAGTCACAGAAACTGTTGCTACTTTTGTCAATGAAGAGAATCAGGCTACTCTTGGGCATCCTGAAGAGGGGGTTGAGGGTCATGAGAGGCAAGGCAGAGCATGCTGGAAACCTCCCCCTGTAGGCTGGATCAAGATCAATACTGATGGGGCTGCAAAAGGCAACCCGGGCAACGCAGGAATTGGTGTTGTTTGTCGGGATCACTCGAGTGCGGTTCTTTACTGGGAATTGCAGGGATTGGGCAGAGCCACGAACAATGAAGCCGAAGCCTTTGCCATTAAGTCGGCGTCTATCTGGGTCATTAGCAGGGTTACCGGAGGATAATTCTTGAATCCGATTCTCAAGTCCTGATCGGCGCTCTAGATTGGTTGCGGAATTTCTCTTTAAAAGCCTGGAGACTCACGGATGTTGATATCTCAAATCAAGGAGTTATGGAGGGAGTTAGATGATGTCATCCCTGTGCATGTGAGTAGAAATCCGAACACGGTAGTCGACTTCCTTGCGAAGATGGGTGCTGAGAAAGAGGTAGGTGTTCAATTGCACAGTGATATGCCTATGATAGATGAAGAGATTCAGAGTGGGCTGGAACGATCCCTGCATCCATGAGCTCAAAAATGACTAAGGTTAGTTTCTGTCGTGATATCGCGACATATTGCGCCGTCGCGACCCTGTTTGGAAATCTGTTGCGATTTCATGACATGTTGCTTTGTTGCGACATGTTGCTCTGTCGCGACATGTTGCTCTATCGCGACCTATCCTGGATAACTGTAGCGATTTCACTACCCTTTTTGTTGCTACGGCTTTGGGAGGAAAATTGTAGCAATTTCATGACTTGTTGCGCCGTCGCGGTCTTTGATGAGAAGGTGTCGCGATGTCGTGACCTTTTTGGTTGGTTTTGCTGCTGGAGGAAAAGTGTCGCGATATTGCGACGCTTTGAGAAAAATTGCATGAAAGGGAAAAACCGTCGCGATATCGCGACAATTTTTGTGAAAAGCTACTCTAAGGAAAATTCGTCGCGATTTCGTGCCTTTTTTGAGGAAAGGACACAAAGGGGCATACCTGTAGCGATTTCGAGATGTTTTGAGAAAAATTTTGTTAAGTGGAAAAACCGTCGCGATATCGCGACCTTTTTTGTGAAAAGCCTCCCAATGGATAACCTGTCGCGATTTCGCGACATGTTTATGGAAAGGAAGCAAAGGGGCAAACCTGTAGCGATTTCGCTACAGTTCTGGAGAAAAACTGCTTGCAGGAAAAACGTCGCGATTTCGCGACTAGTTTTGGTTATGGGCACCTTGGGGGTGAACTTGTCGCGATTTCGTGACACTTTTGCGGATGGGGCACCCATTGGATTTCTTGTCACGATTTTGCTACACTTCCGGCCAAGTGGGGCTCCAAGGAAAAGCCGTCGCGATGTCGCGACACTTTCTCAAAGTTGCTGATTAAAGGGGACCTCGTCACGATTTCGCGACAATTTCGGGGAGCAGGTGCCTTCAGGCTTTCTCATCGCGATTTCGCGACGTTTTTGGCGTTTGGGTGATTTGGTGTTGTGCTGTCGCGATTTCACGACATTTTTTGTGTGTTGTGGCTTCGGCGCTTTTTGTCGCGATATCGCGACATGTCGCGATTTCGTGACATGTCGCGTTATCGCGACTGGTTGTTGTGGCGCGGCGGTTGTTTGGTTTGGTGTCGCGATTTCGTGACATGTCGCGATTTCGCGACATGTCGCGATTTCGCGACATGTCGCGTTTTCGCGACATGTCACGTTTTCGTTCCCTTTGTTCTTCTGGTCTCTTTGCGCTTGGTTGGGATGCCCTTTCTCCCTCTTGTAACTGTCTTTTGTTTTAATACAAGTTTTTTTCAATTTTTTCAAAAAAAAAATTCAATGAAGTAGAATATTATCAAAAGAGAGAGGTGCTAGGGAAGCACCCAATTTTATAGGATTTAAAGGATGTGTTTCCAGAGGATTTACCTAGACTCCCTCTTGTGCGAGAATTTTATTTCACAATTGATCTTATGCCAGGAGTAGAACCTATCCATAGATCTCCATATAGGATGAATACTATCGATATTTAGGCACTAAAGGTTCAACTACAATGGCTATTAGAAAAGGTATTGATAAAACCAAGTGTGTCACCTTGGGGTGCATCGATCTTATTTATGAAAAACAAAGATGATTCCTTAAGATTATGTATTGATTACAAAATTCTTAATAATGCTACAATCAAGAACCAGTATCCCCTACCTAGGATCGATCAATTGAGAGATGCCACAATATTCACCAATATTGACCTAAAATTAGGCTATCATCAATTAAGAATATGTGAGGATACTCACAAAACAATATTTAAGACTAGGTACGGGTATTATGAATTTATAGTTCTACCCTTTAGACTGGCTAACACCCCAATTGCATCATGAATATAATGAATAGTGTGTTTAGAAGGTACCTGGACCAGTTTGTCCTTGTATTTCTAGATGATATCTTAATATAGTCTCAGAACAAGGAAGAGCATGATAAACATCTCAATATCATGTTAGAATTGTTGAGGGAAAACTAACTCTATGGAAATCTAACCAAGAGAAATTTCTTTATTTTAGAGGTATGATATCTTGGACATATCACATCAGTAGAATGAATTTATATGGATATAGATAAAATTTAGGCCATCCTAAATTGGCTACCCCCTACTAATGTGACTGAAGTGCGGAGCTTCATGGGGTCAACAGGCTACTATAGACGTTACATAAAGAATTACTCTAAAATTGTTGCAGCAATAACCAACCTTTAGAAAAAGGAAAATGAATTTAAGTGGTTGGAGAAGTATGAAGCTTCATTTGCACTATTGAAACATAAACTCACCACCACACCAATACTAAAAATTCTTGACCCTCAAGGGGATTTTTCAATATGCATGGATGCATCACTAGAAGGGTTAGGAGGAGTACTCACTCAGGATGAGTTAGTAGTAGTGTATACTTCAAGGAAACTCAAGAAGCATGAAGTTAATTATGCTACACATAATTTAGAGCTAGTTGTAGTGGTGCATGCTCTAAAGGCCTAGCACCACTACTTGGTAGGAAGGCCCTTTGAATTAAAAATTAACCATCAAATTTTGAGGTACATATTCACCCAATCTATACTCAATGCAAGATAGAGAAGATGGGTTGAATTTCTTGCTGAATATGACTTTGATATCGAGTACATAAAATGAAAGAGAATAAGGTTATTGATGCCTTGAGCGAAAGGAAACACATAGTATCCATAACCATAAGTCACATATATATAATGGAATAAGTGAGATAGGAGCAATCTGAGGATGAGTACTGCTAGGAAATTTGAGATAGAATGAATAAAGACCCTGAGGGTAATAAGGAATTTGGCATGAAAGATGACCTTTTATGCTATAAATGTGGAGTCATGATACCAAAAATGGGTGATTTAAAGGAAACTAGTAATGCAAGAAGTCCATAGATCCCCTTATTTTTCTCATCCTAGAGAGTCCAAAATACGAGAAAACATGAAAAGAACCTTCTTCTAGGTAGGAATGAAGAAGGATATCACTGATTTTGTTGCTTGGTACCTCAAATATCATAAATTTAAGACAAAATATAAGCACCCTGCAGGAAAATTATATCCACATGATGTACCTACTTAGAAATGGTAGGTCATATCTATAGATTTTATAGTAGGATTACCCAAGACCAGGTATCAACATGATGCAATCCTTGTGATAGTCGACAGATTGACTAAGGTTGCACATTTTATACCCAAAAACATCAAGGATGATGCTTAGGTAGTGGCTAACATATTTTCTAGAGAGGTATTCTAATTACATAGATTTCCTGAAGTGATCATTTCAGATACAGGTTTCAAGTTCACTTCTAAATTCTGGAAATACATACATTGTGCAGTGGGAACGAAACTAAATATGAGCTTGACATACCACCCTAAGACATATGGTCAAATTGAACAAGTAAATCAAGTACTAGAAGATATGATTTGCATGTATTTTATGGATCACAAGTCTCATTGGGAAGACTATCTCCATCTTGTAGAGTTTACCTACAATAATGGACATCACTCCTCTCTAGGAATTGTTCCTTTTGATGCCTTGTATAGGTGAAAGTGTAGAACACCATTGTCTTGGGATAACATAGAATATCGAGTTATAATTAGTTTAGATATGGTTAGATAAATGGAAGATCAGTTACAGGTAATCATGCAAAGACTCAAAGAAGCTGACGATAGACAGAAAAGTTATGTTGATCTAAAGAGGACTCCAAGAGAATACTTAGTTGGAGATAAAGTGTTTTTAAAGGTTAAACCGATGAAGAGTGCTATCAAATCCATAAATTTAGATCCATGGTTTGTGGGATCCTTCAAAATAACTAAAAATATTAGTTCGGTTGCATACCGACTTGCCTTACCACCTAACCTATCAAATATCCATGATACCTTCCACATATCCTTACTTAGAAAATATGTTTTTGACCCTAAACATGTGTGGGATGTGTCTAAATTACAAATGGCAAATTCAAAGTCTATTGAAGTGATGCTAGTAAATATTCTTTATTTTTGTTCTAAGTCTATGCAGAATCAAACTCTTAAGCAATGTAAGGTCTAGTGGGACCGATTTTCTGAAAGAAATACCACTTGGGAGAAAATGAATGATATGCAAAAATATTTTTCCTTCTTGTTTGAAAATATATAATATAATAATTTTTTATTTTTTTAAAACTGGAAAACACCTGAGACAGTGTTTAGTACCAGGGGGTAGGATTTCATGATCCTCCCTGGTGGACTTTCTGGTACCAATAAACAATGTATTAATATATGATGCTTTAATAACTAATTTGAGTAATTGAATCAACTATGTGATATTTAGTTAATTTGAAAGACAATGGTAATGCTCACATTGTCAAAATATGCAAGATCAGGTACACTCATGGGTGGAAGAAGTATAATCATCCATCAGAAGTGAGGGTACATGAGGTTGGGGAAATGATGACTAAGAAAACTCGGGGGTAACATGGATGGATACCTTCATATAGGCATGCATTCGGTTAGGGATAATCATCAATAGCTAGCCACCTTAAGCCTTAGTTGATAGCCTAGTAGCCATTGTAAACTCTCGAGCTAAGACAAGTGACTAGATTGATGGAAAGATTCCCTCTTTATTTGTTGCATATATTTGATTGTCTTTTACTTCATCACTATCTGCATCAATGGTTTGGAAAACATGCATAACCTGGTTGTTTTTGGAAAAGCTCCTTGTTTTGCTTAAACCTTTCAAAAGAATAGCATGATGATTAGTAATGGATAAGAAAACCTATTTATATGAATAAATAATTTAATTATTTTAAATGATAATAGAACTTCATTTATAAATAATAGTTTAATTATTTTAAATGATAATAGAACTTCATTTATAAATAATAGTTTAATTATTTTAAATGATAATAGAACTTCATTTATAAATAATAGTTTAATTATTTTAAATGATAATAGAAATTCATTTATAAATAATAGTTATATTGATTTAAATGAAAATAGAAATTCATTTATAAATAATAGTTATATTGTTCTAAAAGATAATAGAACTTCATTTTATAAATAAATAGTTGTATTATTTTAAATGATAATATAAGTTCATTTTTAAATAATAGACAATTTTATTCCATGGTGATAAAAAAAGTTCATTAAAAAAAACAATAAACATTTATTTTTTTTTTTTTTTTTTTTTTTTTTTTTTTTGGTATATAGAAGCAATGGTTACAATCACGATTTTTAGTAACTACCAGCACAGCGGGTAGGGTTCAAACTATCTACGAAGGCTCCCAGGACTTCCACCGTCTCGGTACATGGTAACATTTATTTTAAATAGCATATATTTTTTTTAAATTAATGATCTATTAGAAATAGAGTCTATTCCATCGTTTGGGTTATGTAAATGTATCTTCCAAGGTACATACTTAGGACATTAGATTACTTTAGGGGAAAATTATCTAGTTACTTCATGCAATGTAATAAATGCACAAGTGTCAATGTACAAGTTGTATATGTGCAAGTTGTCCCTTGCACAACTAGGTAGAGTGTTGGCCAAGGAACCTATCTTCCTATATAAGAAAGACCTCATTGTTAGATAGATATGAGAAGGGGGACATAGATATATAGAGCTACTTATAGCATAGTTATAGGTAGTAGTGCAGTGTTGTGTAGATCACCATATATTGGTGATGGGTGCAATGTAGTTCATTAGATTCATTAATGGAGTGTTCATTTCCTCCATAGCTATGTTGTATTCATTTATGTTATTTCTATTCACAACATACTTCAGTCAACTTAGATATTTGCTTTCTTTTATATTATTATGCATCTTGTGATTGATATCTCCCTTGCTAGTTACATCAAAATCTAACATGATCAAAGTTCCCAAAAGACCTTGGGAAGAAACATCATTATGGTGAAGCTTCTCCTCAAAGAAAAAGAGGATTTTAAGATTTGCTTGAATATGCTCATCCATCGAGGAGATAAGATGGAATTGAAGGTATATATATGGGGAGTAATGGTGAAGGTATGGCAGTAGATGGGGGCAAGTGGACTCGAATCCTTATGAGGAGAAAGGAGGGGTAGAGTAGAGGGTTGTTGAAAAAGTAGAAATTCAAGAGTCATCTTACACCTATGCACAAAGAAGGAATGATTGCACTATGGATTACCAGTGACTTGAAAGCAAACCAGAAACGTGGAATCACATCCCTTGTGATATTTTAAAATCCATTAGGATGATAACTGAGTTTACGTGTGCCTATAATGCTTTGTTGGGTGTTGCTTGTGGTTTCATATCATATTTTTACTTTGTAGTGGGGTTCGGTTATTTCTTCTTTGTCTTGGTAAGGTATTATCGGTTGGTTCAATACGCCATTGTTCTTTTCCCCTGCATCAAGATGTTTAGACTATGGGTGGATACCATGTCTTTGGTTGTTACCTAGTAGCTGAGTCGATGTTGCGTAAAAAGTTATCTATGGGTGTGAACAGTCTTGTTGAGAAGCTGAGTGGGCTTGTTGCTAGCAGAGTAGACTCATCTATGGTAGGCTTTATTGTGTAATATTGAGTGTTATTTTTTATTTTTTAACCTTAGCAACACCTCCACCTTGCTCTCTGTCGTTTGTTTTTCACCTAAAATATTTAGACCGTTGTGTGCTTGAGATTCACATACCCCTAGGTCTTATTGAGAACCCACTCCTTTCTAGAGTTGCCTAAGGTAGGCTTCTTGTTGTGTGTTATTTTAGGAGTTCCAAAAATGCCACGTTGGCAATGATAAAAACTCCTTGTCACCTGTGAATCACTGCAACGACAACAACATCCTTCCTAGCTTCCTTCACTCGATCAATCCTCGTGCAGTTGTCATCTCCACTAGGTCCATTGAGATCACAAGATATTGTGTATCGTGCAAAGTCTAGTTGAGCTTCATGATCTTTGGTCGTGCTGTGTTTGGGTGGTTGGGTTTGTTTGAAGGTTTATTTTTATTTAAGAAGTTAGATTGTGTTGAACTTATGTAATGTTTAATCAATAAAAGAAAATAACTTTTAAATGACTATTTAATTAGTTAAAGAAAATGGGGTTTGATTAAGTAGATAAAGGAAAAAGGGTTTATTTATGGATTAAAGTAAGTGACTTTGATTTATTAAATAAATAGAAATTGTTTGTTTTGTAAATTTAGGGTATGGGACTTTAATTTATAAAATGAAGAAAAAAAAGGTTTATTTATAGATTAAAGTAAGTGATTTTGATTTATTAAATAAATAGAAATGGTTTGTTTTGTAAATTAAGGGTATGGGACTTTAATTTATAAAATGAAGGAAAATGGGTTTATTTATAGATTAAAGTAAGTGACTTTGATTTATTAAATAAATAGAAATGGTTTATTTTTAAATTAAGGGTATGGAACTTTAATTTATAAAATGAAAGAAAAATGGTTTATTTATGGATTAAATTAAATATCTTTGATTTATTAAATAAATAAAAATGGTTTGTTTTGTAAATTAAGGGTATGGAACTTTAATTTATAAAATGAAGGAAAAAGGGTTTATTTATGGATTAAGTAAGTGCTTTGATTTATTAAATAAATAGAAATTGTTTGTTTTGTAAATTAAGGGTATGGGACTTTAATTTATATAATGAAGGGAAAAGGGTTTATTTATGGATTAAAGTAAGTGACTTTGATTTATTAAATAAATAAAAATAGTTTGTTTTGTAAATTAAGGGTATGAGAATTTAATTTATAAAACAAAATAAAATGGTTATTTCTTAGATTGAAGGTATGGGTCTTTAATTTATGAAATAAAAGAAGATGATCTATTGTATAAATTAAGAAATATACCTTAATTTATGGAAGTAGAGGAACCTAGTTTATTTGATGATTAAAGGTATGGGACTTTAACTTGTCAAATAAAGGTTGAATGAATTGATTAAAGTAAAACCTATGATCTAGTTGTAATTGTTGAAAGACTCTCTATGGTCAATGAGAGGTGAAAATAAAAATAGTGATTTTTATGATATCAACTATGTAGTAGATGGTTAGATACTTTGATTTAATTTGTATAGTTGCAATTTGGCATTGAAATAAGTAAATGCATTTAGAAGCATGTATATCATGGAACCATGAGTGCCCTGATCCCCTACTATCCTCAAATGATCGATGGAAAGATATGGAGGACCAAAGAGATAGTTGGAACCAGTGCATCAACTTGATTCTATTTATGATGATTTACTTATGCTCAAATAGATTAAAATTGTGGGGAGATTTCCCTGATGAAAATGATGTAATGTATTATTCTTTAAGAGTATGGAAGATTTACCATACTTGATTATATGTAATAATTATTTAATTGTTGGATGATGTACCTTTAAATTACTACTTGAATTATTTATGGTTTGCATTTAAATTCCTTTCAAGCAATGTTTAACTTCTTTAAATTATGCTTCCCTTCTAGTATCTTTTGCATGCTTTATGAATTATATTTTGTTAGATTTAGTATCTAGAACTATTCTTGCTTTTCTTTCTAAAAAACATAAACTTAAGTAATGAGTTCTAGGGTGAACTTAGAGGATGACCTAATGGAATTGAGACCCCCTTAGGTGAACATAAGTGACCTAAGGGATTAATACCCCTTAGGGAGTTTGATAGCAAAGTTATGGAAATACTACATCTGAGTTAAGATAGCTCATCATGTAGATGAGATGGATAGCTTAACTCACAATATACGTAGCATACCTACACAGACTGACTTGTGTATGGTATGGAGATGGGTGTATACCTTTGATGGACTAAAGGTGATAAGTTTAGCTCATCAAGAATGATGAGAGGGATAAACTTATTTGTGGTAACACATAATACGCCTACACAAATGGACTTGTGTGAGGGTATTTTGTGAGATGTAGCTCTTTGAGAAACTTAGGGGATTTAAACAATATATCAATTAAAGGTCGATTAGGGGTTTATGAATCCCTCTCCTTAGTAAAAATAAAACTTTTATTTTTGTGTGTTTTCTTGTAGTTATATTTTGGGGTCATTACAACTATAGAGGGAAAAATAACCCATCGCATACGATTCTCGGCTAGATCCACTAGAAGTCAAGGTGACCAGGGGATTATTGTGTTTCTCTTCACTCAGGGTCTTGGGGATCAAAGGGTTCACCAGGAATGATTTAAGTACTCACTCCAAGTCCAGGATGGAAGGTTTAATGTGTTTATTTGAACAAGCACCTAATTTTGGTCTTCTAAAATCTTAAGCTATAAATAATTAAAGAACAAAAATGCAGAATAAAACAATAATGCAAGCAAACAAGGAGCTATCCCTAGAATTATTCTTTATTTCAATGAAGACTAAACCTAATTTTGCAAGAAAGTAAAATTTTTATTTTCAAGCAAAGGCTCAAGAGAATACACAAACAACATTAACCTAGATGTAAAACTATATGCTTTTTCTTCTTTGATGCCTAAAGATAAAACCAAATACCTTATTTTCCTTATGATCTTAAATCTAGAATAGAAATAAATAGGAAATGAACATATATATATATATATATATATATATATATATATATATATATATATATATATATATATATATATATATATAATATATATATATATATATACCAAACAACCTAAAATATCTATTAGAACACACACTTGATTTGATAATTGATCCTAGCAAAATTCGCACCCTGTGACCAAATTCACACCCACCAAATTTGTGCCCCATAACCAAATTCATGCCCTATAATGTCCAACAACTTCAAAACCTACAAAATAGCTTCAAAACCTTTGAAAAAAATTATCAATGTTCGGGACCCTACTTAGGCTGCTATTTTATTGAGCTTGGAGGCACAACAGTCAATCTCCCTTGGTCCTTTTAGTTGACTATTCAAAAATGAAAATGATTGTTGATCTTTGGAACAAGCAAAATAAGATATAACAAAGATGAAACAATAAAAACAAAATTTAGATAGAATGAATATTATAGAAATGAAGTATTCAAGAAGTAAGCTAGGATTTTTGGGAGTAGAAACTTTCCCCCAAGCCCTAGTAACCAAATTCACACCCTGTACGAATCAGGTGCGAATTTGGTTTAGAACCTTTTTCTAATCTACAAAATGCAAAAATGCAATGCAAAATAGAAAATTAATGATCTAAAGAGACTAATAATGCAAGAAAAACTTGATTACCCTATGGAAAAATCAAGGAGAAATGATAAAGTGAAGGTAGAAACCAAATTGGTAGACCTCTCCCATCATCAAGACTCCTCCACTTGTTCACCAAAAGCAACTAATCACAAGAAGCATAAAAGCAAAGCAACAATAGAGCATTCCAAAAGCAATAATTCTTGAGAGCGTTAAGAGCACTTGCAATTTCTATGAGAGATCACTTCAAAATTCTAATATGGGATGAAAAAGGGAGTCCAATCCTTCTATTTATAGGAGGTTTGGAGGGGTTCTAGGTGGGAAAACAAAACTTAAACTTGGGTAAGGGCATACACCACAAAGAGTCAATGAAAGATAAGGGATTTTGAGAGAAAAAACCAATATTACCAAATCCATATCCCGTACTTAGCAGACACGAATTTTGCATGCTAAATTTGTGCCCCATAATGAAGGACCATAAATTCGAGATATCTAGATCCATGTGTAGTTTTTTTGCATTTTAGGGGACCAAACGATGTCAAAATGGGACAAAATTATACTAGTTGGAAATCTCGTTTTGATCCTGATCCAATGGTAGTAGTTTTAGGAAGAATGGAGAAGATTTGATAGGGAAAAGTTGGCTCAAAGATAACCTTACTTTTTAAAGCAATAAATGCTCAATTTTAGGTCTTTAAAAGGTGAATTTGGCTTGGTTGGTTAGAGGGTTGATGCATGAGGGTGAATTGATGAAAATTGATAAAAAATGGGACCAATTTTTAATGTCTACATTTGCCCCATTTTTTATGTATTCATTGTGTAATGAATGCATCAAAAATAGTTGTGCACCAATTTTTATGGTGGGGAGCTTTTGGTTGCTTGAAAAGCCAATGTAGAGTGGATGGTGTGAAAAATTATTGCTCATATTTATATGTATGTATACCCCTAGCCTAGGGTACCCCCTCAAGTTTAGAGGGAAAATCTAATTGAACCGATGAAACTCGATTAGGTTGGGGTTAAGGAAGAAAGAGTTGATAAAGATTGAGAAGGATTGTATATGATTAAAATTGACCCAAGATCAAGAGGAAGAGAAGATTTAGCTGATAAGAAAAAATAAAGAAATGAGGGAAATGATGGATATTCCCAATTAGAAATTGATGAATAGATTGGTAAATGTGAGATGAGAAGAGTGATGGAAGAAAAAGAGAGAAATAAAATGAGGAAATAGAATAAATAATTATAGAATATGAAGGAGAAAGCCACCAAAAGGTCAAATAAAGCAAAGAAGAGAAACAAAAAATATTCAAACCCTATGAGGATGTATGCTCTCAAATGGATGAGGATGGAGCAAAACCATCTATGGGTTTAGTGCTCATGAGTGGCCATGAAGCTATCTTGTGAATGTGTTATGCTCACTAAAAATAATAAGATGGAGTGATACCCACTATGGGTGTGTGCTTGATAATTACCAGAAGATGAAGCAAAAACTTGTTATGGGTGTAGATGCTTGCTAGTGGTTGTATGGAGAAATACTGGCTAGGATGTGTGCTCGTAAATGGCCTAAGTGGAGGTTGATGCTCACTAGAGATGATGAAGCTATCCTGTATGGAGTGTAGTGCTCACTAAGTCAAAACAAAAAAATAGTAGCCCGATAGGGGTGTGGTGTTTGCAAATGGTCAAAAGGAGTGCAACCTAATAAGGGTAGTAGCTCAAAGAAGAAGATCAAGCAAATTAATAAGGTGTTGTGTGTGCACATTCTAGAGAGAAGGAAGATAGAAGAAGTAGAGAAGCAAAAAGCAAATAGTAGTGTGTGTGTGTGGGTCCTTATTGAAATTTCAATACTTAAGGAATGTGTGTAAGATAGTCAGTGATTGTATGAACACCATAAATGATATTCATGTAGTATCTACCCTATCCCACGAGGATCCCCTAAAAGTCAAAATATCAAGAAGGATAAGTGTGAGCAAAACAAGATGCATAAATATAAGGAGTGTATATCTTTTATCTTGGATAAAAGAAGAAATGATTTAAGGACAAAATATATACAAGATATGAAGAGATATATCCCTCAAATTGAAGATATTTATAATTATTAATACATTCAAGGTCAAGGAATATATGAGAATAGAAGAGAAGAAGAGAAAATTATTGATGACAACAACTGCAATAATATGAAAAATGAATGAAAATGTACCCTAGTTTGGGGATTCGCTAATCACCAGTGACCTAGTATGAGTGCAATGCATATGAGGTAAAACCTAACTAGGTTTCATCACTTACCTCATTGCAAAGTCCCTAATTATATATATGCTCAAGTAGTCGAATGCAAGTATGATCAAGCAAAAAAGTAGCTATATAACAAGAAAAGATGCACATGGAACAAAATGTCAAGCAATTCATAAAAACCAAGCAAACCAAATGCAATATGGAAAGGAGATATCATGCATAATATCATTTTAGGTGCATTATGTTCATTGGTTCTTTAAGTTCTTTACAATCCAATGTTACCAAACGATAGGATCCTAAACCAAAATTGGTTATTATGACAAAGGGGCCTAACTAATTGGGCTTAAATTTACCTTTTATATCTATATGAGAATTAGGTCCGAGGTGTAGACCAATTGGTTCATCCAAACCCCATAATGGGGGCAGAGGTCCAAGGTTCAAATCTCGAGCCTCGTCGGACTGAACGCTTGTCCCTTTCCTAGTGCTTTCAGTGGTGTAAAAGGTTTAAAATTATTGTGGCATGGTGGTTATAGGGGTAGACTACATGAAGATCTGTGTGGCGGATTATGGGGCGGACAACGCAGAATACTGTGGTGGCCATAAAAAAAGCTGGACAGCCTGCCCGAATTTATGGCGGCTACCGATTCCACCATGTAAATTCTAAAAATATATATATATTTGTATGAGAATTCATATTCTTCTGGTTTTCTTTGATACAAGGTCCCCAACCTCAACATAACTATTGCAAACTTTCTTAGAGTAGTTTTCTTGAACCTATTTTGAGAGTCTCAAAGATGCTCCAAGGCATGAATGCACTTTTCATCCAATAGCTTCAATTGGTTTAAATGATCTAAATGAGAATTGACACACATTTTTGTTGTGTTGTCCTTTTTAAATATAATAAAAATGACACAAGGGATTGAAATCATAAAAGAAAAATCTATTTTGGAGAATATCTTCATGATGCATATCATAAAGAGGATTATCCTCAACATATTCTCTGGGAGTTACAAAATGAAAGATAGTATATACTCTGATTGTGTCATCCTTCTTGAAAAAAAGGGGAAGAATCCTATTTGCTCAAGGTATTTAGAATATATAGGAATGGGATCCACTTGTGAACTAGAAGACTCAACATGGTTGACACAAGGGACTGGCTCGACAAAGAAGAAGTTATTTTAGAGGATATATTCATGATCCATATCACAAAGAGTATTCCCCTTAGCATATTACCTTAAGGTCACTACTAACATTGAAAAACAAAATGTTAGAGGAAGAAGGAGGTCCTTCATCCTCATTATTACACTCTAAGCCATGATGATCCATGAATTTAGCAAAGGTAACAACTTGATCATCATCGATTGGTAAGAGCTGGTTTTTGTTAGGGATGTAACATATGCCACATCTCCTAGGTCAAATATTAACTTCTAAAGGCTCTTGAATGCCTTTTTTTTGTATCCCCAAACCCTTACCTGCATATCCCATGCCAAATAGGATCTATTTAGGAAGTGGGTAATCATTGGATAGATAAAAATGGGCAAAGATTGTCTCTATTGAAAATGGGTTGCTACTATGGATCTTTTCTTCTTGGGATGTACCTAAGTAGACAAAGGTACATATACCTATGTGCACTACTTCAATTTTTTTATGGGGCAAACCCATAGATCAGAGTGAAGATAGAAACTTTTGGGTGAAAATATACACCCTTCACCCACTCTTTTTTTTGCATATAATATGATGATCCATAAATCGGACAAGTTTTGAAGCCTGGTAATCGAGATCTTGTATTAATGGTTGAAATAGGTCTGATGGGTAGCATCTGTAGCAAATATAGTAGGGCAAAAGCAAATTTTGAATGGGTGAATGGACCAGTTGCCAAAAGCATACCCTTTGATAAATTTGTAAAGGATGAATGGATAATAAATAATCCTAATGCATCAAATTTTGTTAAGGACATGGTCAAGTGAACAATTGGGTAGAAGAGCATGCAAGATGAATCCCAAATCCCCTCCCTAACCTTCAGGCAAAAAATTGAGATCCCAAATCTCTGCCTAGTAGGTAGACAAAAGAATGGGATGGTAGTACTCTAGTTCATATTCCCAAACTCCCATCCCAAGTGAATAATAATGACTCACCTCAGGATCCATAAGGGTTGATAGGAAAGACTATGGCATATTTCAAAGGCCCACCCTAGCTAGGGTGGAAGTTATGGAGTCAATATGGAAGGATTTATGTCCAAATAACCACCCCAATTAGGATGGCATATTGGATAGATTTTTGGGAAGATGACAATAAAAAACCACGCCTGATCACCTACCCCCTTGCAATATTGCATCTTACAAAATTTTTGTAAGATAGCAAGTAGGAGAGTAGGCTTGAATGTTCATCTAGTACCAAAACTACCACCCACCAAAAAGAAGTATCCAAAGTCTCTTGGGGAGAAACATTAATGACCTCAACTACCCAAGTGTAGGTTGTCAATAGACGTGAGTATGGTATTTCAAATTACACAGTTCTAGAGGCAATCAATCCTAGCCCACCATCCAAATGAAGGGGTAAAGTAGATGAAAATTTATGACCCAACCAAAATGTCCAAATGATCAAGGAACCAAATTTATGTAGACATACCTAAACCCTTTCAAACAACCACCATTATTTCAAGAAGCAAACTATTAGTCGACCAACCATCTGTTTCAGTGGTGTCTTCCCACCTAATACCATTAATGTTATTTTCAATTTTATTGTAAATTTCTATAAATACTAGGATGTTAGACATCTTAGGGATGGCTCTTTAGCTATTAAAATTCATATGTAATGTTTCCACCATTTTGTAAATATAAATTATGCTACTATTTGGTCTCCAATTTGGTCCTTATATCTTTTGCTAAATGTAAGTGCTTATTTATGCTATGGTTATTTGAGTGGTGTCATTTAATTCTACTATCTAGAATTCAAGTGCTTCACTTAGTACAACTAGAATTCACATTCAAATTAGGTTGGGATTTATTTCTACTTAGGTTGATCGAGAGGATGAGCTTTAATTCTACATCTTAGATTTCATGCACCCCATATGCTAGTTCTGGAATTTGCCTTCAGTTCGTAGGTGCTAAGTGTTGAGTAGGGACACAATTGGCTGATTTTTTAGGTATTATGCTTGTGTTTTCATCCCCAGTGTTGATGGAGCATGTGTCTTGATGTGGATATACCTATCCTTGTGAGTTCTAGCTATGGCCTCCTTTTTATTTTCTTTCTCTTTCCCTTTACCCCCCTCCAAGCGTAGGTAGCTAGGACTTGAGAGACTGGCCTTCTTTGAAGACTGACCATGAGGTCTCTAGCTCCATGACTATTCAATATTGGTTGGGATCTGGCCCCTATCTGAATCTTGCACCAATAGTTTTTGGTGACTCTATTGGGGACTCAAAAAGTCTCCATTGTTCAAGGTAATTAGATTTCAGTGATACTTTGGTTTACCCAAATTTTGTCAAATCACTTGGAAACTCCTCTAAGAAAACAAATCCAAATCCTGATATCAATTACCTCTTTAATGCTTTAAAATATATCAACATCCTAGAGGACTCAAGATTTGATGAGTAGTATTGACCTCACTAGCAGAGAAAGTATGCTCATTTGGTGACTCTAACTCCAAAGAAAGAATTGATATCTTTGAAGACCAGTGCCACAATGGCTCAGTAGTGCTATCCTTGATGGGATGATCTTGGTCTGCTTAATATCCAATGTTGGTGTGAGATTCCTAAAAGTACCCTAAAGACCCTGACAAGATATTATGGCTTGAAGAAACTACTCGAGAATACCTTGAAGATATTGTTGCTCTAGCAACCCTCCATCGTATCACTCATAAATATGTCATGATCAAGCTCCTGGTCTTGTATCTTTAAGGAAGAGTATTATTTTGGTATCGATATCTTGAGCAAAAAAGTATTTACTCATGGGTGAATTTTATGGGAGCTCTCATTGACACATTTGATGGCTCCAAGGATCCCTTACAACTCTTGATGAACCTCTTATTCATCAAGAGGGCCCATTTTTAAAGCATCGTAGACTTCAACATCTAATTCAAGAGGAGCTGGAAAAGGATTCATCTTGAATATCAGTCATCCTCTACCCAAGCCTACATGTATTGCGTTTGAGTCTTTAATTTGGATATAATCCCCCTACATCAATCTAGGGAAAATATATTCCTTCAAATATTTTAGGAGGCTTTACAGGCTAAGCAAATCCTATTTCAAGTAGGAAAGATACCTTTAATAGGTTTTGCTCTTTCATATCCTTATCCAATGGCTACTACCTCTCTTTTTACTGCACAATATTTGTAATGGCTACTATCTAAATTCATGCAGGATCTAGGGTTATAGCTATGTGGAGCACAAAGAGTGAACCCTCTCTTGAGCTCACATAGAGAAAATGCAAGCACATCCCCTGCAATGGATAACTTCATTGCTTGTAATTTTTTCCCAAACCTGGAGAATCTAGATCAGCAAAAGAACCAAATGGGAGACTTTATTTTCAAAAAGAGTATATATTTACACCCATTTTGTATCCAGAAGCACACTAAAAAAAAACCAAGCTATGCCCCAGAGAGCTTGGACAATCAAAAGACAAAAACTGAGGAAATATCAATAGTAGGATTTCTACTGGTTAAGCCTATTATCATACTTTTGTAGGGACATCAAAGGAGCACGTAATAGGGATTACACAATAGGTGGATCCCAAAGAATGACAATACAGGATCTTGTTGCCATACCAACCAGTTCCTAGGATAAGATCCCACATGGTAGGATCTATTGTTACATTGATCATTGATTGCACAAGTATTGGTTTACATGATGGACCACCAAGCTATGGGTACAATATAGCTTAGAATGTCCTAGGACAATGCTAGCTAGACTACAAAGAGCACCTCAAGTTCAATACGATCTGGTTTGGCCACTATAGATTCATTGGATTATTTCTAGGATGAGTCAGTGGTTACGACATCCCAATCATGATGCAATTTTGTGTAAATAAGTCTATAGTTAAATAAAGGTGTGAGAAGCACATGGTTGCACAATGAATAACATCATCTTGTACAAAGGTTATCCAAAACAAAAAAGTGTAGGCATATTTATTTTGAAGCACTCTCCCTTGTAGTCTATGTTTTCTTTTATTTTGTTGTGATCCTGTTGGCAAATGGATAAAGGCCTCAGATTCAGACATCATTTTGTGTAATCCCTAGAAAATATATTCATTGCATGAACCAGTAACAAGTATGACATAGTGTGATTATAAAATGAATGGGTAAACTCTAGATCCACCCAAATCACTCATGTCAAACCAAATATTTTGAGAGTAGTACCCACTCCTTGATCAAATGGAAAAATTGATCTATAAATAGCACCCCAAAAGGTGATAGCAACATATGTTGTGTAAGATGAAGCTAAGAATGATGCTATGACTAAATATTCCTTGGAAGAGTGGTGATGAGCAAATAAATGTTTTGCTTGATTGCATTTGAAAGAAGTGTTGCACTAGGATTTAAAAATGCTTATGGTATTCTAACTATTCTTGAATGGGTCTTGGTCTTTTGTGGGGTATGTTGAGGGGAGCACAATTTGTGGGGGTGTCCAATGAATCACCTTCTATTTTATCCTTATTGATTTTCTGTGCCTTTCCCTTCCTTCCCTTTCCTCAATTCCTTGTTACCACTAACCTTTTCATTTATTGGTTATAATCTTCCTATCTCTGTTGTTTCCTGTGTTTCCCTCCCTCCCCTTGTGTCCTCTTGTTCTCTTTCCCTGGTTTTTCTTATTATTTTTAATTTTGGTCCCCCTTATTTTCTTCCCTCCCCCTTTGTCCACCTTCATTCTTTGTCTTCCATCCTTTGTTGTTTGCCTTTGTTTGTGCCCTCTTTATCCCCTTCCTCTTCCCTTCCCTGTCTATGAGTGCTTTTTGCCAAGCGATGGCCTGCTAGGTTCTCTTCCCTACAATTGGGAAACCCTTATGAGTTGCAAAAGTGTGGGTGAAAATTTACACCCTTCACCCACTCTTTTATTTTTCATACAAGATGATGATCCATAAAGCAACCAAGTCTTGAAGCCTGGTAATTGGGCTCTTATATTCATGTTTGAAATAGGTCTAGCAGGTAGCATTCATGTTGAATGCAGTAGGATAGAAGTAAATATTGAATGGTAGGATGAATTGATTGCAAACATCCTACCCTTTGATAGTCACAAAGGAAATATGGATAATAAACAACCCTGATGCATAAAATTTGGCTAAGGACATGGTCAAGCAAAAAATTGGGTAGAAGAGCATGCAAAATGAATCCTAAATCCTTGCCCTGACCTCTGGGTAGAAAATTGAGATCCCAAATATATGCCCAATAGGTGGATGAAATAATGGTATGGCCATACTCCAATTCATATTTCTAAACTCTCATTCCAAGTGAAGAATAGTGGCTCACCTCAATCTCCATCATGGTAGATAGGAAAGACTATGGCATAGTTCAAAGGCCTATCCTAGCTATGGTGGAATTTTTTGGAGCCAACATGGAAGGATTTGTGCTTAAATACTTGTCCTGATTAGGATGATAGACTAAGCATAAGTTTTTGAAAGGCAAAAATTAAATAACCAAGCTTGATCGTCCACCCCCTTGCAATATTGCACCGAGTGGAAATTTGGGAGGATAGCAAGTAGGAGAGTAGGATTGAATGTTCATATAGTACCATAACTACTGCCTATCAAAAAGAGCTTCGGGTTTCTCTTGGGGAGAAACATTAATGACCTCAGCTACCCAAGTGCAAGTTGTTAATAGGTGCAAGGATGGTATTTCAAATTACACAGTTCTAGATGTAATCAATCCTAGCCCATCGTCTAAATGAAGGGGCAAAGTAGATGAAAATTTATGACCCAACCAGAATGTTAGAATAATCAAGGAACTAGATTTACATAGACATACCTAAACCCTTTCGAACAACCACCATTCATCCAAGAATAAAAGTACCAATCGAGAAATCATCTATTTTAGTAGTGTCTTTTTGCCTAACATCATTAATGATTATTTTTAAATTTATTGTAAATTTCTATAAATACTGGGATGTTAGACATCCCAAGGGTGGCTCTTTAGCTATTACAATTCATATGTAAATTTTCCATCATTCTATAAATACAAAGTATGCTATTGTTTGGTCTCCAATTTGGTCCTTATATCTTTTGTTAAATGTAAGTGCTTATTTTTGCTATGGCTATCTAAGTGGTGTCATTTAATTCTGCTATCTAGATTTCATGTGCTTCACTTAGTAGTTCTAGAATTTGTATTCAAATTGAGTTAGGGTTTATTTTTGCTTAGGACGATTAGGTGGCTACGCTTTAATTTTACATCCTATATTTTATGCACCTCATCAGTTGGTTCTAGAATTTGCCTTCAATCCATAGGTGATATGTGTTGAGTAGGGACACGGTTTGCTGATTTGTTAGATAGTATGCTTGTATTTTTGTTCATGGTATTTATGGAGCATGTATCTTGATGCGACTATACCCGTCCTTGTGAAATCTGGCTATGGCATCCCTTTAATTTTATTTCCCTTTCTATTTTCTTCCCTCTAGGTGTAGATAGCTAGGACTTTAGGAACCGGCCTTCTCCGAAGATTGATCGTGAGGTCTCCAACCCCATGGTCGTTCAATGTTTATCGGGATCTAGCCCCTATTTGAATCTTGTACTAACATAACTTTGCAAGGTCTAGAAGAGGATTGTCATTAAACATATTAGCTTGATACTATGATGAGATTATGATTGGTAGTTCCTCACTTATTTTAAAATTTTCCAACTTCTTGGTAATTTTAGATGATGGAGAAGAAGTAGAAAGAGAAGTAGAAGAAATTTTGTGAAGAGAAACAAATAGACAAAATTTGATTTTAGATTGGGCTTGCTCAACCATTGAATAGTATTGGAATGGATAAGGATCATTTGGAATGGTTACAAGTTGATTTTTAAACTCATATTTTAAACATTGATGAAGAGTAGAAGGCGAAACCCTCATGGCATGGATCCAAGGGCATCCAAGAAGAGGATTAAAATATGTGGGGTAGGATACCACATTAAACAAGGTGTCTACAATACCACAGGCTTTGGATCCTACCCTAAGGTGAAGGGATAAAATACCACAGGCCTCTTGGGACTCATTGTTGAAAGTTTTTATGATAACATCATATTTAGTTAAATTTTCCTCCTTAAGTCCAAAATTCTAGAAAAACTTAAAAGTGCATATATTGAGGGAGGAAAAATTGTCTACCAAGATTCTCTTGATAAACTTTTCCCATTATATCCGATGATGTAAAGGGGAGAATCCCCTTGAAATTTTGAGGAAGGAAGCTTTTCATCATAAAATGATATATGATTTATCCCAAGAGTACTTACAACATTGGCTAGGTGGCTAGGGGGAAGGTCTTGTGGGACAAAGTGTTGACTTAAAAGCTTCAACAAGGCTTCCCTATGAATAGGAGAAGTCTGTAAAAGTTTTGAGAGGGATATCTTGGCTAGTGTGTTACTTAACTATTGTTGAATGTCAAAGGATATATTTGGTTGTGGCTTCAACACTAAGTTTGGTTTTTCTACACTTGTGCTCCTTTTTTTAGTAATCTTAGGTTTTTCTAAACTTGTGCTCCTTTTTTGAGTACTCTTAAGACATTAGGATGGTCTAAAGAGTTGGTTATATGTAGAACTCATATATTGTTGTAATTGTTGAGTTTTTTGGGCTTGATTTTGTTGCCTTGTAGTAGCCATGATCATACCAACCATGTTTTTCTAAGGAGATGACACATTATGATATGATATTTGATTGGTTGTCTATTACTCGTGATTGAGTAGAGGATTTTGGAAGATCTCCATATCTTGATTGGTTGTAGGTTTTTATTGAGTAGGAGGTTGATTAGTTGAAGGGTTGTGATTAGTAGGTTGAAAGTCATCTACAATAAGATGCTCTCGTCTATTAAGTCCTGAACCACATATTTGAACCTCTTACATGATCTTGTCACATGCCCTTCCATCCTATGATACTCACAATTATGATAAGGCTTATACCAAACTATTGTGGTGTTAGGTTACCTTATGGGACGTAGTTCAATCATCTTAGCTTCCAAAATTTGCTTAAGGACTGAAAAAATAGGTTGGTTGAGTCTAGTGAAGTTTCTTGATGGGGGTTTTTGAGGTTTACTAAGTACCAACTTCTACAATGTACTAGCAGCATTAATATTGTTGGTTGTTCTACTATCCGTTACACCATCACCAAAGATATGCTTGTTCTTATATTGGGTTTTCATGGTTCTTTCCTTGGTTTAAGTTGATCTCTTTGAATAAGATATTCTTCTACTCTTCTTGCCAAATCTATTGCTTGTTTAAAAGAGGTAATAGTTGTTGTTTCTAGTTTATATAGTATTTTATCTTGTAAGGTTCCAATAAAGATCTCTAGCATGTATTGAGGAGGTAAACTGTATCTTAATTATCCAACTAAACTTCTCCATAAAGACAAGAAATTCAAGAAACTTTCATTTTTAGCTTGCTTTAGGAGATAAAAATGTTGGATGGTTACTCATTTCTTCACATAAGTTCCAAATTGTTGAAAAAATAACTTAGTTGTTTCCTTAAAGTTTTTCAAAGAATGATGAGGCAATTGATAATACCATTCCAATGTCATACCACCAAGACTCTTAGATAATGTTTTTAGCAACAACATCATATATAATATCATGGCATGTTGTTCTAAATATCCTTAAATGTTCTATTGGGTCCTCTATTCCCTTATAAATAGGTAAAATCAGCATTAGAAAATGTTTAAGGTAGGGCCTAGTGGTGACTATGGGATATAGAGGTTGATTTCATATTTCCTTATAGTTTTAAGTGAAACTTGGAGCTTTAATGGTATCCATTCTCAATGCCAATTGTTTCACTATACTTGTCAAACTCTGCATGTCTGGATTGTTGATGTGCAATGCCCCTAGATTTCCTAGTGATTGTTGAAAGAGAATTTGGTTAATGTTGGAAGCATTAACATTGTTATGATATGGGATGTTTTGCATAGTATCTTGCTATGGAAAATAATTTGTATTTGGTGGAACAAAATAAGGAATTTTTAAAGGAGGAACATTATTAGAAGGAGGAGGAATAAAATAAGACAAAAATTGAACATTATTTTGAGGTATGCCACTAGTTGGAGGAAGTTGCAAAATTTTCCCAATGTTGGTGGTTGTTGTAGTAGCATATGTGGGCTTATGAAATGGATTAATGTGATGAGAATATTGAAATAGAGGATTGAAATAAATATTATGAGGAGAAATGGTTTTATGATAAGACATCTTAGCTTCTTCAAAGTGGGTGTCTTCATCCAGGGCCTTATTCAAGGCTTGCCTATGTTGCTTATATAAATTCTAGATATGATCAAATGATTTGAAGGTGAGCCTACCATGAGGACCTTCAATAGGTTCAATGTCATCATTATTCTCTATATCCTCTTCTTCCTCTAGATTTATATTCTTCCTATCAATCTGATCATCCTTTTGAGGATTCTCATCAAATTCTATAAGGTTTTGCTTACTCCTAAGGTCTATAGCCATAGGATTAAGAGAAATGACAAGGGAGAAAAGGAGATATAAAACTAATGAAAGACACACAAAATATATTTTTTAAAGTGTTTTCATGCTCTAATTCTATGCAAACATATTTAATGATCTTGCTTATAGTTTAAATACAAAAAAAAAGGGACAAAAAGGAATAGGCTTCCTAATTTGATCACTAAGGATATGTTTCACGTCAGGTTCACCAAATATGTAGAGGAGGAAAATAACCCATCGTGTACAATTCTCGATTGGATCCACTAGGAGCCGAAGTGACCACAGGGCTATTATATTTTTCTACACTCAAGGGCTTGGGGATTGAAGGGTTCACCAGGAATGATTTAAGGACTCACTCCAAGTTTGGTATGGAAGGTTTGATGTGTTTATTTGAATAAGCACCTAATTTTAATCTTTTAATATCTTAAGCTATAGAGAATTAAAGAACAAAATGCAAGATAAAACATCAATGCTAGCAAACAAGGAGTTATCCCTAGAATGATTATTTATTTTAGTGAATACTAAACCTAATTTCACAAGAAAGTAATTTTTTTTCAAGATAATACACAAACAACATTAACCTAGATTCAAAAATATGCTTTTATTTCTTTGATGTCTAAAGATAAAACCAAATACCTTATTTTCCTTATGATCTTAAATCTAGAACAAAAATGAACAAGAAATGAACACAGATATACAACAAACAACCTAAAAGATCTATTAGAACACTTGATTCGATGGTTGATCCTATCCAAATTTGCATCCCATAACCAAATTTGCACTTTGTGATCAAATTCGCACCCTATGACCAAATTCACATCTCATAACCAAATTTGTGTCCTATAATGTCCAAAAACTGTAGAACCCTTGGAAACATTGATTAGTGGTTTGGGGCCTACTTAGGCTAATATGTGACTGAGCTTGGAGGTGCAACAGTCAAGCCCCCTTGGTCCTTTTAGCTATCTATTCGAAAATGAAAATGATTGCTAACATTTGGAGCAAGAAAAAAGATATAACAAACATGAAACAACAAAAAAATAATGTGGACATAATTAATATGACAAAAATGAAATTTACAAGAAGTAAGCTAGGATTTTTGGGAGCAAAAACTTACCCCTAAGCCCTAGTAATCAATTTCATGCCCCATAAGGGACAAGCATGAATTTGGCTCATCAAATTTACCCCTTGTATGGACCGGGTGTGAATTTGGTTTAGAGCCTTATTCTAATCTAAAAAAAGCAAAAATGCAATGCAAAACATAAAATTAACAATCTAAAGAGACTAATAATGTAAGAAAAAACTGATTAGCCTATGGAGAAAGCAAGGAATAATGAAAAAATGAAGGCAGTGAAAAAAATGGTAGACCTCTCTCATCATTAGGACTCCTCCACTTGTTAACCAAAAGTAGCTAATCACAAGAAGCACATAAGCAAATTAGAAATAGAGCATTCCAAAAGCAATAATTCTTGAGAGGATTAAGAGCACTTGTGATTGCTATGAGAGATCACTTCAAAATTCTTAAATGGTATGAAAAATGGAGTCTAATCCTTCTATCTATAGGAGTTTTAGAGGGGTTCTAAGTGGTAAAACAAAACTTAAACTTGGGTAAGGGTCGACATCACAAAGATCCAAGACAGGACAAGGGTTTTTGAGAGAAAAAACCCAAGATTGCCAAATTCACTCTCCATACTTGGTGGGTGTGAAATTGGTATGTCAAATTCACGCCCCATAAGGAAGGACCATGAATTCAAGATAATTATACCTATGTGCATTTTTTTTGCATTTTGGGTGACCAAACGATGTTAGAATAGGATAAAATTATACTCATCAAAAAGCTCTTTTTGAGCCTGATCCAATAGTAGTGGTTTTGGGAGAAATGGAGAAGATTTGAAAGGGAAAAGTTGATTCAAATATGGACTTACTTGTTGAAGCAATAAATGCTTAGGTTTAGGTCTTTAAAAGGTGAATTTGGCTTGTTGGCTAGAGGGTTGATGCATGAGGGTGAACTGATAAAAATTGATGAAAATGGATAAATTTTTAATGTCTACAAGTACGAGAAAAATACTAGGTCCAGATGGCTTCCCAATTGATTTTTGTTAGACCTTATGGAATAACTTGGAGGATGTAATGGTTGTTATAGAGGAGTCTATATGAAATAAAAAAAATACCTAAAGCATTAAATCATATACTCATTTATTTAATTCTAAAAGGGGAGGAGGGTGCATATTTTAGATTATAGACCTATTGCCTTATGTAATGTCATATATAAAATAATCACAAATGTGATGGTAGAGTGACTAAAACCTCTCCTACATAGTGTTAAGATTATATTAAATTATTTAGGTACATGCTAATGTACCACCTTGGGTACATTACTACAGTAGGATTTTACTTTAGATTAAAGTTAAGTAGTTACTTCAACATGTAATAAATGCACAATGTGCAATGATGTAAATGTGCATGTAGTCCACATATACATAAGTCATAGGATAGATTCAAAGGTAGAGTGAGGGCCAAGGAACTTATATTCCTATATAAAGGCCTTATAGTGAGTGAAATAGAGAGGAAATAATATAGAGAGTGCATAGTATAGATCGATAGTGTGGTACAATATAGCTCTTCAAAAATAATCGATGGAGTGTTCATGTCCTCCATTATACTACATTGTACTATTTTTGTAAGCTTTCATTAATGGCATATTTTTGAGTTATTGTAAAAGTTTATCTTATCATTTTATTGCAAATTATAGTATCATTATCATATAGTTATATTATCTTTCTTATTTTACATCTTATGGTTGCATTTCCTATACCATATACTCATGAAAAGCTAACAGTGGTATCAGAGCACATGGTATATCGATAGAAAATATGGAGTCACAAGTGAGATAGAAAGAAATCTAGGATTCTCATTTACAGAATTTCTAAGATTACATTTGGCTAGAGTCTTTCCATAGGGTTGTAGAAAAACTCATGAAGACTAGGACTCAACAAGGATTCCACTAGATTGACAAATCAACTAGTGAAGATTGATTATATCTAAATTTAGAATTTCTTCCATTACAGCCCTAATACTTTGTTGCAGGAAAGAGGAGATTCAAATAAATTTTATAAGCTTCCTATATAGACCTAGGAAGAATATATTCTTTGGAATAGATCCAACACCAGAAGCAACAAACAAAAGAACAAATATTTGAAGGCCTGTAGAAAATGTCCCATTGCTAGATATTGTAGACCTACAGAGAGCAAAAGAAGAAAATACCATAGGAGCCTTGGTGTAGAAGAGACTCCAGAGAAGATTCCAGAAGAATATTGGAGGTTGGTGATCTCCATTAAATATTGTAAATAAAAGTAGAAGAGACTCTAGATAAGAGTCCAAGAGAATATTAGAGACTGGTGATCTCCATTGAAGACTGCATATAGCAGATTAAAGAGACTCCAGAGAAGATTCATGGTGTGTTATAGTTAGAGCATATTACATCATTTAGGTCATGTAAATGTACCACCTTTGGTACATAGTTAGAATAGAAAATTACTTTAGGGGGAAGTTAGCTAGTTACTTCAAGCAATGTAATAAATGCACAAGTGTCAATGTGCAAGGTGTCCACTTGTACAACTAGGTAGAGTGTTGGCCAAGGAACTTATCTTCCTATATAAAGGGCCTCATAGAGATAGATAGACATAGATCTCATAGGAATCTTATATCAAGTGCATTACTCTTGTATGGAGTACAATGTAGTTCTTTAGTTGATATTGATGGAGTGACCATTACCTCCATACTACATTATATTTTCATAATTTCTATTTATAGTATATTTTAGTCATATTGCAGAACTACTTTATTTCATATTTTTTACATATTATTAGGACCTGTGTTAGATCTCTCCACTACAAATATCTTCAAAAGCTAAAAGTGGTATCAGAGCCATGGTGAATTGATAATAGGAAGACCTACATCCATCATAGTTCCTCTTTGCACTTTTGCAAATCAAAATAGCCTTTGTGCACTGCCATTTGCAAAATTTATCATAAGAGAATTCCAGTATGTCAAGAGGAATAGGTAGAGTCACCATTACTAGTATTGTCTTGCATCTTTGCAAATCGGATCTACCATTGAGTGTCATTACATGCAAAAGTTATCATTAGGAATCAATTGATATAAAAAGCCATAGTAGTAAATAGGTTCAAAGAGAGTCACAAGTGAGGATTAAAATAAATCTCAATTATAGAAATTCTAATATTATATCTGGCTAGAGTCTTCACATAGAGTTGCAAAAAAAACTCATGAAGACTAGGACTCAACATTCATACCACTAGATTGACAAATCAACCAGTGAAGATTATTATCTCCAGAAATTATAATTCTTTAATTCCAATTTCTAACAACTTGTTGGAGGAAAAATGAGATTCAAAAAAAGGTTTGGAAGCTTCCTACAAGATATTTAGAAATAATATCTTCTTAGAATAATTCCAATACTTGCAACAATAAGGAAGAAGATTGAATATTTTAAAGACCTTGAAAAATGTCCCATTACAAGAGCTACAATCCTACAAACTACATAAGTTAAGAAAAGGCCATAGTAGCCTTGTAGCATACTTAAGGAAGAAGATACTTTAGAAGTTGAGTCAAGGAGAATATAGGAGATTGGTGATCTTCATTAAAAATCAATACCTACAAAGTGTAGAAGAAGAAAATGCCACAAAAGCCTTGATCAAGAAGAAAAGGCCACAGAAGCCTTGATCAAGAAGAAAATGCCACATAAGCCTTAATCCAAAAGAAGGACATAGAAGCTTTGATCCAAAAGAAGAAGGACATAGAAGCCTTGATCCAGAAGAGAAGGCCATAGAAGCCTTAATTATTAATAAAAATTCTTAGATGAATACCTGATTCAGAAGAAAAACTCTAGAAAGGAGTTCTTGAAGAAGACTCTAGACAAGAGTCCAAGAAATAAGAGATTGGTGATCTCCTCTTATTAAATATTTTCTTTAGAAGGAGTTGAAGAGATCAAGATAAGATCTAATTGAAGGACTTCCATTATTGGAAGAAAGAGGACTAGGAGAGTCCTGTTCAAATACAAAATTAGCAGAATCAAAGATCCGAGAAGAATATATCTTCACCAACACTTTTAAAAGTATAAGGTTGAAGGAAAGGTCCCAGACTCAAAAAGCTACAATATAGAAGACCTTGAAGAGGTCTCAAGGATAAAAATAATAAGGTTTGGAGATCCTTGTTGCAGAGCTTGTAGGATCATCATCAGAAGAGTTTCTAGGAGAACCTATTGGAGAAATACACTACCAAGGAGAAGCTCTTGATAGTGAAGGATTTGGGACAATTGTCACCATTCGACAATAAGACCAAGAGAAGAAGAATTTGGTGAGTGTAAAATCCTAGAAGAAGAATTTGTAAAGTGCCAAATCTCAGAAGAAGAATTTGGAAAGGAGTGTCAAATATAGAAGAAGAATCCAATGAAGACCTTAAGATATTCACAATATTTAGAAGAAGAAGATCTTGTTTGAAGTCAAAATTTTACAATAATATTGAAGGAATATTCAGATAGAAGAAGCCTACAAAATCTAAGAGATTTGGGGATTGCCTCTCACAAAAATAAGGCATAGTTTAGAGAAAAAGTTCTCTGAATCTACAATAGAAATCAAAATATCACGGGAAGGATCAAGCTACCAAACTCTAGGCTCAATATAGAAAGTTCAAGGCTACATTTTGGTGAAGCGAAAAGTTGTTCTAGATAGCCAACAAGAAGTTGTGAATTCATCCATTACAAGGTAGAAACTTGGTGAATCATAAACACCAAGATCTACATCTACTTCAGAAGCCATCAAAGAGGTAAGAAACTAGGGTGTAATCAATTGAACTTCAGATTAGGGTTCATTATCAGATTCCATTAAGCACCATACTTAGATTAAAGTTGCAAGAAGAAGGGCTCATTTTGTATTCTTCAAGAAAGTGCAAAAAGGAGAAATCATTTTAAGGATTATTTGTACATTAAATAGGAGTTGGATATTTTTGAAATAAATAAAATTATCATCTACCTATTTGCTATCTAGAAAGAAAGAAGACTATATCCTACAATATTGATTGTAGTGAAAAATTGCAGAGTATTCATTAAGGGTTCATTACAGATTACTCTTAAAAGTTTTAGAGATTATTAAGTACATTTGAAATCATTTTGAGATTTTATTTATAGGAGAAATAAGGTGAGATTATTGTTGCCAATAAAAATTGCATTATTAATCCATTAGCACTATACTACTTATCCTTAACAAGTAACTCTAAAAAAGGGCTAGTTTGTGTTTGTTGATTGTTGAAGATCAAGAGCACAAAACTAGTAGATTATCAAAGTGTCTAGAGATACTATTTGGTGCACAACCTATAGTATTTCATGGCCCAAAAGAAGCCACCAAAATTATATTAGATTCCTCCAAGGAGTGGATAACAAAGCCACCATAAAAATCAGTAATAGAAGCTTCAAATCAAGACTTGGTGAGTCTCATATTCAAAGTGCACTAAAGGCTATTTACAAAAATAGTGCAAAAATTACTTCTACAAAAAGATCTTCTATCTACATGGTTATTATCTTGGGTTTATTATCAAATTCACCAAGCAAATGAGAGAGTTGTATAGCAAAAGAGACAACATCAAATCAACCATTGCCTACTTCAAAATTTATCATAAAACTAGGGATTGTAAAATAATTGCAAAGAAGTATTATATTCTCAAAATTATTTACATTATATTGCACTACTCTAATCTACCCTACGTAGGAAGAAGGATAGGTTTTCGGTGCCAAAATTGCACACTCTTCACAAGGAGAAATACAATCCAAGATAACCATATAGAAGCATTCTCCAAGTGAGGCAAAAGAAGCCTCTCTCATCCATGGTTGTGAACAATCATATCAAGCTATCTGCAAGCATAACATAAGGAGAATAATTATCTACAAAGGTAACTACAAGGCAGGTTGGAATAAGGAATAAAAGAATAGAGTAAAAGAAGGCAATACTAGAGCTAGATGTACATTCAAGGAGTAGTCAATATCATCTAAGAAGCATCACTAAGTCTCCACAAAAGTGTTGCTCAATCTCCACCAAGGTGCTACTCAAAGTCACCTAAACTCCATCATAGCACAACTCAGCTGGAACCAACTCAACGTTATCAAAATGCAGCAAAGAAAAATGTGGAAACATACATTGGAGTAGCATGCAATAATACGTTATAAGGATATGACAAGCAAAGGAAAGAAGGTACCACTTGTCACATTAAAAGGAACCCTAACACCTTTCATAAAAATATTCAAAATAACATTCAAGATATCACACACGTGGAAGAAATAATTTGAAGAAGTATTACATAGGACAACATAAATAATATTGAAGAAGGTATGATACCTAATAAAGTGTTTACATAGAGACTGTAACATCTTCATTCTACAGTGAATATAATCATTAAGCATTGAAATAAAACCATCGTTGAGCATTGAAAGAATCCACTGTTACACTTGTCTAATTTCATCATCAAAAATTGTTGTGACACTTGTCTAATAGCATCATTGAGCGTTGAAAGAAACCACCATGACAATAAGGTCATCCTCCTATTTAAGGCATCCAATACCAAGGAGGAAATAGAATTCAGAGTAGCAATGAAGTGCAGTAATAAGATCATTAAGATATCTTGGTCAAGGTATTCAAAGTAGGTCAAACAGACCAGATTTGAGGCACTGCCATTCAAACATTGAATTCAAGAGAAAATTGAAGCCTGCCATTGCTCACAACACCCAAGGGAACATTGAACATCACTACCATTTATGTCTAAATCCATTTTCGAATACGTAGATATTTAAATCTTCATTAAGGTAAGAATCTACCTTGTATAATTTTATTTCATTAAAAAGGAGCTATAAGGTTGAAGCAATTAGGAAATCAACCATATTTGAAAGCAATACTCAAAGGAAAATATATAGCCTAATATTTGTAATTTAAACATAGGAGAAATAAGGTCTTCAACTTGGAAAAATAAATATTATTGCAAATATTATAGTTTTCTAACATTCCAAATTAGGGAGTTATAAGGAATACTACATCAAAGTAGGAAATTGGAATTTAGAAACATTAAATATCAAATTATTAAAGGCTATAAAAGGAGGCTTATTAAGGAATATCAAGATTTGGAGATTTATTGATATACTTATCTCAAAACCACATTAAGGGGACAAATGAAATCCAACCATTAAAACATCATCAAATTGAAAAGTGCTTAAGTTCAATAGGAGAAATAAGGTGTAATAGAAATTGATTTTTGCTAGTTACAAAACATTACAAAATCAACTCAAAAATTGAACTACTATTCTCAAAAGCACTTTATCTATCATATAGCATATCCAAAATCACTAGGGAGTCATAATGTATTCTACAAAACTTGATAATAATAGCATTCATCAAATATTATCAAGTATTCAATCCATTTGGAAGTCATAAGGTTTCTACAAAACCTAGAATTTCATCAAGGCATAATCAAATTTTAACTAGGGAGATATAAGGAAGTCTACAAAGATCTAAAAAGGTCTTATCAAATCAAGCTCATACTACTAGGGAGTCATAAGGTAGACCACTTGAGAAGATCCTATCTCTATCAAAGCATTTCTCCATAGAGCTATAAGAATGACTACCTCAAGTAATACAACAAACAAATACATGAATACTCTCTCTAGAAAGGAAAAATCAAGTGCCATAAAAATTGGAATCATGAATCTACTTATAAAGGGTGAAGCATATTTAGATATTACTTCAAAATTAATTCATAATGAAGCCTTAGATGATGACTTTGATACCATGGAACATTATCTACAAGCTCAAATCAAAGAAGCAATTGAGAATGGAAAGGATGACATTCCACTTCCTTTAGATTTTGTAAGCATATTGTATATGGTAGTACTTACACACAAATGCTACAAGAATGAGAATACAGAACTAAAAGGATTGATAGAAGCCCATATAAAGAAAATAGAACTGAGTGAATCATATCTAGAAAATATATTTCAATCCTCATGCAACATTGGTACTTCAAGTTCTACTAATTCAAGATCTTATCTTGATATCTTGAGAGGTTGTTTGGATGCTTCTATACAGAGTAAGAACAAATAAGGAGAAACATATTTTCAAGAATCTAGCAGCAATGTTACCACCTACATGAATGAAGAAACCAGACTCAAAGGATAAGCTAAAGAAGAAGAAGAAGAAGAAGAAGATGGTCCAGATAAAAGAGGACTCTAGAGAAAAATTCAATTGATGAAAGAACCTGATCAAGTCAAATAGCATCCTCAAGAATAATATCCATATTGAATATTGAAATCTTCAATACCCAAATAATGTAATATAGGGGGGATGTTAGAGTTAGAGTATATTACATCATGTGGGTCATGTAAATGTACCACTTTTGGTACATAGTTACAACAGGAGATTACTTTAGGGGGAAGTTAGCTAGTTACTTCAAGCAATGTAATAAATGCACAAGTGTCAATGTGCAAGTTGTAATGTGCAAGGTGTCCACTTGTCCAACTAGGTAGAGTTTTGGCCAAGGAACTTATCTTCCTATATAAATGGCCTCATAGAATTAGATAGATAGATAGATATTTCATAGGAAGCTTATATCAAGTGCATTACTCCCATATGGAGTACAATTTAGTTATTTAGTTGACATTGATGGAGTTACCATTACCTCCATACTGCATTGTATTTTTATCATTTCTATTTATAGTATATTTTAATCATATTGTAGAACTGCTTTATTTCATATTTTTTACATCTTATTAGAACATATGTTAGATCTCTCCACTGTAGATATCCTCAAAAGCTAACATGGTGAAGATAGGGGATTGGTGATCTCCGTTGACAATTGAATATTTCACCTTGAAGAAATTGAAGAGACCCATTGAAGGTCCCATTGAAAAACTTCCAATTTTTGAAAAGATAGAAAAGGACTAGCAAAAGTCTTATTTTTGAAGTAGTAGATTTCAAAGATCCGAGAAGGATATCTCCTTGCTAACAATTCCATAGTAGAAGGTTGAAGAAAATGTCTCATTGGGAAGACTAGAGAAGCTACAAGAGTGAATACCCAAGAGTAGAGGTCTCAAGAAGAAATAAGGAGAATGCTTGGTGAGCCTCATTGAAAAAATTTCTTAGAATGCCATTTAAGGGAGTTCCTAGGAGAATACATTGGAGAAATTTACCACCAAGGATAAGTTCCTAATAAAGGAAGTTTTTGAGAAAATTGTCACCATCCGAGAACAAGCCCAAATAGAGATATATTCCAAAAGGAGGTTGCTAAATTTTAGAGGGGATTGGTGAAGACCTCAAGAATATTAGATTCTTGATAAGAAGGCCTAGATTGAAGTCAAAATTTGACAAGGAGGTTGAAGGAGAAAGGAGATAGACATTACTACCAAACCTATGAGGTTTAAAGATTGTCTTTGAAGGGTAGAAGGTTCATTAAGAGAAAGGAGATCGACTGGTTTCTATAGTAGAAAACTAAAGGATTATTGAAGGAAAATTTCATCTATGACTTGGAGGAGTTCCCTACCAAATATTTAAGATTCAAGGACACCATTTCAGTGAAACAATTGAATGGAAAAGAGTAGCAACTTGGGAAACATTAATAGCTACTAATTTTTATATTTCTAGGATACATCCTAATGGAGAATTGAAGTCACATAATACAGTTTCAAGGCAACAAGTTATAGGGTTTCAAATTTGTAAATAGGTGAGATAGAGAATTATTTCAAACAGCTAAGAAGAGTTGCAAGTTCATCCAGTTAAAGGTAGTATTAAGGTGAATCTAATCACCTAGAAATCCTTCATCTACATAGATCATTAAGGTAAGCAACTTGGGTGCAAATAGATTCATTAATTGAACTTTAATTTAATTAGTTATCAAGTTTCATTAAGCACCATATTTGAGTTTTAATAAGTTGCATAGAGAAGGTTGCATATTATAGTCTTCAAGAGAGTGTAGGAGGAAGTTTATTTTAAGGTTTATACCTACACATTAAAATAGGAGTTAGTTATATTTAGAAAAAAATGAAAATATCATCTTCCTATTAAATAGTTAAAACAAAGAAGACATTACTTTTAAGTTAAATTTGTAGAGTTTATTAGTGCATTTGAGAGTTCTTCAAGAGTTATTACTAGTGCATCTTACAAGTTACTTTGGAGGAGAAATAAGGTGAGATTACTATTGCACTATTCTAGTTATCCTTAAGTGCATTAATTTGGAAATATTATTGGTGCATTAAGGATTAATCAAAGGTGAAAATTAGTGTATTGAACTAGTTACTCTCAAAGGTTATTATGTGCATTGGTTTTTAAGTTAAAGTGAAAACCAAAGAGCACAAATCAATGTACTATCAAAGTGTCTAGAGATACTATTGAGCATGCAAAACCTGTAACATATCTTGGTGAAAGAAAGTCACCAAAAGGAATGTAACATAATCTACTCTCAAGAATCCATATTATCAGAGAAGTTAGAGAGCTTTAAAAAGGATATATTCGATCTAAAACCTTGATGAAAGTTAAGGTACACTATCTTAATTATTGATGCAATATTTACATTGAAAAGTAAGCACCATTCTTGTCCTTTTAAATAGCAAAAGAAGGGAAAATTATATAGGATATAAAAGGTATTACAAACAACCATAAATATATAGTTTACAAGTGACCATTCCAGCTAGCAATGAAAATATTTTGAGCAAGATAAGTGAGCCAAAAGAGGGCTCATGTCAATCAAGTCTCAAGGTATATAAAAGTCACCATATCCACCACCAAATTGAGCACCCACAATAGTAGTTACCTACAAAATTAAGCCAACATAAGGAGCTTATTATCCAGCGCATATCCACATAAGAGAGATATCATAACAACATCTACATAAAGTGGCTATCATCTATTGTATATCAATAAAAACGAAATAGTGTTAAAGATAGCATGAACAAGTGGTTATAAGGTGCATTACATAATACTTGACTTAATATGTTACCATAAACTAAAATGAAGCACCTAAAGCCATCATCGAAAAGCCATAGAACCTCTATTGTAGTGCCCTTGATACATCTTAGCTAGAGCCATCCACAGAGCATCATCATTCATTTGGAAAGATGAAATAGAAGACAAGTTACTAAAGGTATTTTCTGGTAAGAAGTACAAAGAGATAGGTATTGTAAGGAATTATACATGTACAAAATCTAAGTCCCACTTACAACGTGAATCCCATGCATATTTTACCACTTGAAATATTCAAACTAGATGCCCATATCTTCCTCAATGTATACCTAGGAGAGAAATGCTCAAAAGGAAGGATAAAATCTATTATAGAGCATTAATCTACATCATTAGAATGCTACACAATGTAGTAATTATTGCAATTCATACAAGCAATGGTGAAAGAACCTTAATCAATGCCCAAGATCAAAGTCTAATGCCTGCAACACATGGTATATCATTTGCAACACTAATATTAGGGAATAACCTTCTAAGGGAAGAAAATTAAGCATTGAATAACCTGGAAGTGACATTTGTCACTTGGACCAAGAACATATCCATATTAAAAGCCACCTAAGGATACTATGCAAAGAGGAGAGGAAATTTAAGCTATTTCTAGCAAAGACAAGAAATCTCACAATGAATGAAGTGCATCCGGTGCAAACATTAAACACAAATAAGTCAAGTTAAATTTAAGTGGGATTAAGAGAAAATTCGAGCTATGATTAAGAGTAAGTATCCAAGGAGTTGAAGAGGATTCAAAGGAGCATTAAAGACTCACTGCCATCACTATCATACGTCCACCATTGAAGGTATACAGGGCCCACTAATACAACGCCTACTATTTAGGAGTTGCAACATTATAAAGGTAAGGTTTCACCTTGATTAAAATTACTTTCATAAAGGAGTGATAAGGTGTATAACATAAGTTTGAGTTCATTTATTATTTACATTGGAGATACTAGCAAAATCAACCTTAATACATTGGAAAGCAAATCAAAGGAGTTTATCCTTAATAGTATTTCAAAGCACATTAGTTGAAATACAATTATCTAAATATTTGCAATTAAATATCATAGGAGATATAAGGATTTCTACTTAGTAAACCAAATTATTATTATTGCAAATATTATCAATTTCTAGAAATTCCATATTAGGGAGTTATAAGGAATACTCCTTCAAACCTTAGTTAATTAGAATTTAGAAAATTGAACCTTTGAATTTAAGGATAAAGAAGCAATATTATTGCTTGCTTAATAGAATTGAAAGTTATTGCTTACACCTATCTCTTAATTACATTAGAAGGATAAAAGAAATCCAACCATAGAGAACTCCATCAAATTAAAAAAGTGTAAAATTAAATAGGAGAAATAAGGAGAATAGGAGTTGATTATTATCAAAACATTACAAAATCAACTCAAAATGTGAACTAATAGTAACTAATCTTAGAGTATATTCTAATCACTAGGGAGACATAAGAATTCTATAAAACCTAAGTCTTGAAATATTTTATCTAGCTCACATACTCTAAACTAGGGAGCTATAAGGATGTCCACTCCAAAGAACACATTAAATAATATAATTAGAAAAGGAGTAAGGAAATGGCTTAGAAATACACTTGATTCAATGATTGATAATTCAGAGAATTCATTGGATAATAAGGAAGATGAAAATAGAAGGGAAGAATCAATGGAATTTAAAAGTATTTCTGAAAACTCACAAATTAATAGTTTGGTGAAATTATATTCTTCAAAAACATCTTCTAGTGAAATAGTAAATGGAGTTGATGATAACTACACTAATGAAGATATTGAAAAGGTAGAAAATAATATTGATCAAAAAGACCTCATACATATCTATAAAATAAGTAAATATGGCATAGCTTCAATTGTACACACATGGTTTAACTATTTCATCAAGGAAATAGACAAACATGATATTTCTAAAATAGATAACAAAGAATTTGGGGTACCTTTGTGTTAGTCTTACAATGACACTGAGAGGGGGGGTGAATCAGTGTAGCTCTTTAAAACTTAAATCTTCAACTCTTAAAGCCGAAACAATGAAAACTTAAAACCAAATAAAGCAAGTATAACAAGAGAACATCACACAACACAAGATGTACCGAGGTTCACCGATTTGGCTACTCCTCAAAAAATGACTGTTTGGACTCCCATCCAAATCCAGCCCTTGCAAAGCACCAACTTTACAATCAATTTACCAGCACCCACTAGAAGGAGCATCAACCCCTAATTTACCAGCACCAACTGGAAGGAGCACCAACCCCTGATGCCAAGCACCAACTTGGACTTCAATTCTGAAACTAGAAGATTGACATAGAAATGCCTTCACTTTTACAAGACCCCGACTGGTCTATTGCTTACTCAACATCTACCACAATTCACAAAACACACACACTCCTCGCACTTCACAACATAAAATCCCCAATTAAATTCTCCAAGCAACACTCCTTTTATAACCATCCTTTCTCTTTGTAACTCCAGTTGTAACTCCTTCTTTTGTATATATTGAGAAGGCATTTCATCAAACACGTCACATGCAAAGAATTGACACCATATTCTCCTACCATGACTGTTCATTTTCTCCTTCATGACTGTTCATTTTCTCCTTTGTGCATGCATGCATTTTGGTTTCCGAAAAAGCTTTTCGTTTCTATTTTGAGGCCCTTCGTTTTCTTTTCTCCACATGGGCATGCATCCGCTTCTTTCCATGACTGTTCATTTTCTCCATCGATGACTGTTCGTTTTCTCCTTCATGACTATTCATTTTTCTCCACGTGGGCATGCATCCGCTTCTTTCCATGACTATTCATTTTCTCCTTCCACGACTGTTCATTTTCTCCACATGGGCATGCATCCGCTTCTTTCCATGACTGTTCATTTTCTCCCTTATAGGTCCACGTCACTATGCAGTCTTCAGTTTCACTATCCTGGTGTTCATCACTAATATTAGACGCACTGTCAACTACTCTGTTCCTTTGGCAAAAATGCAACATGTCACGATATCGTGACACTTTTTTCTCCTTGCTCTTTCTCTTCGCTTTGGACCACAAAAATGCAACATGTCACGATATCGTGACACTTTTTTCTCCTTGCTCTTTCTCTTCGCTTTGGACCACGAAAATACAACATGTCGCGATATCACGACACTTTCTCTCTTTGCTTTGGCCCACAAAAATACATGTCGCGATATCACGACACTTTTTCTCCTTGCTCTTTCTCTTTTCTTTGGCCCGCAAAAATACATGTCATGATATCGTGACACTTTTTCTCTCTTCTCTTTCTCTTTGCTTTGGCCCACGAAAATACAACATGTCGCGATATCGTGACACTTTTTCTCCTTGCTCTTTCTCTTTGCTTTGGCCCACGAAAATACAACATGTCGCGATATCATGACACTTTTTCTCTCTTCTCTTTTGGTCGTAAAAATGCAACATGTCACGATATCGTGACACTTTTTTGCTTTGCGGTGTTTTACTTTTTCTTTGATCTTTAGCATATGGGCCACTTCGGTCTTCTTGGAAAATATGCAAAAATGTGGGTAAACATCCTCATAAGCATTTAACATCACTGTACATACTCTGAATAACCTCTGAACTCCTGTCCACTGCATCAACCGATCTATCTGACTGTGTTGACAACAATGACAATATTGTCGTTGCACCTTGCTCAACAATCTCCCCCTTTGGAATTGTTGGCAACACACGTGCAATTTCCTGTAACTCTTCTCCCCCTTTGACAACAATATCAAAGGGCTACTCAGCAAACTCCCCCCGAGTCCATGCACAACATTCTCGAGGCAAAAATTATTACACTTAGCAAAAATCACAAACATGAGCAAAAAGATAAACAAATACACAAATGCTCCCCTGAGAATGTGGTCCCGATAGCTAGTCAATTCTTGGGAAGCGTGACCACTCCCAATTTATTGTGAAGGTACTCAAAGACTTCCTTGGGCAACGGTTTTGTGAAGATATCCGCTACTTGCTCTGTTGTTGGAACAAAATCCAACTTAACCTCACCTTCCGCAACTTTCTCCTTCAAAAAGTGATACCAGATAGCAATATGTTTTGTGCGAGAATGCATAACCGGATTCTTTGAGATGTTAATGGCACTGGTGTTATCACACTTAACTAAAATTGGCTCACTGAAGTTAATACCAAGATCTTTCAGGGTTTGTTTCATCCATAATACCTACGTACAACACGTTGTTGTTGCAATATATTCTGCCTCTGCTGTGGATAAGGAGATTGACTCTTGTTTCTTATTGTGCCACGCGACCAACCTGTCTCCAAGATAGAATGCACCTCCACTGGTACTCTTTCTATCATCTACACATCCTGCCCAATCTGCATCTGAATACGCAATAAGGGTGAAGTCCTTACCTTTCGGATACCATAACCCATACTCCATAGTACCCTTGAGGTACCGAAGAATCCTCTTCACTGCTGTCACATGAGTCTCCTTGGGACTAGCCTAAAATCGTGCTACCATGCATACTGCCTACAAAATATCTGTTCTAGTAGCTGTCAAGTACAGTAAGCTCCCAATCATAGATCTGTACATGGTTTGATCAACATTTGGAGATTTTTCATCCTTGCTCAACTTACAACCTGTCGTCATGGGAGTGCTAACCGCTTACAATCCTCCATTGTGAAATTTTTTAGCATCTCTTTCACATATTTAATTTGAGAAATAAATATGCCCTTCTCATTTTGATTAACTTGCAACCCGAGGAAATATGAAAGTTCACCAATCATTGACATTTCAAATTCTTTCTGCATCTTATTTGCTAAATCTTTACACGACTCATCTTTGTTGCTTCCAAATATGATATCATCTACGTATACAACAAGAACAATAAGATGGCCATTTTCTATTTTGACATACAAATTACTATCCACCATACCTTTCTTGAACCCTTGTTGAGTAAGATAGTTGTCTAGCCTTGCATACCATGCTCGGGGTGCCTGTTTTAAGCCATATAATGCTTTCTTCAACTTGCAAACCAAGTTGGGATCATCACCAAGTTGGAAACCATCTGGCTGCTCAATATAAACCTCTTCTTCAAGTTTCCCATTCAAAAATGCTGATTTCACATCCATTTGATAAACTTTGAAATTCTTGTAAACTGCTAAAGCCAGAAACATTCTAATTGCCTCTAGTCTAGCCATAGGTGCAAAGGTTTCCTCAAAGTCAATACCTTCAACTTGTGCATAGCCTTTACATACCAATCTTGCTTTATTCCTGACTACCTGTCCTTCTTCATTCAATTTGTTTCGAAAGATCCATTTAGTATCGATTATATTTTTATTTGCAGGTCTTGGTACTAACTCCCAAGTTTTGTTTTTCTCGATCTGATCTAATTCTTCATTTATTGCCTTCATCCAACTTTCATCTTTGCTTGCGTCAACAACATTTTTGGGCTCAATGTTGGATAATAGAGAGTAGTTACTTACTACTCTTCTTCTTGTCCGAACACCAATTGTGGGGTCTCCAATTATTTGCTCTCTAGGATGATCTTTCTACCAGCTGCCTATTTTGAATTTCTTATTTTCTTCCACTTCTAAATCACTGTTTGAATCATCTGAGTCAATTTTTTGTTTCTTTTCCATTTCCTTTTCCTCATCTCCTTCAATAACCTCTTCATAAATTGGGTAGTTCTCTTCATAGCTAATTACTCGTTCCCTACCTTCATCAACTTTAACATCGGCACTATCCACAATTTTCCTTAGCTTCTTGTTGTAGCATTTGTAAGCTTTGCTTTTTGATGAATAGCCAAGAAAAATACCTTCATCAACTCTATCTTCAAACTTACCAAGGTTTTCTTCAGTTCTTTTGATGTAACACTTGCTGCCAAAAACTTTAAAGTATCTTACTGTTGCCTTTTTACTGAACCACAACTCATAAGGAGTTTTGCTTTCATGCATCCTCAACATGCACCTATTTTGGATGTATACCATAGTATGGACTGCCTCTTTCCAAAATTTGTCTGCTACTTTGCTCTCATTCAACATAGTCCATGCCATTTCCTGCACTGTCCTGTTCTTTCTTTCTACCACACCATTCTATTGAGGTGTCCTGGCTACTAAAAACTGTCTCCTAATACCATATTTTTCATAGTACTCTATAAAATCCTCCGAAATGAACTCTCCTCCTCTATCTGATCTTAAACATTTAATCCTTTTTCCTGTTTGATTCTCAACTTGGTTTTTGAAAACCTTGAACATCTCAAAAGCTTCTGATTTATGCTTCAAAAATAGTACCCAAGTCATCCTGGAATAGTCATCTATACACAACATAAAATATTTGTCACCATTTATGCTTTGCGTTCTCATGGGTCCACATAAATCAGTATGTATTAGTTCCAAAGGTTTGCTTGTGTAGTACTCTTTTGTTTTAAATGAGACTCTAGTTTGCTTCCCCTTTTGGCATGAAGCACAAATGCTATTTGATGATTTTCCAATGGTGGGAATATCTCTCACTGCCCTTTTTGAGCTGATTTTTACTAGATTGTCAAAACTGATATGACCGAGCCTCTTGTGCCACAACCAATTTTCTTCTTCCTGTCCAATCAAGCAAGCTCCTTCTGAAGTCTCTGAGAGAGTGTACAGGTTGCCAGATGTCCTCGATCCAGTTGCTATCAACTTTCCACTATTTACTTTTTTGACTTCACAACCCTGCTTCTTAAAAATCACTTCATGACCTCTATCACAAATCTGACTTACGCTCAACAAGTTATGCTTCAGACCAACCACAAACAAGACTTCTTTTGACTTGATTTTTCTGTCACTGATCTTAACTGAACCTTTGCCAACTATCTTAGCTCCATCATTATTTCCAAATTTTACTGAACCACCTTCATATTGCTGTAACTTCTCAAATTTATGTTTGTCACCTGTCATATGACTGGAGCATCCACTATCAAGTATCCATGGTGCAGATTTATTCTGTGCTTTAAATGTTGTTTGTACGATCAGGGATTCCTTTTCTTCCTTAGATCGCTCTTTTTCTTTCCACACTCTGGTTTGATTACAGTTTTGGGCTCTTGTTTTGACTTTTCTTTTTTAGTAGCTTGTGCATGTTTTTCGAGAAATTTTCTATTTTGTCTCATTCCATTTGGTTGAAATTTTCTTCCCTAAAATTGATTTGATGCAAATGTACTTTGACAATTTCTTGCAATGTGCCCAAAATTATGACAGTTATAACATTCTACTGCATAATCCATCAAAGGTGAAAAAACATTTCTACTGGTAAAATTCCTTGGTCCTACGTTATACTTGCAATCTGAAATCTTATGTCCATGACCATTGCATTTAAAAGAGTAACTAGAAAAGAGATGATTGAACCTGGGTGATGGTCTTTGCCATGTTGTCGTAGGAGTCATAAATCTTCTTCTTCCTTGATGTGTGACATTGGTGAATCCATCATTGTCAATTCTTCTTTCGTGCCTTGCATTATTGCTTTCTTTTGCATGAGTCAATTTTTCTTGATCAACCTGTTTCTTATCTTCATTCTTTGATCCATTTGATGATTCTCCTTTGTCAAAGCCCAAACCAAATTTGATGCCTATAGTCCTTTGGTTATTTATGATCTTATCCAGCTTCATAGAACTTTCTTCACGTTTGTGATAACAACTAATTTTATGATTCATCTCTTCTATCTGCATCCTTAAACCAACAGTCTCTTCTTCTAGCTTACTGCAATAATCTATTTTCATGGTTATTTGCACTTCGAGATCTTTAGATATTTTCTTGGATTCTTCTATCTGTACTTTCAAACTGGTTATGATTTCATTTGCATCCTCAAGCTTTCTTGAAATTTTCTTATTCTTTTTTCTTTCTATCTTCAATTCATCCAGAGCTGCAATTAGTTCCTCTTCCAAATTTACTTTGCATCAATTTCTTCTTCATCACATTCCTGTTCTTTTTCTTTTTTTCTTCTTTGAGTGCCATGAAAAGAGCTTCACCTGTTTCCTTTTTAGAATCCTCACCGCAATTGTCTTCTGATGAACTGACATTCTTGGAGATGAAACTTTTCTTCTTGAAGTTGTCGTTTCTGAAATTTGTTTTTTTCTTCCAGTCACTTCTTTCTTGGTGCGATCCTTCATCACTTTTGTTCTTCTCATTAAGTGGACATTTAGCTGCAAAATTCCCAATGCCTCCACAATTGAAACATTTAAACGGTAACTTTCCTCTGTATTTTCCTTTTCCCCTTTTTAGTTTTCGAACAAAGTTTGCTTCCATTTCATCTGATGTCTCTTCTTCCTCGGATTCTTGTTTTGCTTTCATATTTTTATGGGCTTTAAAAGCAGCTTCTCTGTCTGTGGGTTTAGATTTTCCTATTCTCATCTCATATGCAGATAAAGAACCATGCATCTCATCCATACTAAAATAATTTAGATCTTTAGCTTCTTCTATAGCTGAAACTTTAGAATCAAATCTTTGGGGAAGAGATCTTAATACCTTTTTCACGATGACAGAATCTTCGATTTCCTCGCCGAGTCCTCTAATCGCATTAATGACTTCATTAACTCTCAGCATATATGCCTCTATGTTCTCATCATCATTCATCTTTAATACTTCGAACTGAGCTCGATGTGTTTGTAACTTGGCCTCCTTGATCTTAACGTCTCCTTCATGAATGCTCCTCAGTTTGTCCCATATTTCTTTTGCCATTTTACAACTCATAATTTTTACCAGTTCACGGTCCACTAATCCGCACATGATAGCATTCTTTGCTTTTGAGTTATTCTCAAATAGTTTCTTACCAACGACATCGGTTGGAGAAGTGGTGGGTATTGTGTATCCACTATCTACTGAATCCCAAATGTCGTATCCCAGAGCACACAGATATGTCTGCATCCTGAGTCTCCAAAATGCGTAATTAGTTCCATCAAACAATGGTGCTTTGTTTGATGAGAAGCCTTCACCACCTGCCATTGTGTCACTTCCAAGATCACCCTAGCCGATTAAGCTTGTTCAGGAACCTCGCTCTGATACCAATTGTTAGTCTTACAATGACACTGAGAGGGGGGGTGAATCAGTGTAGCTCTTTAAAACTTAAATCTTCAACTCTTAAAGCCAAAACAATGAAAACTTAAAACCAAATAAAGCAAGTATAACAAGAGAACATCACACAACACAAGATGTACCGAGGTTCACCGATTTGGCTACTCCTCAAAAAATGACTGTTTGGACTCCCATCCAAATCCAGCCCTTGCAAAGCACCAACTTTACAATCAATTTACCAGCACCCACTAGAAGGAGCATCAACCCCTGATTTACCAGCACCAACTGGAAGGAGCACCAACCCCTGATGCCAAGCACCAACTTGGACTTCAATTCTGAAACTAGAAGATTGACATAGAAATGCCTTCACTTTTACAAGACCCTGACTGGTCTATTGCTTACTCAACGTCTACCACAATTCACAAAACACACACACTCCTCGCACTTCACAACATAAAATCCCCAATTAAATTCTCCAAGCAACACTCCTTTTATAACCATCCTTTCTCTTTGTAACTCCAGTTGTAACTCCTTCTTTTGTATATATTGAGAAGGCATTTCGTCAAACACGTCACATGCAAAGAATTGACACCATATTCTCCTACCATGACTATTCATTTTCTCCTTCATGACTATTCGTTTTCTCCTTTGTGCATGCATGCATTTTGGTTTTCGAAAAAGCTTTTCATTTCTATTTTGAGGCCCTTCATTTTCTTTTCTCCACATGGGCATGCATCCGCTTCTTTCCATGACTGTTCATTTTCTCCATCGATGACTGTTCATTTTCTCCTTCATGACTGTTCATTTTCTCCACATGGGCATGCATCCGCTTCTTTCCATGATTGTTCATTTTCTCCTTCCATGACTATTCATTTTCTCCACATGGGCATGCATCCACTTCTTTCCATGACTGTTTATTTTCTCCCTTATAGGTCCACGTCACTATGCAGTCTTCAGTTTCACTATCCTGGTGTTCATCACTAATATTAGACGCACTGTCAACTACTCTATTCCTTTGGCAAAAATGCAACATGTCACGATATCGCGACACTTTTTTCTCCTTGCTCTTTCTCTTCACTTTGGACCACGAAAATGCAACATGTCACGATATCACGACACTTTTTCTCCTTGCTCTTTCTCTTCGCTTTGGACCACGAAAATACAACATGTCACGATATCGCGACACTTTTTCTCCTTGCTCTTTCTCTTTGCTTTGGCCCGTGAAAATACAACATGTCACGATATCGTGACACTTTTTCTTCTTGCTCTTTCTCTTTGCTTTGGCCTATGAAAATACAACATGTCACGATATCGTGACACTTTTTCTCTCTTGCTCTTTCTCTTTGCTTTGGCCCGCGAAAATACAACATGTCGCGATATCGCGACACTTTTTCTCCTTGCTCTTTCTCTTTGCTTTGGCCCACGAAAATACAACATGTCATGATATCGTGACACTTTTTCTCTCTTCTCTTTTGGCTGCGAAAATGCAACATGTCGCGATATCGTGACACTTTTTCGCTTTGCGGTGTTTTACTTTTTCTTTGATCTTTAGCATATGGGCCACTTCGGTCTTCTTGGAAAATATGCAAAAAGGTGGGTAAACATCCTCATAAGCATTTAACATCACTGTACATACTCTGAATAACCTCTGAACTCCTATCCACTGCATCAACCGATCTATCTAACTGTGTTGACAACAATGACAATACTGTCGCTGCACCTTGCTCAACAATACCTATTGCAAGAATTTTAGGCATGAGAAGGTAAACTACTAGAGTTTCCATCCATGTAAATATTGTGGAGAGAAATATCATTCATATTACTTCTATTACTATAAATACAAGTACTATAAAAGATTTGATAAGAGACTAATATTCATATTAGACCATTTCTTCCAAGTTCTTATTTCATAAGCATCCACTAACAATGAGTTCAAGCTTGACATTTTTGAAGATCAAGGAAATAGGCCATATAGGAAATTGACAAACAAAAAAGGAAATAATTTTGATCCACGTATGACTTACAAGATTATAAGATCAGTAGTACATCAAGGATACTTAAAATACTACAAGATCAAAGACTCTTCCAAATACTTTGAAACAACAAAAACTAGTGGAAAAAAAGACAACAAGAGACAACAAGAAGACTAAAGCTGAAGAAGAAGAAGAAGAACCAAAACAAGATACACATTCAAGTTCAGATAAAGAATGCAATGAAGGAAGCGAAGGAGAAAAGGTCAAATTCTAGAACCAATATGAATATCCATAAAGTCTTCAATATCCAAATAATGTAATAAGGGGATGTTAGAGTATATTACATTATTTAGGTACATGCTAATGTACCACCTTGGGTACATTACTAGAGTAGGAGTTTACTTTAGAGTAAAGTTAAGTAGTTACTTCAGCATGTAATAAATACACAAGTGGTAGAATGTGTAATGGTGTAAATGTGCATGTAATCCACATGTACATAAGTCATAGGATAGATTCAAAGGTATATTTAGGGCCAAGGAACTTATATTCCTATATAAAGGTCTTATAGTGAGTGAAATAGAGAGGAGAGAATATAGAGAGTGCATAGTATAGATTGATAGTGTGGTACAATGTACCTCTTCAAAAATAGTTGATGGATTTTTCATGTCCTCCATTATACTACATTGTACTATTTTTGTAAAATTTCATTAATGGCATATTTCTAAGTTATTGTAAATTTTTCTCTTATCATTTTCCTCCATATTATAGTGTCATTATCATATAGTTATCTTAGATTGCTTATTTTACATCTTGTGGTTGCATTTCCTATATCATATACTCATCAAAAGCTAACACAGCATTATATCCTTGGAGAAAGAGGGTTTTGTAGAGGTTAGGCAAATTTTGGATGGTGTGGTTCTAGCTCAAGAGGCAATCCACTCAATGCAAAAATATGGTAATAGAGGAATGTTCATAAAATTGGATATGTCAAAGGCTTATGATAGGGTGGAGTGGAGCTTCTTGTCAAGGATGATGGTAGCCTTTGGTTTCTATTAGGATTGGATAGAATGGATCATAAGCTACATTTATACTCTGACATAATCAATGTTAATCAAGGGCCTTCCCTCGTAGTTGTTTGGAACCACTTGAGGCCTTCATTAAGGAAATCCTTGTCTACCTTATATTTTTCTCATGTTGGATGAAGGATTTGGTAGACTCATATTGAGAAGAAGACAAGAAGATTTGCTAACATGTATCAAGGTATGCGAGGAAGTTTTGACTCACCTACAGTTTGTGGATGACACATGATAGGTGGGAGTGGTGAAATTTAGAGAAGCAAGAATGATCAATGATATTCTTAATGTTTATATTAGGGCCACAAACCAAGTCATAAATGATAGGAAATCCAAAGTGATCTTCTTCAATCTTGATCAAAGGCTTCACAAAAAAATTTAGAGATCTTGGGAGTCACAAGGACTTCTCTCCTAGTGGTATATTTGGGGGTCCCTTCGCATTTCAAAAAACTAAATATAGTTATCTAGAGGAATATTTTGGATCATATCAAGAAAATAATTCACCATTGGTCTCACAAATGGTTAACCTTTGGGGGTAGATTAATATTTTTGTAGGTATTCATTCAAGCCATGCCAATCTATAAATTTTCTATTGTTGTTGCCATGCATACCATATGGAAAGATTTGGACAAGACGGATAGAAACTTTTAATAGGGAGGAGTAAAAGGAGAGAGGAAATGGACCGTAGTAGGTTGGGAGAAAGTAAGCCAACTTAAGGTAAAGGGAGATTTGGGATTGAGGAGATTAGAGTTAATAATAAATATTTGGTTGAAAAGCTTTACTAGAGGTGGATCTCCTATCCAACTTCTTTATTTAGTAGAGTTTTAACTAGTAAATATTTAGGATAGGTGAACTCGAATGAGGTGAGTCATTCCCTTTGGATGGTGATGGATCCTTAGTGTGGCAAGTTCTAAAGTTAGGATCTCAATTAGTAAAATATTAATTATTTTGGAAAGTGGGGAGAGAGGAGAAGGTATGATTTTGAACAAATTCATAGTATCAATACCCACCTATCATTTTTGAATTTCCAAAATGCTAATCAGTAAAAATAGCCATGGAAATCAGGGATTGGCTCCATATTTAAAGTTATTACAACACTAGTCAATTGAGGAATTATAGGTTTAAGTAGTTTAAGAAGTTGTATGAGTGGCCAATTCTAATCCCTTTGGAATTGACACTCATCATGACTAAAATATTGGTAGAAAGATTTATCACAGGTAGAAATGAAGAGGATGAATTATCTTGGGACTATGGGAGCCTTAGATTCTACACAGTGAAGTATGGATATGATAATATCATTCTAGAACATCCTCCTCATGCATATCAAGTTGAGAATTGGAGAAATATTTGGTAGTCAGAGGGTTGGAAAAAAGTAAACTTCTTTGCTTGTCAGTTTAAGCATAATGGAATTCTTACTTTTGATAATATAAGATGTAGGGGAATTGTTCATCCATACCAATGTGTTTTATTCTATAAAAGTGAGGAAACATTTGACCACTTGATGTTTGAGTACCCATTCACATGCCAGATCTAGGAGTGATGGTTTTTAGCTTATAAAATCTAAGCCAATGATGATTTGAATTAGATTAATATTTGGGAAAGATGGAAGAGGGGTAGATTTAAATCTAAAGATTTGTGTATCAAAAGGAAGCTTGGATTAAACTTTATTTGGTGTAGGTGTGGTTGGAGATAAATAGTAGATTTTTTAGAGAAACCTTTTCATCCTTGGATGGCATTTGGCAGGTAATTTGGATAAAAGTCACAAAATAGTGGTAGTGTATGCTAAAGAGGAAACTCGGACTGATATAGGGACGATGGAGAAGGAAGCCAAAGTGCAAGAGGGACAAGGTAGATCTATTTGGAGACCACCCCAAAAATGTTGGATTAAAATTAATATTGGTGGAGTTGTAAAAGGAAATCTAGGAAGAGCTATAATTAGAGTGGTCTGGAGGAATCATGTTGGGATAGTGCTCTATTGGGAACTGCAGGGCCTAGACAGGGCCACGAACAATGGATTAGAAGACTTAGCTATCAGATATACTTCTATATGGATAGTAAGACAAGGTTATAGGAGGATAATCATAGAATCAAATTCTCAAATCTTGGTAGGAGATCTGGATTGCATGAGGAACTTTACTTTGGATACATGGAGGTTGAGAATTCTTGTCATCCAAATTAAGGAATTGTGGAGGAAATTAGATGATATGATTTTGATTTATATGGGTAGAGCTTTGTATAAAGTGGTAGACTTCCTGGCTAATATGGGTACCATGAAGAAGGTAAGGGGTTAGTGGCATGGCTATTAAGGATGAGAGGATTATGAAGGTTTGTGAGCAAATCCAGTGCTTAGCTAATTTGGACAACCATTATATACATATGATTTAGGAGATTTGGCTCTAATGTAGATCTTCTTTTACTATTGTAAACAGGTTTTCTTGCTAGCTAAGGCTAGGAGGAGTCTCATCCTAACTTGTAAATAATATTATTTTAATATAAATTTTTCAAATTCTTTTTAGAGTCTTATTAGAGCCAGTTAGCAAATGATTTTTTTTTAATAATTTTGGTGCATTTTTTTGTTAAAATTGAACACCAAAGAAAGAAAATTATGATTATTCATAATTATGTAGTGGGCCTCATTTGTATGAAAGTAAATTATTTGCATGCTTGAGTTTTAGTTCTAAGTGAATTTTTTAAAAAAAGGTAGTATGTTTACCCCTAAAATAAAGAAGAATGAATTCCATAGAAGAACCATGTTCTCCATATTGAGATATAAACCCTGCATAGCCATAAAATGATAATACCACTTGGAATGCACTAACTTTGCTAAATATTGGTTACAATGTCGAGCTATATTCTTTTCTATGTGTGTAAATTGTTTGACATGGTATGCTATTCATGCCCAGTTTTGAAGATTCTCTTGATGGAAATAGATATACCATACATTGTTCTAAAGTCTCATTTAATTGAAGTCTAATTGTCATACCTTTTTTTAAAGTTTGAAAATGGTAGAAATTAATTGTCATGCTTGTTCTAAAGTGAAAAAAATGGTTAATATGTCATGATGTATTTTGAGCATTACTAGGTTATTCCCCTTTAATGAAATTTATTATTAGGCTAGTAGAAGGATGCTACTTTATTATATGTCACTTTTTTGGTTCACTTTACCTATTCTAAGGAAGAACCTGGAATGCTAATGTACACTAAAAAATATATACAGTTGATATATGACCTTACACTATTATAATATACTTTGAATTATTAGTACCTTCAATGTTCTATAAATGGTTATTGTGGAATTCATATTACATTGTATATTAGAGTTAAAATTGGTATTAATCGTAGGGAGTGGCTAAACCCTATTTTTAGTACAACAACCATCTTATGTTTACCTCCATGACAAAAGAGTGTTTTGTCCTTCCATTGAAAGTATTTTAATGGAGAATATTGATCCTTACCATCCATACGCTGTTACCTTATCAAAATAATACTGATGCTCTTGGGGTAAGCAGAGTTTTCCATGTGGAACCTTAGTTGTGAGTTAAATCATATGACCATTTTAACTAATTTGGTATTATGACTAATGGATGAATTTAATTACTATAATCTCTATTGTCACTCATTGAAAATTTTGAGTCTTGGTTATAACATCAATTAATTATTCATCTAAAATGTGCATATAAGGATTGTAATTTTTGCAAGGAGTAGTGAAAACAATCATGCTTGTAGATTGTCCTTAACTGTTGTAGAATTCAATTGATGTTTGAACTGGTTTGATCATGATATAGTTAGAAGAGTTCTTGGATAGTGACTATTATAGTTTTATTGTTCCAAATACAACTATGATTATTGAATGGTATGGTGTTGTTGAAACATTATATGGTCTCAAGATTCAAGACAAAACTAGTTGATGAAATTAAATAACAAAATGCTTGAGAAAGTACTATTTACCTTGTTTGGAGTGCATCAAATTTAGTTGCATTATAGGATTGAATGTATCCATTCTAGTTGTATGTTTGATTGTTTGAATGAAGTAAGTCATCTTGGATTAATAAAGAGAGGATGTTTTGAAGATCAAACCTATGCACCATGAATATGAATAATATCCTATATTGTATGGGAGAACTAGGGCTATACAATCATGATTAAGGCTATTAATTGTATGTTTAGTAGTGCATCATATGTAGTACAAGTGATAATTGCACTAAATTTATATCTAGTTATGAGTATATACTCATTAAATTCATTAAAAATATGCATTGATGCATTACACTAGATAATATTTCTAGTTGGGTTGGTTTTGTGTATTTACCCCTTCATGAAGTACCAAAGCTTCATTATGTGAATTTGTTATGGAGACATTCTAGGTAATGTCACTTGGTTGGATTGTAAAGCACTCAAACTATGTGTTCTCTCCTCCAAACAATAGATCAAGTGTAGAAGAAGAAATATAATGAAAACAATTGTGCTACTATTGCCAAACTAAATAGATGTATTTATGAGATGATTCAAATGAACAACTTTATGTTCTTTATGAATGTAAACTTTCTGATGATATATATGATTGTAGTTTTCATGAATGCAATATATTTCATTGATGTAAATCAATTATTCTTTTAGAATGATACATTTATGTTTAGATTAGTTTATTAATTGATATGAATAAGTTGTTTCTACCTTGTTGAATTGGAATCTTGTTTTTATTAGATGTTAATGTTATAGAACATACATGATTCTTATATGTCTTTATTAGGAATTGCTATGTTTGCAAACCTACTATTTTCTTTAATGATTTTTTATTGAAAGAGATGATTTTTATGATGGATCATGTCTAGTGGTTAGTTGAATAAGTTACATTTTTCTTATTTCATAACATAATTCTATTCTAGATGTTTACACTTTTTTGTGATAGAACTATTAATACTTGAAACTATGCTCTTAGAAATGGTCCAAATGAGGTCATTTTCTATTCTAAAACTCACACTTGAGATTGTTGAATAAATTATAAGTTTGGTTGTTTGTAGTTCAATATTAGACACCTGTTATAAATAGCTATTCTTGATTGGTTGAATGCTTTCCATGTACAATATTATTACACCTACTTGAAAGCGGTTGTGTTTATGACAAGATTAAAAATTAGATTAAAATATAAGCAACATAGGTACTTTTTTTATACTTCAAAGTTTTGAACAACAATTTATTATGTCGCAATACCTTTTTAGTATGTATCAAATGTTGGCAACTATGAAACCAACTATTATGTCCTTCATATTATATTGGGCCAATGTTCAACTCAAGCTAAGATGCTTTCAAGACAACTTGAATAATTACCCTTGGGGTTCAAGTATGGTTGTTGAGAAAAAAGGGCAAACTCATTAGAACTGAAAAGAGAGTAGATCTCTTGGATTGGTGAAGATTAGATTTCTTTATAACTATGAAATATAGATTGATAAGGTCTTAAGGAAATAATCCTATGGTGAGAAAATTAATTTGTGTTTGTAACTAATCAGAATGATTTATTTTTTTAATAACTTTGAAAAACAGTTATTGGATATTTATGATTTTAGAATCAAGTTTATTGTTATAAAAAATGTTAAAATTCACTAATAAGATTTGAACTTTGGTTTAGAATGTAAAACTCTTCACTCTCAACCAATTTATCTAAAACCCATGGACATACAAGTTTAAACAATTGAATTATCATTGTCTCTAATTTACCCCAAACTCATGTAAGACCTTATACTCTATTAATTGTAGCAGTTAAAAAAATATGGTATTTTTATTCTCTTTCTTGAGCCATCTCTCCCTAGTTTTAGGTCTAATATAACTCTTCCTTCTGTAATACATTATGAAAATAACAAAATAAATAATTTTCTTACACAAGTATTTTAAAACATTATGTTGATTTCTAAAATCTCTTGTAAATTGCTAAACTTGGATTTAATTTTATTCTTTATTTTATATATGTTATGAAAATATTTAACATTTCAAGTCTTCATTTTCCCCTTTAGATTATTTATCTTTTGAATAAACCTATAAATACATGGTCCTTCAAAACTTGCTTCATCCTATAATAACATAACCATTTAAAAACAATTAGGCTCTTGTAGCCACAAAGACTAAACTTAAAATGGCTTTGATTGACAATTATTGAATAGATCACATCTTAAAAGAATGAGTTTGTAATCTAATCGTGTTCACAATAAAATTTTTGAAGAAATTGTATGCTCTATTTGCAACCATGTATTAGAGGATAACAACTTATCCTCTCTTTCTACTACATGAGTTTTCCCAACACATCTATTATCCCATATATTGAAATTTTGAAAGAATAATATCCCAAAAGCCATTTAAATTGACCAAGAAACCAAAATTCTCCATTCATATAAACCATACAAGAGTGTAACCCTTATTTTATAAAGGAGATATAACTATGTTTAAATTCCCCAAACTCTATGATAATTATGGGTCATCATGGAATTTGACATAAATAGACTTAGGTCTTTCCAACATCTATCACAAAGAGTAACTATAGTTGGAGCACATACACTTATGAACCCAACTTTGATATTTTTGTTTTTCCTATATAAAAATATTAGCAACTCTATTACTTTTTGCTTCTACCAATTGTCCATACCATTTGTGATTGTCTCATATTGTTGCAGTATCTCCTAAAGCTACCGTAGTTGAAACTACTAAACAATTTTTCATCTTCTAAATCTTTTTTGATGCATCCTTATATTCCTCTTTATTTATTTTTCTTTCTTCTATTAAAATAAAGTTATGACTCTAAAAACTTATTAGTTTCATGATCACTGTATTTTTAAGGGCCTTATTCATACTTCTAATATTCTAATATACTTCATCATCACATGTTATTCTTATTTATGGGCTTATACCATTTCTTGCTAACAATTATGATATTTGTTTATAGTTTCCTAAATCAATATCCCTTTAAATTCCATTTTTTCTTTGTTTCTACTTTTAGGGTCTTCCTCTCCTTTTTCCATTCCCACCAACACTTCTATCCTTATCAATCTCTTTCATTTTTTAAAATAATTTATAATGTGACTCTTCATTTGTCGATTTATATTGCCCTGGAGAATCTAAAGCACAAAGGATAAACTTGAAAATACTTTCTTATTATATTGCCCTAGAAAACTTAAAGTGTACGAGCCATCCTCCATAGTTTGTACTTTCTTATGTTGTCCTAATATCCCTAGATTGCAATGGATGTCCTTCATACTAAATTATTTATTATGATTCCCTTGAAACTCTAAAGTGTAAGGAATATACTCTATATTACTTTCATTTAATTACAAGGAGATGATTTGCTACTACTTGAGGAAAATGAAGATGATTTACTTGGACTAAACTTGGCCTCTTTTACCTTATTAGTTTTTATATTAACCTTTATATCTTCCTTTGCACATTTAATTTCTTTTGAATTTAAACATACATATTGTACTCAATAATCCCTTTCATCCTTAGTTTCTTCTATCATTTGCTCCATGTAAACCATGAAGCTCTTCATTGTCTGATGAGGCAAAGACCATTTCTTTGCCACTTTTATAGAAGTGGAAAATCATTGAACTAATCCAATTTCTACTAAAAAATAATCTTCTTACTTCATTTTGAAGTTTCTTTCATGATAAAAAATTTTCATCTCTTTCTTAATTATTTTCACTTTACAATATCTCACCACGAGTGTAGTCTCATAACATTTACGATATTAAAATGCAATTTTTCCATAGCCAACTTATCAATCTCATTCTTTTGATTCAATTTTAATATTTATGGATTTTGACAAAGGTTTTGAAATATCCTTGACAACACATATTCAAGCATACACAAAATGTGTTTGCCCCTAGTAGTTGGGCCCTCTTGGATGAACTCCTCTTGAGTATTTTTGAAATTGCAATATGATTTATGGCCAAGACTAATGTTGTGCAATGCATTGGATGGGCTTAAGGCCATTTCATTAGACAACGTATTTATTATTTGTAATATTCTATTATGTAAGCTAATGGTTCATGGTTAAACCCTATTTATTTCTTGTAATTAACCTAAAAGCCCTCTTGTTATGTCCACTTAGGTTAAACTTTATGATGTAATTGGGGTTTTGGTATTGTTATAAATACCCCCTTAAATTTATATTTTATTTATTAGAGCATTGTATAATATTATCTATGAATATAGTGATCATTTATGGTGTCTATAGGTGTCCACCAAATCCTTCTCTTTTTTTTCCTTTTCTATGTGTGTAAATGGTTTGACATGGTATGCTATTCATGCCCAGTTTTGAATATTCTCTTGATGGAAATAGATATACCATACATTGTTCTAAAGTCTCATTTAATTGAATTCTAATTGACATACCTTTTTTTAAAGTTTGAAAATGGTAGAAATTGATTGTCATGCCTATTATGAAGTGAAAAAAATGGGTAATATGTCATGATGTATTTTGAGCATTACTAGGTTATTTCCCTTTAATGAAATTTATTATTAGGCTAGTAGAATGATGCTACTTTATTATATGTCACTTTTTTGGTTCACTTTACCTATTCTAAGGAAGTACCTGGAATGCTAATGTACATTAAAATATATATACAGTTGATATATGACCTTACACTATTATAATATACTTTGAATTATTAGTACCTTCAAGGTTCTATAAATGGTTATTGTGGGATTCATCTTACATTGTATATTAGAGTTAAAATTGGTATTAATCGTAGGGAGTGGCTAAACCCTATTTTTGGTACAACAACCATCTTCTGTTTACCTCAATGACAAAAGAGTGTTTTGTCCTTCCATTGAAAGTATTTTAATGGAGAATCTTGATCCTTACCATCCATACCCTCTTACCTTATCAAAATAATACTGATGCTCTTGGGTTAAGCAGAGTTTTCCATATGGAACCTTAGTTGTGAGTTAAATCATATGACCATTTTAACTAATTTGGTATGATGACCAATGGATTAATTTAATTACTATAATCTCTATTGTCACTCATTGAAAATTTTGAGTCTTGGTTGTAACATCAATTAATTATTCATCTAAAATATGCATATAAGGATTGTAATTTTTGCAAGGAGTAGTGAAAACAATCATGCTTGTAGATTGTCCTTAATTGTTGTAGAATTCAATTGATGTTTGAACTGGTTTGATCATGATATAGTTAGAAGAGTTCTTGGATAGTGACTATTATAGTTTTATTGTTACAAATACAACTATGATTATTGAATGGTATGGTGTTGTTGAAACATTATATGGTCTCAAGATTCATGACAAAACTAGTTGATGAAAGTAAAGAACAAAATGCTTGAGAAAGTACTATTTACCTTGTTTCGAGTGCATCAAATTTAGTTGCATGATAGGATTGAATGTATCCATTCTAGTTGTATGTTTGATTGTTTGAATGAAGTAAGTCATCTTGGATTAATAAAGAGAGGAGGTTTTGAAGATCAAACCTATGCACCATGAATATGAATAATATCCTATATTGTATGGGAGAACTAGGGCTATACAATCATGATTAAGGCTATTAATTGTATGTTTAGTAGTGCATCATATGTAGTACAAGTGATAATTGCACTAAATTTATATCTAGTTATGAGTATATACTCATTAAATTCATTAAAAATATGCATTGATGCATTACACTAGATAATATTTCTAGTTGGGTTGGTTTTGTGTATTTACCCCTTCATGAAGTACCAAAGCTTCATTATGTGAATTTGTTATGGAGACATTCTAGGTAATGTCACTTGGTTGGATTGTAAAGCACTCAAACTATGTGTTCTCTCCTCCAAACAATAGCTCAAGTGTAGAAGAAGAAATATAATGAAAACAATTGTGCTACTATTGCCAAACTAAATAGATGTATTTATGAGATGATTCAAATGAACAACTTTATGTTCTTTATGAATGTAAACTTTCTGATGATATATATGATTGTAGTTTTCATGAATGCAATATATTTCATTGATGTAAATCAATTATTCTTTTAGAATGATACATTTATGTTTAGATTAGTTTATTAATTGATATGAATAAGTTGTTTCTACCTTACTTGTTGAATTGGAATATTGTTTTTATTAGATGTTAATGTTATAGAACATACATGATTCTTATATGTTTTTATTAGGAATTGCTATGTTTGCAACCCTACTATTTTATTTAATGATTTTTTATTGAAAGAGATGATTTTTATGATGGATCATGTCTAGTGGTTAGTTGAGTAAGTTATATTTTTCTTATTTCATAACATAATTCTATTCTATATGTTTACACTTGTCTGTGATAGAACTATTAATACTTGAAACTATGCTCTTAGAAATGGTCCAAATGAGGTTATTTTCTATTCTAAAACTCACACTTGAGATTGTTGAATAAATTATAAGTTTGGTTGTTTGTTGTTCAATATTAGACACCTGCTATAAATAGCTATTCTTGATTGGTTGAATGCTTTCCATTTACAATATTGTTGCACCTACTTGAAAGTGGTTGTGTTTATGACAAGATTAAAAGTTAGATTAAAATATAAGCAACATAGATACTTTTTTTATACTTCAAAGTTGTGAACAACAATTTATTATGTCGCAATACCTTTTTAGTATGTATCAAATGTTGGCAACTATGAAACCAACAATTATGTCCTTCTTCTTATATTGGGCCAATGTTCAACTCAAGCTAAGATGCTTTCAAGACAACTTGAATAATTACCTTTGGGGTTCAAGTATGGTTGTTGAGAACAAAGGGCGGACTCATTAGAACTGAAAAGAGAGTAGATCTCTTGGATTTGTGAAGATTAGATTTCTTTATAACTATGAAATATAGATTGAGAAAATTAATTTGTGTTTGTAACTAATCAGAATTATTTATTTTTTTAATAACTTTGAAAAACAGTTATTGGATATTTATGATTTTAGAATCAAGTTTATTGTTATAAAAAATGTTAAAATTCACTAATAAGATTTGAACTTTGGTTTAGAACGTAAAACTCTTCACTCTCAACCAATTTATCTAAAACCCATGGACATACAAGTTTAAACAATTGAATTAGCATTGTCTCTAATTTACCCCAAATTTGTGTAAGACCTTATACTCTATTAATTGTAGCAGTTAAAAAAATATGGTATTTTTATTCTCTTTCTTGAGCCATCTCTCCCTAATTTTAGGTCTAATATAACTCTTCCTTCTGTAATACATTATGAAAATAAAAAAATAAATAATTTTCTTACACAGTATTTTAAAACATTATGTTGATTTCTAAAATCTCTTGTAAATTGCTAAACTTGGATTTAATTTTCTTCTTTATTTTATATATGTTATGAAAATATTTAACATTTCAAGTCTTCATTTTCCCATTTAGATATTTTATCTTTTGAATAAACCTATAAATACATGGTCCTTCAAACCTTGCTTCATCCTATAATAACATAACCATTTTAAAAAAATTAGGCTCTTGTAGCCACAAAGACTAAACTTAAAATGGCTTTGATTGACAATTATTGAATAGATCACATCTTAAAAGAATGAGTTTGTAATCTAATCGTGTTCACAATAAAATTTTTAAAGAAATTGTATGCTCTATTTGCAACCATGTATTAGAGGATAACAACTTATCCTCTCTTTCTACTACATGAGTTTGCCCAACACATCTATTATCCCATATATTGAAAGTTTGAAAGAATAATATCCCAAAAGCCATTTAAATTGACAAAGAAATCAAAATTCTCCATTCATATAAACCATACAAGAGTATAACCCTTATTTTATAAAGGAGATATAACTATGTTTAAATTCCCCAACACTCTCTGATAATTATGGTTCATCATGGAATTTGACATAAATAGACTTAGGTCTTTCCAACATCTATCACAAAGAGTAACTATAGTTGGAGCACATACACTTATGAACCCAACTTTGATATTTTTTATTTTCCTATACAAAAATATTAGCAACTCAATTACTTTTTGCTTCTACCAATTGTCCATACCATTTGTGATTGTCTCATATTGTTGCAATACCTCCTAAAGCTACCGTAGTTGAAACTACTAAATAATTTTTCATCTTCTGAATCTTTTTTAATGCATCCTTATATTCCTCTTTATTTATTTTTCTTTCTTCTATTAAAATAAAGTTATGACTCTAAAAACTTATTAGTTTCTTGATCACTGTATTTTTAAGGGCCTTATTCATACTTCTAATATTCTAAGATACTTCATCATCACATGTTATTCTTATTTATGGGCTTATACCATTTCTTGCTAACAATTATGATATTTGTTTATAGTTTCCTAAATCAATATCCATTTTTTCTTTGTTTCTACTTTTAGGGTATTCCTCTCCTTTTGCCATTCCCACCAACACTTCTATCCTTATCAATCTCTTTCATTTTTTAAAATAATTTATAATATGATTCTTCATTTATCGATTTATATTGCCCTGGAGAATCTAAAGCACAAAGGATAAATTTGAAAACACTTTCTTATTATGTTGCCCTAGAAAACTTAAAGTGTAGGAGCCATCCTCCATAGTTTGTACTTTCTTATGTTGTCCTAATATCCCTAGATTGCAATGGATGTCCTTCATACTAAATTCTTTATTATGATTCCCTTGAAACTCTAAAGTGTAAGGAATATACTCTATATTACTTTCATTTAATTGCAAGGAGATGATTTGCTACTACTTGAGGAAAATGAAGATGATTTACTTGGACTAAACTTGGCCTCTTTTACCTTATCATTTTTTATATTAACCTTTATATCTTCCTTTGCACCTTTAATTTATTTTGAATTTAAACATACATATTGTACTCAATAATCCCTTTCATCCTTAGTTTCTTCTATCATTTGCTCCATGTAAACCATGAAGCTCTTCATTGTCTGATGATGCAAAGACCATTTCTTTGCCACTTTTATAGAAGTGGAAAATAATTGAACTAAGCCAATTTCTACTAAAAAATAATCTTCTTACTTCATTTTGAAGTTTCTTTCATGATAAATTTTTTTTATCTCTTTCTCAATTATTTTCACTTTACAATATCTCACCACGTGTGTAGTCTCATAACATTTTCGATATTAAAATGCAATTTTTCCATAGCCAACTTATCAATCTCATTCTTTTGATTCAATTTTAATATTTATGGATTTTGACAAAGGCTTTGAAATATCCTTGACAACACATATTCAAGCATACACAAAATGTGTTTTCCCCTAGTAGTTGGGCCCTCTCGGATGAAATCCTCTTGAGTATTGTTTAAATTGTAATATGATTTATGGCCAATACTGATGTTGTGCAATGCATTGGATGGGCTTAAGGCCATTTCATTATACAATGTATTTATTATTTGTAATATTCTATTATGTAATCTCAATGGTTCATGGTTAAACCCTATTTATTTCTTGTAATTAACCTAAAAGCCCTCTTGTTATGTCCACTTAGGTTAAACTTTATGATGTAATTGGGGTTTTGGTATTGTTATAAATACCCCCTTAAATTTATATTTTATTTATTAGAGCATTGTATAATATTATCTATGAATATAGTGATCATTTATGGTGTCTATAGGTGTCCACAAAATCCTTCTCTTTTTTTTCCTTTTTATTTTTTGTATAATATTTGAGTATATGGTTTGTTTCTATTTGTTCCTAGAAAGGATTGTAAATTCCAACATGGTATCAAAGTGGGTATAGAGCTGCCTCACTTGGTCACACAAGAATGATGTTCAGTACCTTTAATTTTTCTTCTGAATAAAAGGGTGATTCTTCTTTTTTCATCACATTCATTGTTTTTGCATAAGAGATAAAAAATAATGTTTTCATTTTTTATCCACTTACCCAATATTTTTGGAGGATTTTCATCTTTTTGTAAATATTGTCTATAGAAACTAAGAGAAAAATTATTAGCTACTAAAACGACTTTGAGTCCTTGGATCTATATGCTTCTATATTGACTTAGTTTTCACATTTAGAGTTTGAATTTGAATGGCAACCCCTTCATGTGCCTTGGCTTGGGCTTGGCAGCCTCACGATAGGGAGTGCATGTTATCTTTCCCTATAGGGAAAGCTTGTGCTCCATACCGTTATGTAAGAGGAACATTAAATCTATATGTAAATATTTGAAGGTGATTTAACTATAATATTAGAATTTTGTGTCACTACAATTGCCTATTTTGGTGGTTTCAAAAAATTTTAAATTTTCTAAGGGCACTATCAGTACCTTTGCATATGGAAGCTCTTGTCAACATATGGTTATGGCATGGTGGTTTGGCATTGGTATTGTGGAGGATAGGTTGCAAGGTAAAATTGTGCCCATCCCCACTTTCCATTACATGTGCCCATACTAACTTCCTATGGGGGTTTGTCCCTTTGAACACCATAGCATGAAATGCTCTAGTAGATAACAATAGTGTCTTTGTATAGCATGCATACTAGTTAAAATTGTGCACTAGTATTTTTAGTTGTTAGGAGTGGAGAGGTCAACAAGAAAAAGTTTGAGACACCCTTTTGGTTCTCATCCATGACATGGCTACATTGGTTAATGCATGGTGCTTAGCTTAGGGGATACCAAGTTTGATATCCTAAAATTTCCCTTGGGAAATTTGAAATATTTTGATAGGTCTAAGGCTAACATGGACCTTTATTGTGCCATGCTAATCCACACACATATATATAACCGCTCAACAAATTAAGTGGAAACAAGTGGTTGTGATCAGGTAAAAAAGAGGAGCTAAAATGGCAAACCAATATTAGAGTACAACTATGATTCATATTTTACCAAGTGGTAGGTCAGGATTGACAAGCTAAATCTTTTGGAGGCCATAACTATTGCATATGAAAGTGTTTTGAGTTCTCTTTTTTAAATTGCATGATTTTATGAGCTCTATGCACTGGTGGCATTAGTTCATAGAAATTTTATATTGTTAGGGATCATATTGTTGTAATATGGACCACAAGCCCCAATTACTTGCCTTAATGGAAAAAACTATAGTTTTTGGTCAACTCAAATGATTGGCCTACTACAAATTAAGAAGCTATGGTGCATATTTCAAGAGGACAAAATAGTAGTTCTTGATGACAAAACTCCATCAAAAGGAAGAAAAGGCTCTTGGACTATTTTCCTTGTTGATTGAACCAAAGTTGCTCTTCCACATCAAAGAGGAGAGTGACCCTATCAAGGTATGGTCAAAATTGTATGAAATTGTTTGGATAGTTAATACTACTAAAGTAAGTTGCTTGAAATTAAAGCTTTCTTCTCTCAAAATGGATGAGTGTGATAATATTGAGGACTATATTATGAGATTCAAGGCTTTGAGGGTAGATATTACATCTTTTTGAGCCAAAAAGAAATATGATATAGAATGTGTAAAGAGTCCTTACTAATCTCTCCCCCTATTTTTAGATGTTGAACCTAATGGTTTATATGATTCCTATGTTTTTAGAATCTTAGAAGAGTCTTACTCTTTACTGATTGTTTTCTCGTCTAGTTCACTTTTATGTTGTGATGTAAAATTATGGTTTAACTCCACATATATAGACTCATGCAAAGAAATTCAAATATAAGGAGGCTAAGAACTAGAGGCTCAAGGGCTAGGTTAAGTATTTAAAGAATACTTAGACCACTTGAAGAACACAAGCTTATACTGAGAGGGGGGGTGAACAGTATAAGACCTCTTTTTACTTTTTCCTTTATACTTCAAAACAGTAAAGCAATATACCCAAAGCAATAACAAAGCAATGCATAATATCATCCACAAAGTGACACCAATTTTAACGTGGTTCACCCAGAATGGTCGAGCTACGTCCACAAAACTTTTCTCTAAAAGTTATCTCAAAGTTCTTTGGTAATCCTTCCCAATTACAATGTTTATGAGCCTCGACCCAAAGGAGATACCTTCCCCAATCATAATTTATGAGCCTCTGATCAAAGGAGATACCTTCCCCGAATCAGAATTTATGAGCCTCTGCTCAAAGGAGATACCTTCCCCTATGCTCTGGAAATGATCCCTCAGAAGATCAGCTACCTCTACCTCTTGCCAGCACATGGAACTCCTTTCCACCGAAGACCTCATGTCCTCAATTCTTAGCCTAAGAGACCTCTGCCTTCTATGATCACGTCCACGGTAGCTCAACAACTCGTACCAAACACGATCGATGAGTCTAGTACAAGTCTTCCTCTGTCTGTTAGATCTGTCCAACTCTTGAACAAATCAATCCTCTACATACAAGCCTTCTCAAAGACTTGCCAAATCTATCCTTAGGTTCTTCTCATAGAACCAATGCACCTCTATCCTCAAGTTATCTGATAGAACTATCAAAATCAGCTCACAAGTCCTCTGCTAGGACCTGTCCAAATCTGCTCACAAGTCCCCACCGAAACCTATCCAAAACTGCTCACAAGTCCCCATTGAAACCTATCCAAAACTGCTCACAAGTCCCCACCGAAACCTATCCAAAACTTCTCACAAGTACCCATCGAAACCTGTCCAAGAACTACTCACAAGTCCCCACTAGAACCTGTCTAATAAACTGCTCACAAGTCCCCACTGGAACCTTTCCAAGAACTGCTCATAAGTCCCCACTGGAACCTGTCCAAAAACTCAGCAAGCTCACCAAGAAAAACTTTCTTCGTAGGAAATCACAAAGTGAATTGTTAGAGACCCAATGTGATTTTTCAAACTCATAGAATCATAAAGAGAATTTTTAGAGACTCAATATGTTCTATACTCAAATCCCAATATCAAAACTCAACTCAAATCAACTCAGCTCAATCTCAATCTCAAATCTGAAAACTCAACTCAATATCTGAAATGGATAGGATAGAATGTTTTCTTTCAAGAACATGAAACCCCAACAATTGCCAACTACGCAAAGAATCACAAAAAAATGATACTCATGTTCTTTTCACCATCAATTAGGGTTTCAACAACAATGCTCATCAAACAAGGTTTAGTCAACCAACACCATTCAACTCAACATCAACCTTGAAGCATTCAACCAATCATCACAAGAAAAGGAAACAAGTAGAAATCATTTTCCCTCCAAAGATATTTGAACAAAACAGACCACCAACACAATATCACCAAATGCAAAGAATAACTTGCTCAAATCAACTCAATGGAGTAAGCCCAATATCATGAATCAAGTAAAGCAATAACTTGATCAAACAACCTCTACGAAAGCAACTCAACCATCAAACTCAAAACAGCCAACCAAGGGTTCCACCAACTCAATGCAAGTAGCTAGACTCACAAATATAAACCCTAGTGCACAAAGCTTCCACTATCTCAAACCAAAAATTATGCATTCACCAAAAACTCTCCTTAAGGATAACAATGCATAAGTAGTCTTCAACAAACCACAAAATAGGATTTACACCTAGCCAAAGGATACCTAGTAGAATACCTTTTCACTCCAACCTTATTTCAGAAAACATACACCAATCATACTCATAAGAAGAATGTGCCCATACCTTATTGGAGTAGAAGATAATTGAACCTTCAAGCTATCACCACACACAACTCTCAAACTTCCAACCAAGTTAGGGTTAGAATAAAAAGAAATGAGCAATAATATAAACTTCCTTTATTACACCTTTTAGCTCCACTTCTTTAAACACAACCACCATAACATGCCAATAAATCAACAATCACAGACTCACACCTTATACCTCCATTTTTAATTTTAGCATAGCAAAGAATAATCTTAAAAATACATCCAAAGAAACATGCCCTTCTTTCTCCTAAGATTTTATTCAATGCTAATCACAAAAGCCAAAACTCATAAAATTTAATCACACCTTATAAATCGTTGTCCAAGAAACTCCGAATTTCACGGCAAAAAGACGTTTTAATAAAAACGTGTGTTACTCTAGCAAAGCACCCCCGCAAGACTCGAAACGGTGACCTCCGCCAATGCAGTGCCCAACAGCAGCCTTCGCTGCCACTAGCCCACGCTGGCTACGAAGTTCACAATTGAACTTCCCTCCACTTCACCCTCGAAAAAACTCCCAAAGACTTTTCAACCGCACGTGCTTTTAAGTCTTCCTTCGATCGCAGCGAATACAGAGCACAAACACCGCAAATTGCATTCAGGGAATTTCGAATTAATTAGCCTTCCAACCTTAGGAGTTGGAGAATAAATAGTCTCTTCGAAGACACCTTGATGTCAGCGAAAATAAAGACCATTTCGAAATTAATCAAAAGTCTTTTCAAAAAGGGTTTAAAAACCCTTAAATAATTTTAATAAATTAAGAATAAAAAAGGTTTAAAAACCTTTAAGTATTTTTAATAAATTAAAAATAATTTCTCCCTTAATTAATTAATTAAAACCTTGAAGGGTTTTAAATAATAATTAAATAAATAATAAAGAGAACCTCCATTGGTTTTAATAAAAACCATTTAACTTGGTTTTAATAAAAACCCTATCCAACTTGGTTTTAATAAAAACCGGTTTGGTTTTAATGAAAAACCCTTGCCAATGGAATCTCTTAGGATTCTCTAAAAAATATTCTCTTGGAATCTTCCACCTTTGAAGCCAACACATCCTCTTAACATTAATGCCATTTCCTTTTGACATCAATGACAACTCATAGACAAGAAGCTAGGATCTCAAACCCAAAATTGCCAACACCACTTATGGATACTATAAGAGGGAGGGACACCCAACAAAGAATTGCTTACTAAAGCTGCAAAGAATTGAAGTTCAGGTCTTGAAATTAGGTAGATATTTTATAGATGATGAGGGAGATTCAGAAGGATATGCCTTAACTTAGAGGTCCACTAGAGCATCCATTATGGGGGAGAAAATATTATTGTCATGAATTACTTCTCTCTTTTGCTCCTTAATTTAAATTATGAGGGGGGTGTTGAAATCGTAATTTGAATCATGGTCAAGACTGACATTATGGGATGTATTGGATGGTCCTAAGGGAATTTCATTGTATAATATATTTATTATTTATAATATTTTATTATGTAATCCCAATGGGCTATGCTTAACCTTGTTATGAGTAAACCATATTTATTACTTGTAATTAACCTAAAAGTTGTCTTGTTCTATCGACTTAGGTAAAACTTTATGATGTAATTGGGATTTTAGTATTGCTATAAAAATTTCCTTATGCTCCTGTTTTATTTGTTGGAGTGTTGTGTAATATTATCTGTTATAAATAGAGTCTATTCCATAATTTAGGTTATGTAAATGTATCTTCCAAGGTACATACTTAGGACATTAAATTAATTTAGGGGGAAGTTATCTACTTACTTCATGCAATGTAATAAATGCACAAGTGTCAATGTGCAAGTTGTATATGTGCAATTTGTCCCTTGCATAGCTAGGTAGAGTGTTGTCTAAGGAACCTATGTTCCTATATAAGAAAGGCCTCATTGTCAGATAGATATGAGAAGAGGGATATAGATAGATAGAGCTACTTACAGCATAGTCATAGGTAGTAGTGCAATGTTGTGCATATCACCATATATTGGTGATGGGTACAATGTAGTTCAGTAGATTCATTAATAGAGTGTTCATTTCCTCCATAGCTATGTTGTATTCATTTATATTATTTCTATTCAGCATACTTCAGTCATCTTACAAATTTACTTTCTTTTATATTATTCTGCATCTTGTGATTGTTATCTCCCATTGCTCATTACATCAAAATCTAATAGGGGTATCAGAGCTATGGTATATCTAGTCTATGTAGGTCAATAGGGAAACCACCATTATCTTTGAGCTTGAGTGTTTAGTCAAACTAACATGTCGTTGGACCAACCACTGTCAAAAGTTAGAAGAATCTAGGTGGTTGAATTAGGAAGAGTCACGAGTGAGGACTGAAATAAATCTCAGTTCCATAAAATACTAATATTACATTTGACTAGAGTCTTTCCATAGAGTTATATGAAAAACTTGTGAAGACTAGGACCCAGCATTCAATCCATTGGATTGACAAATTATCTAGTGAGGGTCATCTAGGATATATGGAATTTGCTAACTATTACCTAAAGTTTCTTTTGTTGTAGAAAATTAATTCTCAGAGGATTGGGACTCCTACAACAGAAATCTATGTGACTTCAACTTTGTTTCCCGAAGTTCGGTGTGCCTTCATATTGCAGAGATTATTTCCTTTTGCAAGAGAAGAACACTACAGAAGAAGACTTCAGGAGAAAAGTTGTGGTGAAGTCAGGATACTGAAGATCTTCATTGCTAAATTGAATAACTTCACAAGTTGAAGAACATGCCATAGAAACCTTAACACAAAAATACCATAGAAGCCTTAAATAAAAGGCCATACAAATCATCTAGTGAGGATGATCTAGGATATCTATAATGTGCTATATTACCTAAAGTTTCTTTTGTTGCAAAAAATTAATTCTTAGAGGATTGGGACTCCTCCTATGATAGAAATCTAGGATAATCCATGTTGGGCAAAAAATTGGTTAGTATTCTACATTTAGACTCATTGCCTCATTTAATTTGTCAACTTGGGTTAGCTCATAAACTTATGAGCAACCTTACACAATATATACTTGTAATTCCCTCCAATGAGATGAGTCCTTAAGATTTATGGTTTGGTGGGATATTATTTTTTATTTAGAGTTATGGTTTAGTTTCCAAACAACTAATCCATCCTACTTTATCATAGACATAACTAAACTATATTCAGAAAAAAAAAATTGTACACTTGTTGGAAATTACAAAAAATAAGGGAAATAATAGAAATTAAGCTAAGTACAAAAAACTGAAACTAGATTAAAAATGATAGAAAATAAGAAAAGATAAGGGAGGAATACTATTGAAAGTGAGCCCACACTTCCAACAAATTTTTCCCACATTCAATCAATCATACACTAGATACTAAAGAAGATAGATGAAAAACTCATGTGTATTTTATTAATTTGTAGCAGAGAAAGTTATAGAAAATATCTGAGATCTTTATTTTAGGGGTGGCTTGCATATTTATAAGATATGAAGCCATGTCCTATTACATCATGAAGGTAAATCAAATTCAAATTTTTATTTTACAATAGTATGCATAAATGAAGGAGATCAAATAAAATATCAATTTCAGGTCAATCAGCGTATTCTATTTTATCAGAACAAAATGCGTCTGATATTTCTACTCTTATTCGAATACATTGATATTTTACATTACTACTAAAAATAGACAATTGATGATCATTGATTTTGTTCTTGGTCCACTTTCATTGCTAAGAATCCATCTGCATCCATCGCTAAAATCACCATTCTGTTTTATCGACAACAGGAGTCGTGTCATAAATTTGCATCAATGGGAATCAGGTGCCTTATCTATAGAAGTTGGGAAGCAGGCACCAAAATAGGAGTTAGACACCTAACAGGAATTTGGCATCTGATATTCAAGCACCAAACAGGATTTGGGTGCCTAGACGGGATTCAGGCTCCTGACTTAGCACTTTATCACTGTTTTGTTCCAGACATTTCTACCTTCAATTTTTTATCAGAAATGGAAAGTTCCAAGTCCAATTAGGACCTCGACGTAAACATGCCAAAACACTGTAAAATCCACTGCATTTACACATAATCCACTTAAAAATAAATATTATACATAAAATTTACATAAAAACACATATTTCTATTAAAATAAATGTTGCAATATATATGGAAAGTTTGTACAAAAATGAGTATTTTCAAGGCTCATCATCCCCTCATGCTTAAGGGTTGGCACGTCTCTATGCCACTTTATACTAGTAATTACCAATTTCATTCAAAACCTTCTAGTAGGCTCTGACTGTTTATTTCCTCTTCTTTGCAATGGCCTTGGATTTTGCCTTATCCTTGGGTTTTTTCCCTTTCGATGTTTTGGGAGTGGCTGCCTCTTGTTCCTACTGTATATGGTGCTTACTGTGTCGAGTTGGTTGACTTGGACCTGCTCCTTTACCTGGTTGTTCCCCTCTCCAGGATTTCTTTCCTTTATTAATTTTCAAGTAGTAGCTAGTAAAAGTGGAGGCATCCTTCCATAATGCGGGCTCATTCATCTTCCAATATGCATGGTGAAGGGGTAAACGTTCTCCCACTGATACTACAAATTCATCATCAAACAGGATGTTGGATTTCTTAGCAACCTTGCCCTTAGATATATTAGCCCCTACTAGGTGAATTTCAGCATCATCCTTAGACTCTAATTTTTCCACCAGAGGGGCTTTTCTACTTGTTGCTTGATCTGCAGGTGGTACATGACCTAACAGTCCCATATTCATGAAATATACCTTCATCTTTGAAGGTTTACTACCTATTGACCCATACAAGTCCCAAAACTACGCTAGTTAGGCAACTTCAATTTTTGGTTGAGGATTTTTGGATGCCTCTCTAGCCTCTTTTCTAGTTTCCTTGACCGATCTCTTAGAGGTTTTCCTATACTCCTTTTTTTTTCTTTGATATCTGTCTTGAGCTATTCAAAATTTTGTCTTTGCTTATCAAACAACTTCAAGGTCTCTACCTATTCCTCATTAGAATTCATGTTCAATTACTTTAACTATGCAGTCCTTGCTCTGGTCCTAGGTCTTCATTGAAATACCCTTCTAGCCTTCCTCTTTGGTCTCAGTGTTTTGGGCTATCTTGCAATACCTACAGGTATATCCAAAGTAGGGGGATTTCCTCCTAGTGTTTCTACTACTGGGACTTCTATTGTAGTTGCTAGAGTTTCTTTTTCTACCTAAAGTTTTTCAGGCTCAGTCTCTACATCTCCCTTTGGTTCCTGGTCTGCAAAATGAGTAGACTCTTAGGATTTTGCAACCCCTTGATCCTCCTCTATGGCCTTATCTAAAATTTGAGGCTCTTTAGCCTCAATTTTATCTTCTTGTTTTATATCTTCCTCTACAAATTTTGCTAAAATTTGAGGTTCTTTGACCTTAATTTCATCCTCCTGGTTTAATTCTATATCTTCAGAAGAATATGATGTTTGGGACTATCCCACATCAACTTTAGGACCCCGATATTGCCCTTGTTCTACATAGTAATATGGTGAATGGGGTTTTTCAACCTCCATTACTTCATTTGTTTCTTACTCTACTTCTACATGTGATTTTAGGGTTGATTCTTCATCTACGCTTTCAATAATAATTTTAGGGGTTCTTGCTCGAGAATTATGGCTTCCTCATGCAGAGATATTTCTATAAGGGGCCACTAATTGGTCTCCTGCCTTAGCTTCTTGGCTGTAATTTCTCGCATCTGACTGAAAAGGGCCAAAGGAGAATATTTTCTCCTCATAATATGGAGAGTTAGTGGGCACTTCCATAGCCCAATTAGTTTGCACTGCTACTTCTGCCCTGGATGGCCTTCCAGCCCCAATTTGTTGGGTTTGTAGCTACAATTTTGATATTTTCTCCTGCAACTAATGGATAGTTTGATACAGTTCCTGTAATTTCACTACAGCTGCTTTTCAGGACTCTTGAAAAAGAGTCTTCTCTTCCTTGTATTTGGTCTCCCAAGTGCAGGCATGTTCTTTCAATATTTGCAATTGTTGTTGCAGGTCCTCTATTTATATTTCTTGCTGAGGAGTATGACTCTTGGATAAATCCTATAATATGCGGGCCATGAATTCATCCTTTTTCAACTCGTCAATTGCCACATCATCATCCGATGAGCTAGAAACCACCATAGATGCCTTCATCCTTCTACTTCTGGTTCTGGTAGAAATCGGCATGAAAGTAGGACTTGGCAAACCATACCCTACCTCATCATCAAATTGAGGGCCAGTAGGGGACAAAGCATGTCTTGCTTCCTCATCAGATTGGGGAACAATAGGGGACAAGGCTTGTCTTGCTTCCTATGTATTTTCCTTTCCTCATGTGGGGATGCAAGCACTATCTCTGCTTGCTCTGTTGCCTTATCAATCGATTGATTAGTCTATTTTGGCACCTCCACTTCTTCCTCTGCCCTCAAAATTACATTATTTCCCTCAACTTCCTCAACTGTCGCATTTTTGTGACTCTGCATATTGCACCAAGACCAAAATTAGGCCATGGTGAGCCAAGGCAGATGTTGTGTCTGCCTGGTATCATCTAGCCTCATATTTGAGTGCACATGCAAGGTAATTGGGGACATTGATCTTGTACCCATGCAGTATATGGTTGAAAAAACAAAAATGGTTAGAGTTTAGTTTGGAAAGCCTACCCGTGCAAGTGAAGAACCAAAAAATCTACTCGAAAATAACCTTCAAAGTCAAGGATGTACTGCTTGGGTAAACCAATGTGCATCGAGTATTGTGTTGGGTGCCCGAAGAATCTTTGTGCATAGATTGTAGGGTTGTCCTTCTTATATGTATTTTCCCCTATTCGAGGAAGGCCTATTACTGCAGTAATATATTCTTCGATGACTGATATTTCTAGTCCTCACATGTGAACAACTTCATCCCTCATGGATGCCACAAATTCATTATCCACCTCTACGTCCTGGTTTTGGTTAACCAAATGCTAGTATTCCAACCATCCTATGACATAAAATTGTATTCGTACATCCTCACTGATGCCTGAAAAATATATAGGCTCACTATTTTTCAATAGGTGGTTGGTTGATTTTCCCCCATGGCAAAGTTTAGATTTCTCTTGGCTCTAAGTTTCTATCGCTTGCAACTCTATTATTTTCTTGCATAGATTTTTGCCAATGCATGGTTTAAATCACCTACATCCGTGAACGTAGGAGCTTGATTACCATAATTGGAAATAATTACGATTGTCTGGTAATTTTATGGAGGTTGTGTCGATATTATTTTTTAGAAACATATGCCTATAAAAATAATATATATATATAACAAAAAAATATGCATGTACCCTTATTATGTTTCGTGCATGTATAATGTACATGTTGTGACTCATTCACAATGACCCCAAAATTGGGAACCCACTTGAATTTTGAAAATTGTTTTAATTTGTGCCTTTGCTCATTGTTGATTGTCTTCATCATCTAGTGGTGAAAAAATTAATCTTTAGGAATGTTGTATCATAGTTGGTTTCACTGGCGGATTTGATTTCTTGTTAAAATGGTGATTTTCTTGTTTGGTGTTGTTGTGTTGTGTTTTGTCAAGTTTTGTTTTATGTTATTCTTTTATGCTGTGTTATATTTGTTTATAGGTGTCTTTATGTTATTCTTTATTTTTTTATTCTTTTAGGTTGTATAAATATTGTTTGTGTTATGTTATTTTTATTATGTTAAAATTTTAATGTTATAATATTTTTATGGTTTTATTTTAAATTGTTCTTTTATGTTATAATGTGTGTTTTGTTTTTGTAGTTGTTTTATGTTATGTTATCTTTAAATTATATGTTTGTTATTTAGTATATATATTTTTGGTGTTATTTTAATATGTTTTCGTTTATTATAGTGGTGTTCATATAGGTTGAATGTTCGTATGTTATGTTTAGTTATGTTTTGTTTTAAATTAATTAAATTACAAAGTTTTATAACTTTATAATTTATTATATTAAAAAATGTTATTTTATAAACTTGTTTTAAATTAATTAAATTGTAAAGTTGTATAACTTTATAATTTAATATAGTTAGAATGGTTAGGTTATAAATATGTTTTAAATTAATTAAATTATAAAGTTTTTTAACTTTATAATTTAATTATATTTAAGAAGGTTATTTTTTTTTTCTTTAAGCGAAAAACCCCATGTGGAGCCACCTTGGTCTGAGAGACCACAAACAGGGGGTTCTACACCGTCAAAGTCACCCAAGAGTCGCACCTAGCCCTGCCCGCACCAACATTATCAATTGGATTTTGGGTACCCAATTCAGCTTTTTGGTAGGGTGGAGATTCGAACCTGGGATCTCCCTTGGAGGATTGCCCTCTCCTCTCCAACTCACCTACAACACCTGGGTATTTAAGAAGGTTATTTTATAAAATTTTTATATTCTAATTAATATTTGTTTTGTTGGTAGGATTATTAAAGTATATTGAATAGAGGATGTGTTTGTGGGTTTCATGGGCATGTTTTAACTTTAATTTTCAAATGCCAATGAGGAGAAATATTAAATCCTTTGAAAAAGGCATTGGTGACATTAGGGTTTTGTTAAGAATTCATTTTTACAACTATATGGAAACCATAATGGAATGGGAAAGAACCAACCATATAACGAATTATTCAAACTATAAATGGAGAATGAAAAGCCAAGAATAGGGTCGGACATTTTGTAGAGCAAAGAAATGATAAAATATTCAAAAGAGCAAAGGCTAGAAACGAAAGAGGCTATAGTGATTTGGATTTACAGAGGACTCAAATTTTTATTGTAAGATCTATTTATTATATCAAATCATTTTGATTCAAATATGCGTGAATATGGTGTTTGAGTTTTGATTAAATAATTTGATATAGTTTTAAAAATTAAATTTCCATTGAAGATTGCACCATTTTTATTGCTTTACTATGTGATTTCTAGTAGGCATAAATTTGGTTTTAGAGTCTCAGTGTTTTTCCATTTTGTAGTTGTTTGTTCGAGATTTAATTTATTTCTTTACTTTAAAATCCTTTTGAAATTTTTTTCATATTAAATTTGCATATATTTAACCTAGTTTCATTTTATAAAGTTAAACTTTATAACTAGGTTATAAATAAATTTATTATTCAAATATTAAATTTAATTAATATTTGAATAAATAAATTTACCAAAGATAAATGAGTATTTTTATTTTAACTTTAATTTCATAAAGTTGAGAATTCAAAACTGATATCTTTTCACATCAAACAGTTTGGGTTTATTTTAATTTGGTTTCAATTTATTTAAATATCCAAACTTTATATTTGAGGCTCATATTTATTCTTAAATATTTAATTCAATAGATATTTAAGGGATAAATATTACGAGAAGGAAATTCTTATGAACTTTATTTGCATATCGTAAGATTTAAAAGTTCATAAATAAGATTTACATTAAACTCTATTTTCATAATTATTAAAGGTTTCAAACCTTATAATTTGGGTTTAATCATTATTGCATTATGATTATTGGGATTCCAACTTTAATTTCATAAAGTTGAGAATTCATTATTAATATCTATTTCCATTAAAGAGTTTGGTTTAATATTTTATTATTTCAAATTATCAAAGGTTCCAAACTTTACATTTAAGATTCATATTTATTCTCAAATATTTAAATTCAATAAATATTTGAGAAATAAATATTGCGGGAAGAAGATTTTTATGAACTTTATTTTCATATAATAAAATTTAAAAGTTCATAGACAAGATTTATATTAAACCCTATTTTTTCATAATTATTAAGGTTCAAAACCTTATAATTTGGGTTTAATCATTATTACATTTGTTCATTTTTCAAATATTTCAATTTCAATTTCATATTTGGATGAGCAAATATTTACATTAAATAAAACCTTAAATGTTGAATATTATAAAGTTTAGACTTTATAAATGAAGTTTTATATTTAATCACTTTTATTAAAATTTCATAAACTTTTATTTTTATTAAAGTTGATTGAATTTTAATGTTAATTAAATGCTAGATTAGCATATATTTTGAAGTCACTTGAAGCATTTTAATTAAAACGTTTTTTAAGGTTATAGAATAAATTTGCATAAGTTATTAAAATTAAACTCAAAAGGTAAATTATCTATTATTGCTTAGAGAGAGAATTTTATTAAAAGATACTTAACACATTATGAATTTAAAGTTAATTACCTGATTCCCAGGCCCCTTGTTATCAGTTACTTGTAAACAATTGAGATTGTTCAAACACTTATTTTAGCACATATGCATGATACATAAAAACATTAAGTGAGAACCTTGGACAAATACCTTTTTCTTTGCAAGAGAGGATTGTGATCTTAATTGTCGGGTGATCTTTGTAATTGGAAAAAATCATACCCCAACAAATTGGCGTTAGAAGGAGGGTCTTAAAGGTAAATATTTGATTTTTATTTGTAGTCATTCAAATTGTAGTTTTTAAAAAAAAATTGCAAATTGAAGGATGTTATTTAATGCCAAGGTTTTATTGATACATATCTTTCAATTAATTATCAGTTATTTCATGCTTATTTGCAAGATATATTTCTTCAATTAATAATATTGGTATTAAAGTTGTGTTCTTTAAAGTTCACTAATAGCATCGCTTACTTCAGTAAAGAAAATAATGGCATCTTGGATAGGTGATTATTATAGCAGTTTAAACATGCCTATTCATCACATTCCTAAAGGTATAGAAGTTTGTTTACCCAGATTTAGGCATGATATGAATCAAGCCAAGGAACATATTCATAAATACAAGTGTGTTAAGTCATTTGCAGCTTATGCAGGGAGATGTTCCTTGAAGATTATTTTCATACCCATTGGATGAGGTTGCATTTAAGTGGTACATACAATTACCTGTAAGGTCTGCTACTTCTTGGGTTAAATTAGAAAAAAATATTTCTCAAACATTTTGGAAATTTGGATGACCCAGTTAGGATGTTAAATCAATTTGTCTCCATCCGCAAAAAATAACGAACCCATGAGATCATTTAATGATAAATTCCATAGGTTGTATACTGAGGTGGGGATACATTATATTATTTCAGAAGAAAGAGCTACTCAAATATACATGGGAGCCTTAGATCATGTTACTTCTATATTTTTGGGAATAGGTCTTAAAATTACATCATTGCCTAGAGCTTACCATGAGGCAGCAACATTTGAACAATAGTTGATCTCTCAATGTGTTAATATGGAACAACTATACAGACTTAGACTTAAAACTCATAATAAAAGATCACAAATGAGTCAGGTTGAGATTGATAGTTTAGATGTCACAACTACCTTAGATGTTGGGAATGAGGTGCAGGTTTCAGATTCAATATCCATCAATGAACATTGTGATGATCAAGTTGATCAAAATGTAGAAAATTATTTAGATCCATTATTCACAAAGGAGAATTAGGATGATCTTTCAAAACAAAGTACAGAAATTGATCCTATGAAAGAAATTCTAATCTCACCAAAGGATGAATTTGAGAAAGATGAATTATTTGAAATTAAAGAAAATAAATTTGAAGATGAATCTAAAAATGTCATAAAAGAAGATATGAAATTTCACCAGGTGCTTCAAAAAGATAATGATGTCCTTATTTCAGATAATGAAAAAGAATCATTCACTTCTTTTGCAATTTCCAAAGAAGATTCTATTTCAATTGATATGCAAGAAAATGAAAACCGTATCTCATTTAAGGATTCTATAATATCTATACAACAAGAAACTAGTAGGTTTTCACATCAAATGATTGATGAAGGGGAATATGAAAAGGAATTTATAGATATATCTAAGGATTATACAAAAGATATGGTTGAAGTGTGCCCTTTAGCTGTAGAAGATAACTATTATAATGGTTGGGGAAGATATGATGAATGTTTTTCTTTTATGCCTAATGATAAAAAAATTTCTTCATTTGATATACAGGATGTTGAAATTGATATCTTACATGAAGAGACTACAACTCCTATACAGTCAAAGAATCACATGTTTTCTAAAGCCACGATAAAATCTCACCCCTTAGCTTTAGAAGATAATTATTATAATGGATGGGGTATGTATGGTGAATCATTGTTTTCTCACACTCCTACTGATAAAAAAAAAATTCACTTGATATGCAGGATGTTGAAACTTCTATTTCAAAATAAGATTTCACAATTTCTATGCAATCAGAAAATGACATGCCAATTTCAAAAATAGAACAGCTTCGAAAATTTTATCATTTTGAACATGAGTTTGTAGAACATCTTGTTGCAATAGAAAGAAAAGAAATGGTCATTTATGAAGGAATACAAAATGATGATGATGATAGAGGTCATGAAGAAAGAGAAAATATTAAAATGGCTCATCAAGTAGTGGTAAATGAAAGCGTACAAAAGGTAGAATCTTATCCTTTGTATTCAAACATCCAAGAATCGGGTAAATTTTTGCATAATCATTTATTGGATTATGTCATTATTTATGATGAGATGTCATTAGAGGTTGATGAAGAAATGGAATGGATTCTTATTCCCACCACAAATAGAATTGCATTGCTAAATGAAAAAGAATATATGCTTGAATCATTGAACCAAGTTCATCAATAGTTGATAATTCAATCTAGCATACAAAATTATAATGATTCTTATTTTGGGGAAAAAAGTAGAGAGGGGAGGGTCTCGATCCCTTCCCTGCTCCCCCTCCCCTGGTTCTCGCCCAGTACCTGGCTCATCCCAGGTCATCCCTCCCTAGGATTGTTTGTTGCAGATGATCTCCTTGAGGGAGATCCTTCTCCTCTTTCTGCACCTCTCCCAGTTGGTCAGGGTTCCCTTGTTTGAGTTTTTGGCCTGGTGCTTCCCAGGGTTCCTTGTTGTTTTTAGGATCCCTTCCCTTTTTTTTTCCCTCAGGCTTCCCCCTAGGGTTTTTTGCAGGTTTTTGGCATGGATCTGGTTCCCTACGGTTCTTTGGGTGGTGGGGGTGATTGGTTGGGTTTTTGACTTCCTGGGGTTTCCTTTGAGGTCCTTACTACTTTTGAGGTGGTTTGGGGGGGGCCTCTTTCCCCCTTTTGCTAGTGAATCCTCTCTGGGATCCTGTGGCTACTGTTGGTCTCGTCCCTATGGGGAAGACCCTCTTTGATTTCTCGCTTGGAGGCATCTTCATGTTGGTTCTGCTCCTTGGTGGACACCCTGGGCATTTGTTTGGCCTTGGGGGGGATTTTTCTCTGCCTGGGTTGTTCCCAGCCTCAGTCCCAGTTCCCTGAAGTTTCTCCTATGCAAGGATGGGATTCTTGGCCCCTGCTGTTGGGGTTCTCTGGGTTTTGCTACATTTTTCAAATCATGGAGGGATCTGATCTATGCATGCAGACCCTGGATCCCCTAGTCTAGGCTCCCAGGGATCTCATATTTGTGGATGTTACCTCTTCCTGCCTGGGATCCCCAGTCCCTGTATCCCTGGTCCCTTAACTTGTTGTCTTTTCCTGCTGGTTGTCCTGGGGGCGGGATTCTCTTGGTGGTGCTTTTTGGCTGCTTCCCGATGGGCGGGATCTCCTCTTTGCTAGTTTTTAGTTGCTTCCTACTGGGCGAGATTCCCCCTTTTTTCTAGGCAAGATGGTTTCCCATTGGGCGAGATGGTTTCCCATGGGGCGGGATTCTCCAGAACCACTGGGTTTCCCGCTGGGCGGGTTTTTCTCATTTCCTACTGGTTTTCTCGGGAGACGGGATTCACTTGGTAGAGGTTTTTGTTGCTTCCCGCTGGGCGGGATCTATATTGGGATGGATTTTAGCTGCTTCCCGCTGGGTGGGATTCACTCTTTGGTGGTTTTTTGATTGCTTCCCGCTAGGCGGGATTTATATTATAATGGTTTTTTGTTGCTTCCTGCTGGGCGAGATTTACACGATGGCAGTTTTCAGTTGCTCCCCGTTGGGCGGGATCTTCAAACTTACCTTCCTTCAAAATTGGTGGTTTCCCGTTGGGCGGGATTGTTCAAATTTACCTGTTCCGCTGGGCGGGATTTCTGTTTGTTTTTCATTTTCAAGGTATTGGTGCCTTGGGCCCAGAATTTTGTTGTAATGGCTTATTCTCGGCATGTTATTTCCAACTCTATGTAATCAGGTTTTGGGATCCTAGTTAAAACCCGTTGTAAATACAATAGCTACTTATCAAAAAATAATGATTTTTATTTTATAAATGTCCTAGATTCTTGTAAATTCTTGCATGAATATGATTGGCATAAAAACATAGATGATGATCTTGCTTTAAAACTTTCAAAAATAGCTTCTTATTTGAAAGAAATTCTATATTTTTGTGAAAATGAAAAGTTAAGCCAAAGCGATGAATTAAGGTTTGAAATTCACATTGCATTGAATAAACAAAAGATAATTGAAAATCATGTTTTCAATTTTAAGTTTAATAAATCAAATTTTAAACATGAAATTGCTTATCAACTTGAATCAAATTAGTGGGATGAGATAGGCATAATAAGAATTTCTATTTTTGGCCTAATCTTATTTTTATTGGATTCTTATAAAACTTGGCAGGCATATAATCATATATATTTTCTAAAGTGTGCTAATCGTATTTGGGATCCAGGGAAATGATGGCAAAAATTGTGTCGTGTCTTGTACATAATGTATATTTTTGTAAATAGTATTTTGGATTTTGTTTTCTTGTTTTTGTGTTTGTACATAAGTTGTGGTTTTGTAATAGTTTGTTATTGGTTATGTTGTCAATGTTGTCAAGTTTAGGAAGTGGATTCACTCGCTTTATCAACTTTGTAATTTTAGTTTTGCAAATTTGTGTTTTGTATATCTTATTGTTTTGTGAGCTTTTTAGTTAGTTATTTTGTTGATTTTAATAGTTGGTGATGTTGTTGGTGTTTATTTTTGTTTGTTTAGTGTTTATCATATTTTTGGTTGTGTTTTTAGTATAGTAATAAATTGGCCTTGCCATATTTTGGAGTTTCATTATTTTTATGTGTGTTGTTGAATTTAATAAAGTCTTGGTATGGTTTTCTTGATTGAGGTAGTTGTTACCGAGACTCTAGTCATTTGATGATTTTGTTGGGTATTTGGGCCTGGGTCATATAGGATAAAATTACCTATTTTGAAAACATGTAAAACATAAAGAAAAAAGAAAATGAAATATTAGTGTATATCTTCATGAATCTGAATTAAGATAAGGAAATTTGAAATATTAGAATCATATTGCAAAAGCTTCACAAGTACTACAACAAACACATTAAAGAATATCTTTTGGAATTCTAGAAGTATGAAGTTATCAGTTTTGCAAATTAAGGTGAAAAATCTTATATACTCTTTCAACCTTACCTGATCTCTAACCCAAATGGCAGGTGGATTTTTTGCAAAGTACCATATTACTCGATAAAAGAAAAAGAATAAAAAAAGAAGAGGAAAACGATGAATACGAAGAAAGTAAAGTTAAATCTGTCACCATAAACTAGATAACCTTCACCGGAGCTATAGACGCTCAGCTGGCAATAAAGCTATATCTAGAATAAAAGGGAATGCAAAGTTCACATAATATATGGGAGATTCAAATAATATCTATCGAGGCTATAAATGCTTGGTCGATAGTAGAGCAATGTCTGAAGAGAGTCAGGTGGAGGTATACTTCAAAGAGAAAATGTTCATAACCTAAATGTAAAACTGGCAATGGAAGGTTGAACGGTTTTAGGGATATAGAATGAATCACTTTACACACACTAAGCAAATGCTAATTATTCTATTGTTTCATGTTGAATTGGTCTATTCACATTCTCTAGATATTACTGATGCTCACATTTCTAATATTTGAGTTTTTGTTATTTTCAGAAGTTGGGATCTTAAGTATGAAATATCCAGGGACATTTACCAGCAGAGTTGCCATTTGTTGTGACTTCTTCACACCGATCCCAAAATTGGGGACCCACTTGAATTTTGAAAATTGTTTTAATTTGTGCATTTGCTCGTTGTTGATTGTCTTCATCATCTAGTGTTGAAAAAACGATCTTTAGGAATGTTGTATTGTAGTTGGTTTCGCTGGCGGATTTGATTTCATGTAAAAATGGTGATTTTCTTGTTTGGTGTTGTTATGTTGTGTTTTGTCAAGTTTTGTTTTATGTTGTTCTATTATATTGTGTTATATTTTTTTATAGGTGTCTTTATGTTATTCTTTATTTTTGTTATTCTTTTAGGTTGGATAAATGTTGTTTGTGTTATGTTACTTTTATTATGTTAAAAGTTTAATATTATAATGTTTTATGGTTTTATTTTAAATTGTTTTTTTATGTTATAATGTGTGTTTTGTTTTTGTATTTGTTTTATGTTATGTTGTCTTTAAATTATATGTTTGTTATTTAGAATATATTTTTGGTGTTATTTTAATATATATTTTTTTTATTATAGTGGTGTTCATATAGGTTGCTAGTTTGTATGTTATATTTAGTTAAGTCTTGTTTTAGATTAATTAAATTATAAAGTTTTACAACTTTATAATTTAGTATATTTAAAATTGTTATTTTATAAACTTGTTTTAAATTAATTAAATTATAAAGTTTATAACTTTATAATTTAATATAGTTAGAATGGTTATGTTATAAATATGTTTTAAATTAATTAAATTGTAAATTTTTATAACTTTATAATTTAATTATATTTAAGAAGGTTATTTTATAAATATTTTATATTCTAATTAATATTTGTCTTGTTAGTAGAATTATTAAAGTATGTTGAATAGAGGATGTGTTCGTGGGTTTCATTGGCATGTTTTAACTTTAATTTTTAAATGCCAATGAGGAGAAATATTAAATCCTTTCAAAAAGGCATTGGTGACATTAGGGTTTCGTTGAAGAATTCGTTTTACAACTATATAGAAACCATAATGGAACGGAAAAGAACCAACCATATAACGAATTATTCAAACTATAAATGGAGAATGAAAAGCCAAGAATAGGGTCGGACATTTTGCAGAGCAGATAAAGGATAATGTATTCAAAAGAGCAAAGGCTAGAAATGAAAGAGGCTATACTGATTTGGATTTATAGAGGTTTCAAAGTTTTATTGTAAGATCTATTTATTATATCAAATCATTTTGATTCAAACATTCATGAATACGGTGTTTGAGTTTTGATTAAATAATTTGATATCGTTTTAAAAATTAAATTTCCATTGAAGATTACACCATTTTTATTATTTTACTGTGTGATTTCTGGTAGGCATAAATTTGGTTTTAGAGTCTCTGTGTTTTTCCATTATGTAGTTGTTTGTTCGAGATTTAATTTATTTCTTTACTTTAAAATCCTTTTGAAATTTATTTCAGTTTAAATATGCATATATTTAACCTAGTTTGATTTTATAAAGTTAAACTTTATAACTAGGTAAACCTAGGCATGGGACTAAGATGTTCTGTTTTGCCAAAAGACTGTAATACATTAAATCCAAAATCAAGACTTGGAACTGGAAAGAGTTTGGGGATGTTCATAAAAAAAAACATGAAGTTATTGCTCATCTTGAAAATTTGAATCAGAAAAGATGGCCTCACAGAGAAGAGAAGTGCAGATGAAATTAAACTCACAACTCAGTTAGAGGAATGGGAAAAAAGAGAAGAAATCTTATGCAAGCAAAAATCTAGAATTCAATGTCTCAAAGAAGGAGATCGAAACACAAATTTCTTCCACAAATCTCTTCTAGCTCGAAGATCTCACAACTTTATTTCTTCCTTAAAATCAGATTCTGGAGATGTTGTTTATACTTGGGATGGCATGAACTCTATTGTTGTTGATTACTTTTCCAATCTTTTTGTTGCTACTCCTCTTGACTCAGCTTCACAACAAAATGTTCTTCAAGCAATCCCTTCTCTTATCACTTCTGAGGAGAACTCTATTTTGACTGCTCCTATTACTATCAATGAGCTTCAAAAAGTAGTTTTTAAAATGCAAAAAGAGAAAACCCCAGGTCCTGATGGTTTTCCTATTGAGTTCTACCAAGAGTTCTAGGATATCCTTCATGTTGATTTATTAGAGGTGGTGGAAGAAGCCAGGAAATCCAAAGAAATTTTGAAGGTTATCAATAAAACTTATATTACTCTTGTTCCAAAAGCTCAAGAGGTTGATCATATCTCAGCTTTTAGACCTATTGCTTTATGTAATGTTCTTCTCAAAATTATTACTAAAATCATGGCGAGTAAAGGTTGAAGCCTCTTTTGCATAAGATTATTTCCCCAGAGCAAGGGGGATATGTGGAAGGACGTCAAATAGTAGATGAGATAGTTATTGCTCAAGAAGCCATCCATTCCATGGATATGCAAAATTCTCCTTCTACGTTCATCCGGTTAGACTTATCCAAAGCTTATGACAGAGTGGATTGGCACTTCCTTATCAAAGTTTTGAGGCAATTTGGTTTCTCTAAGGATTGGATGGATTGGATTATGGGATGTATCTCTTCGGTTTCCTACTTAGTTCTTATCAATGGCAGGCCTTCTCAGTATTTCCCAGCTTCCAGAGGTATTAGGCAAGGTGACCCGCTATCCCCTTATTTATTCATCATTCTTGTTGAATGCTTGGGTAGGACTATAACCAAAAAGAGGGAAAACAAAACCCTTGAGGGAGTTACCATTGCTCATGGAGCTAGACCTATCTCTCATCTTCAATTTGTGGATGACTCTACCCTTTTAGGTAAAGCTACGCTTAAGGAAGCTTCTAATATTAAGCAAATCATTAGCTATTTTTCTAAGGCTATCGGGCGCTTGATCAATGAATACAAATCTAAAGTTATTTTCTTTCACTGCTCTGCTACATAGGAATCCATGGTCTTGGATAAATTAAGATATAAGAAGACCTCTCTTCCAATCACTTATTTAGGTATTCCCATAAATATTCAAAGGCAGAAAAATAAAGATTGGAATTGGTTGTTGGACAAAGTCAAGAAGAAAATTGGAAAGTGGACCAACAAGTGGCTTTCTTCGGGGGTAGAATCACCTTGGTAAAATCAGTCCTTCAAGCTATTCCTATTTATGTTTCTTTCGTTTTGAATATCCCAATGGCTGTTCTTCGAGAATTGGATCAAATCAGTCATCTTTTCCTTTGGAGTGGTACTAAGGAGAAAAGAAAATGGGCCTTGGTGAAATGGGATACTTTATGTCTTCTTAAGAGTGAAGGGGGGTTAGGATTCCGGTATTCAATTAATAACAACAAAACTTTAGCTGCTAAATTATATTGGAGGATGTTGCATAACCCCAATGCACTTTGGGCCAATAATCTTCGTGCTAAATATGCTGAGAACAAAAGTCCCGAAGACCTTGTTCGCTATCAACTTCCTACCAAAGGTTCTCCCATTTTAGCAGCTCTTAAGACTGGTGAGGATTTGATAAAGAAAAAATTATTTTGGATCATTCATAATGGTCAACATGCAAATTTTTGGACAGATTCTTGGGATGGTCACAAGCCTTTGATAACCCAGTTTCTCGATTGGAGGCCTTGGATGGAGGAGTTTCACCGATCTAATTGGATAAAGGTGGTTAATTACTGTCGGTACCATACTGGTAATTCAAAGGTTGGTAGATATTGGATCCCTATTGAGGACTCGGCCTATTCAAATCCCGGAAAGGCAAAGACAAGATATCCAAGGCATCCTTCATATGAGATCCCTCTCTTGGTCCCATGAAAAAGATTGTTTTGGACGGAACAACACTACTAAGGGTGACTATTCAGTTGCTCAAGGTTATTTGACCTTATGCCATAATAATCCCAACCACTCTTCTGACATATTTTCTCAATTATGGGCTCAAAATCTCTGGCCTAAGGTGAGGTTATTTAATTGGATTTTATTGCATCGTAGGGTTCTTACTGGTGAGCAACTTATGAAGCGTGGTTTTCATGGACCTTTTAGATGTGAAATGTGTGAAAAGAATGTAGAAAATATCAACCATATTTTTATTGAGTGTACTTTAGCCTCTGAGCTATGGAGGAGAATGGCAACTTTACTTGGCTTACAATGGTCCAATTTTTTCACTTTTGAACAGCTTTGGAGGGATTGGCCTAATCAAGAGGGTGTTGATCATTTTATTAGGCGCTTAGTTTGGATGGGTTCTACCATTCTTCTTTGGAATATTTGGAATGAAAGGAACAGACCAAATTTTTAATCAAGATAGGAAGGATATTCACTATATTTGGCAAAATACCATAGCCAACTTAGTTGAATCAGTCCATCAACTCCTTAATCACCCCCAAAACTCCCACCAAATATGGGATCAAGTGATGCAAAGATTGAAGATTAAACCTTCTAAGGGCAACCAACTTAAAGGGAATGTGAGTATTAGTAAGATGGATAGGACTAGAAATTGGCAACCTCCTCCTAAGGATTTTGGAAAAGTCAATACCGATGGAGCCTCTAGAGGGAACCCCGGAAAAGCTAGTGTGGGAGGAATTGGTAGACTTTCGGGATGGCTCCCTGGTTTTTACTTTTGCTGAGAATTTGGGTATTCTTTCCAATAACCTTGTTGAGGGGTATGGTATCCTTAGAGGCCTTCAGGAGGCTACTAAGGTTGGATGGGAAAAGGTGTTAGTTGAGTCTGACTCTCAAATTATGATTAATCTCTTGAAGACTCCTTCTAAGAATCGTAAGGTGGATTGGAGAATAAAAAGAATTATTGAGAAGATTCAGCTTAATCCAGGATGGGATTTTTGAAAGTTGATTACAATCATGTGGTCAGAGATCAAAACAAGAGTGCTAATGCTTTAGCTAATTGGGCTTTGGATAAAGGTGATCTTACTTGTTATGGCCACCCTCCTATATGGTGGGCTTCTCAAATTAGGGAATCTCTTCTTTCTATCATTTCTTTGGATGGCTCCAGTTCTGAAGGTACCTAGTTTCTTCTTGTTTATTTTTTATTTTTTGTTTTTTGTTTCTCTTTGGTTCATTCAGTTTTTTTAGTTCCCTAGCTCATTCTATTCTTTATTTTGTTTCCTCTGTTGATTCTTGCATTAATAGTCTTCTGGTCTAGATAGGTCATTGTTTTGTTCATTTTTTTTTTCTTTTCTTTTGTCTTCTTTGTTTTTTTGTTTAGTTTTTTAAGGTGGGTGGGTTCTTTTGTTTTGTTTTGTTTTTGTGTTCTTTGTGTTGTTTTTTGTTGTTCTTGTGTTCTTGTTGTTTTGTTTTTTTTTATGTTTTTTGTTATTGTTCTTGTGTTTTTTTTCGTTCTTGTTCTTGGGTTTCTCTTTGTTTGTGTTATTTCATTTTTTTTATGTGTGAGTGTTTTCTATGTTTTTTATTTTTGTTTATTGTCTGTTGTTGGTTGTTTTTATTTTTATCTTATTTATTTTATTCTTTAGGTTTTGGTTGTGTTTATTTTTCATGTTTTTTTGGGTTATGTCTTTGTAGTGTGTTGTTGTTTTTGTCTTGTTTGTGTTTTGTTATGTGGTTCTTGTGTTTTTCTATGTGGTTTGTGTTGTGGTTTCTTTTATCTTATTGTGCGTGTTTGGTTGTGCTTTTGGTTTTGACACACTCAAGGAGCATGTTTTTTATTTTATTTTATTATTTTTGTTGTTATTTACTTTTTTTTAATTTGGTTTTGTGTGTTTGTTTGCTCCTTGAGTATGTCAAATGTGGTAGGCCAGGTCCGAGTCCTGGGCATTTTTGGCGGAATGGATACCCCTGCCTCCTTGGGTCTTACCCAAAAGTGGCATCCCTTTTGGGATGTTTTCCACAAATTAAAAAAAAAAAAACTTTATAACTAGGTTATAAATAAATTTATTATTCAAATATGAAATTTAATTACGTCGAGAGGCATTCCTACAATGGCAGACAGAGGGGCAGGAGGCAAAGAGGTCATACATGTCATGTCGTAAACAATTTTTTTTCTTATTAAAAAAGTCGACATTAACAAAAACATTTAAAATATTTAAACTAAAACATCCGACTAACCAATCGTTGCAAACATTTAAAATATTTAAACAAAAACAGCTGACTAACCAATCGTTGCAACTGTTTTATAAAATATTGTATAAATACATGAACATCCATTGCAATATACCAAAAATAATCCACAACGCAATTGATTTCAAACTGCTTCTGTAAATTGTGAATAGCAAGAAATTCATTCGAGACTACTTTTGTAAAGGTTTGAACAATGATATAGAGTTTTTTTTTTTAAGCGAGGAGCCGCCTTGGTTTGAGAGACCATGAACAGGGGGTTCTACACCGTCAAAGTCACCCGGGGGTCGCACTCGACCCTGCCCGCACCAATATTATCAATTGGATTTTGGATACCCAATTCAGCTTTTTGGTAGGGTGGATATTTGAACCTGGGACCTCCCTTGGAGGATTGCCCTCTCCTCTCCAACTCACCTACAGCACCTGGGTTCAATGATATAGAGTTACATTCACCAGCGTTATTTAGTTAATTTCTAGGGTGTCATTGATTTATCGGAATGTATGATAACTATAGTATTATTATAATATTAATATTAGTATTATAAGTTGGACTATAGTATTATTAATATAAGATTAATATTATATACTAGCTTAGATATAAAGGATATATATCTAAAAACATCGAGAGTTATCAATCCCGAGGTACCTATCTTGGAGATCACACCCCCAATAAATGAGATAGATGCCTCGAGATTGATAACTCTCGGCGTTTTTAGATATATATCCTTTATATATAAGCTAATTAATATTTGAATAAATAAATTTACCAAGGATAAATGACTATTTTGATTCTAACTTTAATTTCACAAAGTTGAGAATTCAAAATTGATATCCTTTCACATTAAATAGTTTGGGTTTATTTTAATCTGGTTTCAATTTATTTAAAGATCCAAACTTTACATTTGAGGCTCATATTTATTCTTAAATATTTAATTCAATAAATATTTAAGGGATAAATATTACGGAAGGAAATTCCTATGAACTTTATTTGCATATCATAAGATTTAAAATTTCATAAATAAGATTTACATTAAACCCTATTTTCATAATTATTAAAGCTTACAAACCTTATAATTTGGGTTTAATCATTATTGCATTATGATTATTGGGATTCCAACTTTAATTTCATAAAGTTGAGAATTCATGATTAATATCTATTTACATTAAAGAGTTTGGTTTACTATAATTTTATTTCAAATTATCAAAGGATCCAAACTTTACATTTAAGATTCATATTTATTCTCAAATATTTAAATTCAATAAATATTTGAGAAATAAATATTGCGGGAAGGAGATTTTTATGAACTTTATTTTCATATCATAAAATTTAAAAGTTCATACACAATATTTATATTAAACCCTATTTTTCATCATTATTAAGGTACAAAACCTTATGGCCATATAGGTTCATGATGATGGCCTTTTAAGCCTTAATTCTACTACAAAATATCATAGGTTATATCACACTGGATCGATTGTAGATAGGCGTTCAAAGTAGCATCCTTATCGAGGAATCTTGACTGCCGAAGCTAGACGATTTTCGCCGGACTGCCCAAACTGCTGAACTCGTTTCGACCATATCTCACTCATCCGAACTTGGATTGAGCTAAAATTTTGAGGGTAGATGCCTGAAAACCCCTAGAACATCTCCACCAATTTTCATATCATTTGGAGCAACACATATCCTAGCTCATCCATATGTTTGAACGATATATTTGGCAAGCGACTATGCGAGGGTTTCATTTGGGTTGAGTGCAAGCAGCTCCAGAGGTTGGTTTTTAGGGCCTTTGGGCCCTAGCGGCCAATATTTTTGTGGTTTATGCTCAATATTTTAGCAAGAAATGTTGCAGGGGATACAATATGGGTTAGAAATTTTTCTTTCAACAGATCATACTGTGAACTTGAGTGACAACTGCTTCCAATTTGCTGCTCAAAAGAAAAGTGAAAACCATACCTTTCCACGGTGTCTAGGGCAAGGATTAAAGAGATATCGAAACAAGTTTCAAGCAGTTGATCAAAAAATGGCTCATAGCTCAAATGAATCTGGTGCTAAGGTACACCCACAAAATAATTCTACTATGAAAACCCCTGTCAAGGGTAAGAATTTTGAAGACTCAGTCCCAAAAATGAATTTTAGGGATGCCCTTCGTGGTGGACAGCCTCAACCCAATGCTAATATCAATATTAGGGCTTCCCATAAACCTCTAAGAATGCCTAAGATTGATCCCAGGAAAACAGAGTTAGGATGTCTTAAAGCATCTGATGGAACTCCTATTGTTAAGCTTGATATGGGGAACATTCAGATTGGCATTGAAGATTTGGAAAAAAGAGGACTAATTTGTCGGTTCGTGGGTTTTCGTCCGAGTCTATCTGCTTTCAAAGTTTGGGCTGCAAAAAGTTGTAAAACTAAAGGTGAGTTACAAATCTCTATTTATCCAAATGGTTATTTTCTTGTTTTATTTGCTAATAATGAAGATAGAGAGAAAACTTTTCAAGGGGGTCCTTGGTTTTTTGGAATGGCAGGGCTTTTCATGAAGCCCTAGCATACTAAATTTAAAGTCGAAGAAGAGATGCCTTCTATAGCTCCCATGTGGGTTAGACTCTTTGGCCTCCCTATTGAATTTTGGAATCCTACTATTTTTTCTTCAATTGGAAACTCTTTAGGAACTTTTATGATGACTGCTGATTGTACTCAAAATTTTGAACATATTATTTATGCTTGTATTTGTTTTTTAATGGATTTTGACAAACCCCTTCCTAAAAAGATCACATTACAATTTGGGGAAGACACTTGGGAGCAAGTAGTGGACTATGAGAACATTCCTTTTCATTGTAGAATTTGCCATGAATATGGTCATTTGGCCGATGCTTGCCCAAATAAAATTCCTGATCAAAAGAAAGAAGATATAAACATAGCAGGTTTCCAAATACCTAAGAAGAAGAACACTCAGAAAAAAATGGCTATGAAGGATCAATCAAAGTCATCTGCTAATATGTTTGAAATCCTTTCCACAAATCATGTCCCAAGTGAGGAAGAGGAAATAATGGAAACTGAAATCTTAGAAACACAATTTAAATATGAAGGGAAGAACTCAGAGACAAACCAACAAATCAAAGGTTTTCAACAGAAAAAAAAAAAGGAGAAAATTTACACAAGAAAAACAATATTTCAAATGTCAAAACTTCAAATAATGCAGGTCCCAATATAGACTTCGTTGAACCATCTAGTAAAATTTTGGTTGTGTACGAGCATTCTTCAAGGTTAGAAGCCATCTCAGATTCAATTGGAATAAGTCAAGAAACAGGGAAAAAAAATTGAAGATGGATTCCAATCAAAAAATAGGTCGCAAGACCAATCAATATCATATGGTAAAAGAAGGTGAAAAGCTTGTAGAGGAAGGTAAGATTAATGCCCTTCCCAACTTTTTTAGCCCGGTATTAATGAAGATCATCACTTGGAATATTAGAGGACTCAAAGGGAGTCTTTCAAAACAAAATGAAATTAGAAGAATGATTCAAATAAATCATCCACATCTTGTTTTCCTTCAAGAAACAAAGATGTCAATGGAGGATATGGACTTAATTGCCAGTAAAATTTGGCCAGTTGGAAAAGTGGTTTTCCTCAGTTCCCAAGGGACTTCGGGTGGCATTGCTTGTATTTGGGACCCAAAAGAGGTAGTTATTCACCATATGGTTGGCAGTTGGGGTTTGTTGGCTATAGCTATTCAAAGTAGACATTCCAACCAGATTATGCTCTGCATTATTGTTTATGCCCCGAATTCTTTAGAGGAAAAAGAAGACAGTGGAAGGATATTACTCATATTATCTCTCATTTTCCTAAAGCTTGGATCTTGATCGGAGGAGATTTCAATACCATCCTCTCTCTGGATGAGAAAAGGGAGGGAAATAGAAATTTGGACAAAAGCACTGACCTCATGAGTGAATATATTGCAAACCTCCATCTTGTGGATATCCAACCAGATAATGGCCTTATGACTTGGTCTAACAGAAGGCAAGGCTTAGCTTGTATAATGGAGAGATTGGATAGGTTTTTGCTCTCTGAAAATTTCTTAATCCATGGTCACATTCCTAAAGTGAAGACTCTTAATAATGTTGGTTCGGATCATTGGCCGATCATGGTGGAAATGTGGAAAACCAATGTGAGTTTCTCTCCTTTTCATTTTCAATTAATGTGGCTCTAGAGACATTTCCTTCGGACCTCGTGTGCAACAATGGTGGAAGGAAGGTAAACCTAGGCATGGGACTAAGATGTTTTGTTTTGCCAAAAGATCGCAATACATTAAATCCAAAATCAAGACTTGGAAGCTGGAAAGAGTTTGGGGATGTTCATAAAAAAAACATGAAGTTATTGCTCATCTTGAAAATTTGAATAAGAAAACCGTTTAGATGGCCTCACGAGAGAAGAGAAGTGCGAGATGAAATTAAACTCACAACTCGGTTAGAGGAATGGGAAAAAAGAGAAGAAATCTTATGGAAGCAAAAATCTAGAATTCAATGGCTCAAAGAAGGAGATCGAAACACAAATTTCTTTCACAAATCTCTTCTAGCTCGAAGATCTCACAACTTTATTTCTTCCTTAACTTCAGATACTGGAGATGTTGTTTATACTTGGGATGGCATGAACTCTATTGTTGTTGATTACTTTTCCAATCTTTTTGTTGCTACTCCTCTTGACTCGACTTCTCAACAAAATGTTCTTCAAGCAATCCCTTCTCTTATCACTTTTGAGGAGAACTCTATTTTGACTACTCTTGTTACTATCAATGAGCTTCAACAAGTAGTTTTTAAAATGCAAAAAGGGAAAACCCCAAGTCCTGATGGTTTTCCTATTGAGTTCTACCAAGAGTTTTGGGATATCCTTCATGTTGATTTATTAGAGGTGGTGGAAGAAGCCAGGAAAGCCAAAGAAATTTTGAAGGTTATCAATAAAACTTATATTACTCTTGTTCCAAAAGCTCAAGAGGTTGATCATATCTCAGCTTTTAGACCTATTGCTTTATGTAATGTTCTTCTCAAAATCATTACTAAAATCATGGCGGAAAGGTTGAAGCCTCTTTTGCATAAGATTATTTCCCCAGATTAAGGGGGATATGTGGAAGGACGTCAAATAGTAGATGAGATAGTTCTTGCTCGGGAAGCCATCCATTCCATGGATATGCAAAATTCTCCTTCTATGTTCATTCGGTTAGACTTATCCAAAGCTTATGACAGAGTGGATTGGCACTTCCTTATCAAAGTTTTGAGGCAATTTGGTTTCTCTAAGGATTGGATGGATTGGATTATGGGATGTATCTCTTTAGTTTCCTACTTAGTTCTTATCAATGGCGGGCCTTCTCGGTCTTTCCCGACTTCCGGAGGTATTAGGCAAGGTGACCCGCTATCCCCTTATTTATTCATCATTCTTGTTGAATGCTTGGGTAGGACTATAACCAAAAAGAGGGAAAACAAAACCCTTGAGGGAGTTACCATTGCTCATGGAGCTAGACCTATCTCTCATCTTCAATTTGTGGATGACTCTACTCTTTTAGGTAAAGCTACGAGTTAAGGAAGCTTCTAATATTAAGCAAATAATTAGCTATTTTTCTAAGGCCATTGGGCGGTTGATCAATGAAGACAAATCTAAAGTTATTTTCTTTCACTACTCTGCTAGATAGGAATCCATGGTCTTGGATAAATTAAGATATAAGAAGACCTCTCTTCCAATCACTTATTTAGGTATTCCCATAAATATTCAAAGGCAGAAAAATAAATATTGGAATTGGTTGTTGGACAAAGTCAAGAAGAAAATTGGAAAGTGGACCAACAAGTGGCTTTCTTCTGGGGGTAGAATCACCTTGGTAAAATCAGTCCTTCAAGCTATTCCTATTTATGTTTCTTCCGTTTTGAATATCCCAAAGGCTGTTCTTCGAGAATTGGATCAAATCAGTCATCGTTTCCTTTGGAGTGGTACTAAGGAGAAAAGAAAATGGGCCTTGGTGAAATGGGATACTTTATGTCTTCCTAAGAGTGAAGGGGGTTTAGGATTCCGGTCTTCTATTAATAACAACAAAGCTTTAGCTGCTAAATTATATTGGAGGATGTTGCATAACCCCAATGCTCTTTGGGCCAATAATCTCCGTGCTAAATATGCTGAGAACAAAAGTCCTGAAGACCTTGTTCGCTATCAACTTCCTACCAAAGGTTCTCCCATTTTAGCAGTTCTTAAGACTGGTGAGGATTTGATAAAGAAAAAATTATTTTGGATCATTCATAATGGTCAACATGCAAATTTTTGGACAGATTCTTGGGATGGTCACAAGCCTTTAATAACTCAGTTTCCCGATTGGAGGCCTTTGATGGAGGAGCTTCACCGAGCTAATTGGATAAAGGTGGCTAATTACTATCGGTACCATACTGGTAATTCAAAGGTTGGTAGATATTGGATCCCTATTGAGGACTGGCCTATTCAAATCCCATAAAGGCAAAGACAAGATATCCAAGGCATACTTCATATGAGATCCCTCTCTTGGTCCCATGAAAAAGATTGTTTTGGATGGAACAACACTACTAAGGGTGAGTATTTCGTTGCTCAAGGTTATTTGACCTTATGCCATAATAATCCCAACCATTCTTCTGACATATTTTCTCAATTGTGGGCTCAAAAGCTTTGGCCTAAGGTGAGGTTCTTTAATTGGCTTTTATTGCATCGTAGGGTGCTTACTGGTGAGCAACTTATGAAGCGTGGTTTTCATGGCCCTTTTAGATGTGAAATGTGTGAAGAGAATGTAGAAAATATCAACCATATTTTTATTGAGTGTACTTTAGCCTCCGAGCTATGGAGGAGAATGGCCACTTTACTTGGCTTATAGTGGTCCAATTTTTTTACTTTTGAACAGACTTTGGAGGGATTGGCCTAATCAAGAGGGTGTTGATCATTTTATTAGGCTATTAGTTTGGATGGGTTCTACCATTCTTCTTTGGAATATTTGGAATGAAAGGAACAACCGAATTTTTAATCAAGATAGGAAGGATATTCACTATATTTGGCAAAAGACCATAGCCAACTTAGTTGAATCAGTCCATCAACTCCTTAATCACCCTCAAAACTCCCACCAAATATGGGATCAAGTGATGCAAATATTGAAGATTAAACCTTCTAAGGGCAACCAACTTAAAGGGAATGTGAGTATTAGTAAGATGGATAGGACTAGAAATTGGCAACCTCCTCCTAAGGATTTTGGAAAAGTCAATACTGATGGAGCCTCTAGAGGGAACCCTGGAAAAGCCAGTGTGGGAGGAATTGGTAGACTTTCTGATGGCTCCCTGGTTTTTACTTTTGCTTGAGAATTTGGGTATTCTTTCCAATAACCTTGCTTGAGGGGTATGGTATCCTTAGAGGCCTTCAGGAGGCTACTAAGGTTGGCTGGGAAAAGGTCTCTTGAAGACTCCTTCTAAGAATCATAAGGTGGATTGGAGAATAAAAATAATTATTGAGAAGATTCAGTTAATCCAGATGGGATTTTTGAAAGTTGATTACAATCATGTGGTCGAGAGATCAAAACAAGAGTGTTGATGCTTTAGCTAATTGGGCTTTGGACAAAGGTGATCTTACTTGTTATGGCCACCCTCCTATATGGTGGGCTTCTCAAATTAGGGAAGCTCTTCTTTCTATCATTTCTTTGGATGGCTCCAGTTCTGAAGGTACCTAGTTTCTTCTTGTTTTTTTTTTTTTTTGCTTCTCTTTGGTTCATTCAGTTTTTTTTAGTTCCCTAGCTCATTCTATTCTTTATTTTGTTTCCTCTTTTGATTCTTGCCTTAATAGTCTTATGGTCTAGATAGGTCATTGTTTTGTTCATTATTTTTTTTCTTTTTTCTTCTTTGTTTTTTTTGTTTAGTTTTTTAAGGTGGGTGGGTTCTTTTGTTTTGTTTTGTTTTTGTGTTCTTTGTGTTGTTTTTCGTTGTTCTTGTGTTTTTGTTTTTTTTTTTTTATGTTTTTTGTTATTGTTCTTGTGTTTTTTTCGTTCTTGTTCTTGGGTTTCTCTTTGTTTGTGTTATTTCGTGTTTTTATGTGTGAGTGTCTTCTATGTCTTTTGTTTTTGTTTATTGTCTATTGTTGGTTGTTTTTTATTTTTATTTTTATTTTATTTTTTAGGTTTTGGTTGTGTTTATTTTTCATGTTTTTTTTGGGGTTATGTCTTTGTAGTGTTCTGTTGTTTTTGTCTTGTTTGTGTTTTGTTATGTGGTTCTTGTGTTTTTCTATGTGGTTTGTGTTGTGGTTTCTTTTTTCTTATTGTGCATGTTTGGTTGTGCTTTTGTTTTTGACACACTCAAGGAGCATGTTTTTTATTTTATTTTATTATTTTTTGTTGTTATTTACTTATTTTTAAATTGGTTTTGTGTGTTTGTTTGCTCCTTGAGTATGTCAAAGGTGGTAGGCCAGGTCCGAGTCCTGGGCATTTTTGGCGGAATGGATACCCCTGCCTCCTTGGGTCTTACCCGAAAGTGGCATCCCTTTTGGGATGTTTTCCACAAAAAAAAAAAATGTACAAAACCTTATAATTTGGGTTTAATCATTATTACATTTGTTCATTCTTCAAATATTTCAATTTCAATTTCATATTTGGATGAGCAAATATTTATATTAAATAAAACCTTAAATGTTGAATATTATAAAGTTTAGACTTTATAAATGAAGTTTTATATTTAATCACTTTTATTAAACAGATAACAATTCAAGCCAAAGGAAGTTTCATTTTATAAAGCTTTGATTTTTATTAAAGTTGATTGAATTTTAATGTTAATTCAAAAATGTTAGATTAACATCTATTTCGAAGTCACTTGAAGCATTTTAATTAAAACGTTGTTTTAAGGTTATAGAATAAATTTGCATAAGTTATTAAAATTAAACTCAAAAGGCAAATTTATCTATTATTGCTTAGAGAGAGAATTTTATTAAAATATACTTAACAATGATGAATTTAAAGTTAATTACCTGATTTCCAAGCCCCTTGTTATCAGTTACTTGTAAACAATTGAGATTTTTCAAGCACTTATTTTAGCACATATGCATGATACATAAAAACATAAAATGAGAACCTTGGAGAAATACCTTTTTCTTTGCAAGAGATGATTGTGATCCTAATTGTTGGGTGATATTTGTAATTGGACAAAATTATACCTCAACAAATTAGCGTTAGAAGAAGAGCCTAAAAAGTAAATATTTGATTTTCATTTGTAGTCATTCAAATCGTAGTTTTTATTAAAAAAAAAAACGTTGCAAATTGAAGGATGTTATTTAACGCCAAGGTTTAATTGATGCATATCTTTAGATTAATTATTAGTCATTTCGTGCTTATTTGCAAGATATATTTCTTGGACTAATAAGATTGGTATAAAAGTTGTGTTCTTAAAAGTTCACTAATGGCATTGCTTACTTCAGTAAATAAAATAATGGCATCTTGGATAGGTGATTATTTTAGCAGTTTAAACATGCATATTCATCACATTCTTGAAGGTATAGAAGTTTTTTTACCCAGATTTAGGCATGATGTGGATCAAGCCAAGGAACATATTCAGAAACACAAGAGTGTGGTAAGTCATTTGCAGCTTATGCAGGGAGATGTTCCTTACAGATTATTTTCATACCCCTTGGATGAGGTTGCATTTAAGTGGTACATACAATTACCTATAAGGTCTGCTACTTCTTGGGTTAAATTAGAAAAAGCATTTCTCAAACATTTTGGAAATTTGGATGACCCAATTAGGATGTTAAATCAATTTATCTCCATCCGCAAAAAAAATAACGAACCCATAGATAATTTAATGATATATTATAGGTTGTATATTGAGGTGGGGATACATTATATCATTTCAGAAGAATAGGTCTTAAAATTACATTATAGCTACTCAAATATACATGGGAGCCTTAGATCATGTTACTTCTATGTTTTTGGGAATAGGTCTTAAAATTACATCATTTCCTAGAGCTTAACATGAGTTAGTAACATTTAAACAACAGTTGATCTCTCAAGGTGTTAATATGGAACAACTATACAGACTTAGACCTAAAACACATAATCAAAGATCACAAATGAGTCAGTTTGAGATTGAGAGTTTAGATGTCACAACTACCTTAGATGTTGGGAATGAGGTGCAGGTTTCAAAGTCAATATTCATCAATGAACACTGTGATGCTCAAGTTGATCAAAATGTAGAAACTTATTTAGAGTCATTATTCACAAAGGAGGATTGGTATGATCTTACAAAACAAAGTACAAAAATTGATCCTATGGAAGAAATTCTTATCTCACCAAAGGATGAATTTGAGAAAGATTAATTGTTTGAAATTAAAAAAAAAATGAATTTGAAGATGAATTTAAAAATATCATAAAAGAAGATATGGAATTTCACCATGTGCTTCAAAAATATAATGATGTCCTTATTTCAAATAATGAAGAATAATCATTCACTTCTTTTGCAATTTCCAAAGAAGAGTCTATTTCAGTTGATATGTAGGAAAATAAAAACCTTATCTCATTTAAGGATTCTATAATATCTATACTATAAGAAACTAGTAGGTTTTCACATCAAGTGATTGATGAAGGGGAATGTGAAAAGGAATCTATAGATATATCTGAGGATTGTACAGAAGATATGGTTGAAGCACACCCTTTAGTTGTAGAAGATAACTATTATAATGGTTGGGGAAGATATGATGAATATTTTTTTTTATGCCTACTGATAAGAATTTTTCTTCATCTGATATGCAGGATGTTGAAATTGATATCTTACATGAAAAGCCTACAACTCCTATACAGTCAAAGAATCACATGTTTTCTAAAGCCATGATAAAATCTCACCCCTTAGCTTTAGAAGATAATTACTATAATGGATGGGGTATGTATGGGGAATCATTATTTTCTCACACTCCTATTGATAAAAATTTTGTTTCACTTGATATGTAGGATGTTGAAACTTCTATTTCAAAAGAAGATTTCACAATTTCTATGCAATCAGAAAATGATATGCCAATTTCATAAATAGAAGAGCTTCCAAAATTGGATCATTTTGAACATGAGTTTGTAGAACATCTTGTTGCAATAGAAAGATAATAATGGTCATTGATGAAGGAATACAAAATGATGATAATGATGATAGAGGTCATGAAGAAAGAGAAAATATTATAATGGTTCATCAAGTAGTGGTAAATGAAAGCGTACAAAAGGTAGAATATTATCCTTTGTATTCAAACATCCAAGAATTCGATAAATTTTTGCATAATCATATATTGGATTCTGTTGTTTTTATAATGAGATGTCATTAGAGGTTGATGAAGTAATGGAATGGATTCTTATTCCCACCACAAATAGAATTGCATTGCTAAATTAAAAAGAAGATATGCTTGAATCATTGAACCAAGTTCATCAATAGTTGATAATTCAATCTAGCATACAAAATTATAATGATTCTTATTTTATAAATGTCCTAGATTCTTGCATGAATATGATTGGCATACATAGATGATGATCTTGCTTTAAAACTTTCAAAAATAGCTTCTTATTTGAAAGAAATTCTATATGTTTGTGAAAATGAAAAGTTAAGCCAGAGTGATGAATTAAGGTTTGAAATTCACATTGCATTGAATAAACAAAATATAATTGAAAATCATGTTTTCAATTTTAAGTTTAATGAATCAAATTTTAAACATGGAATTGCTTATCAACTTGAATCAAATCAATGGGATGAGATAAGCACAATGAGAATTTTTTTTTTGGCCTAATCTTATTTTTATTGGATTCTTATAAAACTTGGCAGGCATATAATCATATATATTTTCTAAAGTGTGCTAATCGTATTTGGGATCCAGGGAAATGATGGCAGAAATTTTGTTGTGTCTTGTACATAATGTATATTTTTGTAAATAGTATTTTGGATTTTGTTTTCTTGTTTTTGTGTTTGTCCATAAGTTGTGGTTTTTTAATATTTTGTTATTGGTCTGTTGTCAATGTTGTCAAGTTTAGGAAGTGGATTCACTCGCTTTATCAACTTTACAATTTTGGTTTTGCAAATTTGTGTTTTGTATAGCTTGTTTTGTGAGCTTGTTAGTTAGTTATTTTGCTGATTTTATTAGTTGGTGATATTGTTGATGTTTATTTTTGTTTGTTTAATGTTTATTATATGTTTTGTTGTGTTTTTAGTATAGCAATAAATTGACTTTTCCAGATTTTGGATTTTCATTATTTTGATGTGTGTTGTTGAATTTGAAAAAGTTTCGATGAGGTTTTCTTGATCGAGGTAGTTGTTACTGAGACACTAATCATTTTATGATTTTATCTGGTATTTGGGCCTAGGTCATATAAGATAAAATTACCTATTTTGAAAACATGTAAAACCTAAATAAAAAGGAAAATGAAATATTAGTGTATATCTTCATGAATCTAAATTAAGATAAGGAAATTTGAAATATTAGAATCATATTTCAAAAGCTTCACAAGTACTACAAACACATTAAAGAACATCTTTTGGAATTCTGGAAGTATGAAGTTGTCAATTTTGCAAATTAATGTGAAAAATCTTATATACTCTTTCAGCCTTACCTGATCTCTAACCCTAATGGCAGGTGGAATTTTTGAGTACCATATTACTGGATAAAAGAAAAAGAAGAAAAATAAGAAGAGGAAAACGATGAATACGAAGAAAGTAAAGTTAAATTTGTCACCATATACTAGATAACCTTCACTGAAGCCTTAGACGCTTGACTGGTAGTAAAGCTATATCTATAATAAAATGGAATGCAAAGTTCACCTAATATATGGGAGATTCAGATAATCTCTACCGGGGCTATAAACGCCTAGCCAGTAGTAGAGCAATGTCTGAAGAGAGCAAGGTAGAGGTATACTTCAAAGAGAAAATGTTCATAACCTAAATGTAAAACTGGTAATGGAAAGTTGAACGGTTTCAAGGATATAGAATGAATCACTTTACACACACCAAGCAAATGCTAATGATTCTACTATTTCATGTTGAATTGGTCTATTCACATTCTCTAGATATTACTGATGCTCACATTTCTAATATTTGAGTTTTTGTTGTTTTCAAAAGTTGGGTTCTTAAGTTTGAAATGTCCAGAGACATTTATCAGCAGAGTCGCCATTTTTTGTGACTTCTTCATAATGACCCCAAAATTGGGGACCCACTTGAATTTTGAAAATTATTTTAATTTGTACATTTTCTCGTTGTTGATTGTCTTCATCATCTGATGTTGAAAAAATCAATCTTTGGGAATGTTGTATTGTGGTTGGTTTCACTCGCGGCTTTGATTTCATGTTAAAATGGTGATTTTCTTGTTTGGTGTTTTTATGTTGTGTTTTGTCAAGTTTTGTTTTATGTTGTTCTTTTATGTTGTGTTATATTTGTTTATAGGTGTTTTTATGTTATTCTTTATTTTGTTATTCTTTCAGGTTGTATAAATATTGTTTGTGTTATATTATTTTTATTATGTTAAATTTAAATGTTATAATGTTTTTATGGTTTTATTTTAAATTGTTCTTTTATGTTATAATGTGTGTTTTGTTTTTGTAGTTGTTTTATGTTATGTTGTCTTTAAATTATATGTTTGTTATTTAGTATATATTTTTGGTGTTATTTTAATATATTTTTGTTTATTATAGTGGTGTTCATATAGGTTGCATGTTCGTATGTTATGTTTAGTTATGTCTTGTTTTAAATTAATTAAATTATAAAGTTTTATAACTTTATAATTTAATATATTTAAAATTGTTATTTTATAAACTTGTTTTAAATTAATTAAATTATAAAGTTTTATAACTTTATAATTTAATATAGTTAGAATGGTTATGTTATAAATATATTTTAAATTAATTAATTTATAAAGTTTTTTAATTTTATAATTTAATTATATTTAAGAAGGTTATTTTATAAATGTTTTATATTCTAATTAATATTTGTTTTGTTGGTAGGATTATTAAAGTATGTTGAATAGAGGATGTGTTCGTGGGTTTCATGGGCATGCCTTAGCTTTAATTTTCAAATTCCAATGAGGAGAAATATTAAATCCTTTGAAAAAGGCATTGGTGACATTAGGGTTTCGTTAAGAATTCATTTTAACAACTATATAGAAACCATAATGGAACAGGAAAGAACTAACCATATAACGAATTATTCAAACTATAAATGGAGAATGAAAAGCTAAGAATAGGGTCGTACATTTTGCAGAGCAGAGAAAGGATAAAGGATTCAAAAGAGCAAAGGCTAGAAACGAAAGAGGCTACAGTGATTTGGATTTACAAAGGATTCAAAGTTTTACTGTAAGATCTATTTATTATATCAAATAATTTTGATTCAAACATGCGTGAATACAGTGTTTGAGTTTTGATTAAATAATTTGATATAGTTTTAAAAATAAAATTTCCATTGAAGATTGCACCATTTTTATTTCTTTATTGTGTGATTTCTGGTAGGCATAAATTTGGTTTTAGAGTCTCTATGTTTTTCCATTTTGTAGTTGTTTGTCCGAGATTTAATTTGTTTCTACTTTAAAGTCCTTTTGAAATTTATTTCATATTAAGTTTGCATATATTTAACCTAGTTTGATTTTATAAAGTTAAACTTTATAACTAGGTTATAAATAAATTTATTATTAAAATATTAAATTTAATTAATATTTGAATAAATAAAATTACCAAGGATAAATGACTATTTTGATTCTAACTTTAATTTTATAAAGTTGAGAATTCAAAATTGATATAATTTCACATTAAATAGCTTGGGTTTATTTTAATCTGGTTTCAATTTATTTAAAGATCCAAACTTTATATTTGAGGCTCATATTTATTCTTAAATATTTAATTCAATAGATATTTAAGGGATAAATATTACGGGAAGGAAATTCCTATGAACTTTATTTGCATATCATAAGATTTAAAAGTTCATAAATAAGATTTATATTAATCTTTATTTTCATAATTATTAAAGGTTTCAAACCTTATTAATCATTATTGCATTATGATTATTGGAATTCCAACTTTAATTTCATAAAGTTGAGAATTCATGATTAATATCAATTTACATTAAAGAGTTTGGTTTACTATAATTTTATTTCAAATTATCAAAGGATCCAAACTTTATATTTAAGATTCATATTTATTCTCAAATATTTAAATTCAATAAATATTTGAGAAATAAATATTGCGAGAAGGAGATTTTTATGAACTTTATTTTCATATCATAAAATTTAAAAGTTCATAGACAAGATTTATATTAAACCCTGTTTTTTCATAATTATTAATATTATGACTAGGCATTCTAGAACAAATAAAACATTATAATATATTATAATGTTTTATATAATATTAATAATTATTTTTTCATAATTATTAATATTATAATGCAGACACTCTTGGTGAACTGGCATTGGATGCTTGATGATGACTAGGCATTCTAGAACAAATAATGATAGGCATTTTTCCATGCGATGAATTTTTCTCCATTTTAATTGGTTCTCAGTTGCTGCCATTTGATACCTTTGAGAATTCCTACACATTTTCAATAAAAAGTTAGAAAAACATATCTTCTTGGGACGACAAACATCCCCTCCTCAAAAATTATTTGCTGGTGACTTTGGAATGTGCACAAATATTCAACAAAAAAATAAAAATAATTTTATCCATTGGTTATGGACTTTTGCATATGAGTGAAATGTTGACATGGCTCGAGCCACTTTTCAATGCTAAATATTATTTATACGAGGTACAAATGCCCATGAAAATAGAAAGCAAACACCTTTTGTTGTGTGGAGATTAGGTGCCTTATTTCAAATCAAGGCACGTAGGTGCTTGGAAAATAGAAAATAGACACCTTAGCAATCGGGCATCATGATTAACATGTAATTTTGGTGGCAATCAAACATCATACTTAAAGTAAACTTTATACAAAACTCAAAATTTATACATAATCTTTTTTTAGATAATATGTCCAGGAAATTGGGTGTTGCTTTCCTAAAAAATGGAATTCGGGTGCCATCTCCTTAGAAAAATAGGAATCAAGCATCGATCTTCTATAAAATGGGATGCAGATGCCTTTTCCTTGATATACTAGTAGTCAGGTCCCTTGTGCCATACAAATGGAAATTGGATGCCATTTTCTCTAAAAACCAGAAATCATACACCTTTCTCATCAGAAAATGAAAAGCAGATGCTCCTCCTTTATTTCAATATCTACTTGATATGCCCACTTATGTACGCTTACGGTTGATCAGGCCTTTAGTGCTCTAGTTGAAGAACAAATACAAAATCAACATCCGCTACCTAAACTAGTAGTTAAGTATTTTGTTGTCCATAAAGACCAATCCAAACACTCATGTACAGATTCATGTATAGTATCCCCCTTTCTAAGTGGGGACAAACTACTCCTACTGCAAACAATTCTTCTAGAAATTTGGAAAGGTGCAGGTTCATGGATCCTATGCTTATTAGGCCTAGGTTTCCCAAGCTGCCTAACAGCTGCACTCAAGGCATCGTTCCTGCAAAATAGAAATACAACTAAAAATAAATAAAGAATAATTATTTTTAGGACCATGTGGACAATGTCCACATATTACTAACTCAATTTGAAACCATAATCAACTAGGGTCTCCCCCATGCCTAATTTAGACTTCATCATGTACATTTTAGACATATGATATGAACGTAGGTGGTGACCATTGAATTTTAATGTAATGTTGCTACCGTCAATTATTTTGATCCTAACAGCTTCATTTTTGATGACTTCAATCACTTCATATAGCCCCATTCAACATTGCATGAGTTTATCTTTTCTTTATTAGAACTAAGAGTCATACAATAATGCCAACTCTCCCACTTTTAACTACTTTGGCCTAGTGTGATGATCATGCCACTTGGCCCTCTATTTTTGGATGACCTTTGTCCGTTGCAAAGCATTAAGGTGGTATTTATCCATTTGGTTAAGCTATTGAATCTGTTCCTTTTGTGCCTCATCTAGATTCATATTTAACTCTGCTATAGTCCTGAGAGTTTGAATCTCGGATTCTATAGGCATCATAGCATTTTTCCCATATACTAGCTAGAATGGTGTAAAACCAGTGGTAGTCTTCCAGGTGGTTCTGTAAACCCACACTACTTCTTGTAATATTGTGGCCCAATTATTCCTATGCTTTTATACCGTCTTTGTGAGAATTTTCTCCAGTTCACGGTTGGTTACCTCTACGTTCCCATTTGCCTATGAATGGTAAGGAGTGGTTTTGTTATGCTTGATTTTATATTGCTGCATGAGCTCCTAAATCATATTTGAAGTAAATTGAGGCCCTTGATCAATTGTGATATCCCTTGGAACCCTAAACCTGGTGAAAATAGATTAATACAGGAAGTTTGCTACATTCTTATCTTTAGAATCACACAATGCTTGCACTTCAACCCATTTGGTCACATTGCCAGTGTAAACTAATATATACCTCGTACCTGTTGATTGTGGATTAATAGGTCCTACGAAGTCCATCCCCCATTTATCAAATGGCTCTATGTGAACATATGGTTGGAGTGGCATTTCATCTTTGAGATTAGGTCTGACCATCCTCTAACATTGATCATACTGGCTCACATGCTTAGCTACATATTTGAATAGTGAAGGATAGTAGTAGCCAACCTGCAACACTTTGAATGTAGTCCTTTTCCTTGAAAAATGACCATCATAAGGTTCATCATGGCAAGCCTTCAGTATTTCTATTATTTCATTCTTAGCAACACACATTATCATGATCTAATCATACCCTATGTTAAACAGGGACCCATCAATCCATGATAAGTATGCATTTTTTTCAATTAGATTTTATTTCTCACGTGGGGAAAGTGCATGGGATACTTTACCAATGGCTAAATAATTAGACATATGTGTGCCATGGTATCTATTCATTTGGAGAAAACAAATACTCATCTAAAAATTGGTCATCTATAGTTGCATGATCTGGAGGTGTCAATCTAGATAGAAAATCAGCTACCACATTGTCCTTTCCTGGTTTATCTATGATTGTCACATCAAACTCCTATAGAAGTAACAACCATATGATAATCCTACCATTGATTCTAGGTTTTTTTGTCAAGTATTTGATAGTTGAGTGATCAGTATGTACAAAAACTTGATATCATGTGATATAATGATAAAATTTATTAAGAGCATGTATAACTACAAGAAATTCTTTTTCTATGATAGTATAATTGAATTCAACACCTGTGAGGTGTTTATTGATATAATAGATGACATAGAAATCATTGCCATCCTTCGGTACCAACACTGACTCTATTACATTGTTAGATGCATCAACATATATGTGAAAAGGTATGGTCCATTCTGGACCTCTCAACACTAGAGCAAAAATCAGTTTCTCCTTTAAGGTGTTAAATGCTTGTTCACACTCCTCTATCCAGACAAAATCTATGTCCTTTGATAACAATGTGCTCAGGGGTTTAGCAATTTTGCTAAAGTCTGCTATAAATCTCCTATAGTAACCAGTTGATCCTAGGAAACTACAAATATCCTTCTATATTTTGGAAGTAAGCAGGTTTTAGATAACTTCTATCTTTTTCCTATCTACTTTGATCCCATCTGTAGAAATGTGATGTCCTAAAACTATTCCTTCCTACATTAGTATATAACATTTCTCATTTCTTAGGGATAGGTTAGTTTCCTCACACCGCTTAAGTTTATTCTCCAAATTTTCTATGGTTGTTTCAAAATTTTCACCATATACAGTGGAATCATCCATGTATACCTCCACAGTTTCTCCAATCATGTCAGAGAAGATGCTCAAAACTACCCTATGAAATGTGATAGGTGCATTGCATAGACCAAAAGGTAAAACTCAGTAAGCAACAGTCCCCCAAGGGTAAGTAAATGTGGTCTTGTCTTGATCTTCTTCACCTATTTGAATATTATTATATCCATTGAACCCATCCACGAATGAAAAATACTTCTTACCTGATAAGGTGTCAAGGACCTGATCTATGAAGGGTAATGGGAAGTGGTCTTTCTTAGTTTCTTTATTCAGCAACCTATAGTCCACACAAATTTACCACTTGCCATTTTTTTTGGGCACCACTACCAAAGGTGATACCCATTCACTATCTGAAATGGGGTAAATGAACCCAACTGTGAGGAGATTTTGCAATTCAATCTTGACAATTTCCTTCATTGTTGGATTCATTCTTCTTTGTGGTTGCCTTACTAGTTTAATTTGATCTTCCAAATATATCCGATGAGTACAGGTTTTAGGAGCTATTCCTCTCATATCTAAATACTCCTACACAAAGGCATCTTTATGGTTGACTAAGGTTTCCCTCAGTTTGTTCTGTTGTTTAGCTATCAACCCATTATTTATGTTTAATATTCTTCTAGGTGCAACTTCAATTTGTTGTATATGGTGGTCTTTACCCCCTACTAATGGTAAGTCTGGAGGAGAACAGGAGGGTTCTCCTTGGAAAAATTTTGATATTACCCTATCCTCATCACTCTCATCTTCCAACTCATCAAGTGCCATGATATATTGGATCATTGATAGACCACCAAAGTTTTGATTTTAATATTTAGGTTCTCCCAACAATTCTACAGATTGTGCAGGTGGATGGATGATCAATTTTTTTATGTTTTGACCATCAAAAATGGTCATTTTTCCATCTCTACAGCTTATGTAAGCATCAGTTATTGCAAACCAAGTTCTACCTAATATTAATGGATATCCACCCAATCTAGACTTGGATTGTCACACTAAGAAATCTGTTGGATACTCCCATGCATCCATCGTAATAGTGATGTCCTCTAGCATTCCCTCTAGGACCACTGTAGACCTGTCTTCCAATTGTAAAACAGTTTTTTTTGGCTTCAGGTTAGATAGTTTAAACTTTTACATGATTTCTTTGGGCATGACATTAATGGTAGCCCCTAAATCTACTAATGTATTGGATAAAACACAATCCTCTATTTGTACAGTTAGAACAGGGTTTTCTAGATCTGAGTATTTTTGGTATAGGTGTTCTCTAACATAAGATCAACTAAATGACCTACCAAACTGATTGACTTTGCAGGTTTTCTTCTTGGTTTCTTTAGGCACAATTCTCTTATGGCCTTGCCACAAATAAGAATATCTATGATGGCTTGAAAGAGAGGGATTGTGACTGTCAGGTTCTTTAGACTAGAGAGAATATCAAATATTGATTGTACTAGCTTCTTGGGTTCCTACAATCTTTGTAGAAAATGTGGAACCCCTTCTTTGTTATTTACAGGTGTTGATTCTTCTTCTAATTCTACTATAAGAGGTGATTCCTCTTTTTCTAATTCTATGTTTTCCTCCTCTTCTACCAGAGGAGTGACTTCTACACCTACTTGTTTCCCTGACCTTAATTGTATTGGACTACAATCTACTTTAATATTGTACATGGGGTACATCTCATTCTCCATTTGATAATTTTGTTGTTGTTTATTATTTGAATTGGGTATAGGTTGTGTTGGCAGTTGAACAGGCCTAAATGCAGGAGGAGCTGGCAGGATTGGTTGTAGTGGAACTGGAGCAGCATGTTATGGGTTTTTATTCCAAGCATTTTGGTTCCTCCACTACTTCTCAAGCTATTGGTATTACATCTATGGGTAGGGGTTATAAGGATTTTCTCATTGGGGATATTTATTCCAAGGTTGTTGTCCCCACCAGCCCATATTGGGTGGTTGAACTTTAACTTGGTTATGATAATTAATGCCCCATAAGATGGCATTCTTGTTGGCATATTGTTTCCCATAGGATATTGTTGTTAGTTTTTCCTATTACCAATGAAGTATGCTTCTTCTACCTCAGGTTCCTCTCTAGGTTTTGATAACTACGAACACAACTTTTTTTTGTGATCCTTTTGACATACAACACACACTCAAACTTTGTTTTCAGGACATTCATTTCTAGGGTTTTTTCCCCTGCATTTAGGACAAAAGTAGGCCAATATTGCCTCATTTTATTGCTTCTTTTTCTGAAGTAGAAGGGTGTCCATTTGGAGAGTTAGAGATGATAACATATCACTCTTGAGATATTCAGGCATATTTCCTATTTTTGTTTTAGTGACAATGGTTTATTGTTTGATATTTCTAGGGGTCAACTTACCTTTCCTCCTTGAAAATTTTCAACACAACTACCGAATATCATTCATTTGATGTTGATAAATATCCCCTCCAAAAATCATGTTTAAGGCTTTTAGAAATTCATTTGTAAGTCTCTTTAATAAAATACTTCTTAGGGACTGGTATTCTAGTTTTGAATGGGGTGATCTTTGCAAATTAAAGTTGAACCTATCTCAAAATTCCTCCACATATTCTCCTTCCTTTTGTGTCATATCTAGGACTTCTTCCCTTACATCACGTGCTCTGACAAAATCTTGGTACTGATCTTGAAAAATTTTCTTTAATTCATCCCAATTAGTTATCAATTTATTCCCCAAACTAATGAACCAGCGTAAAGCTAAATCATCAATAGTGGAAGGGAACAACTTTAGTTTTTGGGCATCAACTATATAATCCACTAATCTGCATAGGACATCAAATTAAAACATAAATAGATTTGGATATTCTATTGGTAGTCCTCTAAATATTGGAAGGTGTACAGGGGAGATATGTTTCATCTTGTGGTCTCCTCATGCCTCTCTTATGGAAAAATTAAAACTAGTGGATGCTTCCTCTACATTAGCCATATTGTCTGAGAACAGGGTATCTACACCTACTACATTCAAAGCAGCTTTCAAGGCTTCTAATTCATTTCTCTTATCCTAAATAAGGATTACTAAATCAGTGTTTGATATAGTTCCTTATCTAACTTCTTGCTAGCGTTGAAGGTTCAATAAGTCTTTCTCAGACTGAACTCTACTTATCTCTAATACTTCCCTAAGATTTTGCTAATTTTTTTCAAAAGTATCTTGTGCAAATATTGGATGTTCAAGCCAATACACAGGTTGATTATGGAGGAGAGATTTCAGTCTTAGGATCAGGTATAGCTGAAGCATAAGACTTTTGAGAAATATCTTTATTTTTAACAAAATGACCATCCAGTCTTCTATTCTTAAGCAGACTCATACAAAGCTAAAATGGAGGTTCTATAGAAAGCAACTTAAACTACTGCTAACATGCTTCCTTAAGAACAAGAAATTACAATAGGCTACTCTCTGGTAATGGTGCCAAAATATTGGATAAAATATTGGTTATTTTTCTACGTTCAGATTCATTGCCTCATGTAATTTGTCAACCCGAGGTAGCTCGTAAACTTATGAGCAACCTTACACAATAAATGCTTGTAATTCCCTCCAATGAGATGAGTCCCTCAGATTTATGGTTTGAGAGGTATTGTTATTTATTTGGAGTTCTGGTTTAGTTTCCAAACCACTAATCTATCCTACCTTATCAAAGATATGACTAAACTATATTCAAAAACTAAAATTGCATTCTTGCTGGAAATTACAAAAAATTGAGGAAATAACAAAAATTAAGCTAAGTACAAAAAACTAAAACTAGATTAAAAATAATAGAAAACAAGAAAATATAAGGGAGGAATATTGTTGAAAGTGGGCCCACAATTCCAGTAGATTATACCCGCATTCAATCATACACTGGATACTAAAGAAGATGGATGAAAATACGCAAGTGTATTTTATTAATTTACAACAGAGAAAGTTACAAAAAATATTTAGGATATTTATTTCAAAATTAGTCTGCATATTTATAATATATGCGACCATGCCCTACTACATCATGAAGGTAAATCAAATCTGGATTCTTATTTTACAATAGTATGCATAAATGAAGGAGATCGAATAAAATATCAGTTTTAGACCAATCAGTGTATTCTGTTTTATCATAATAGAATACGTATGATATTTCTACTCTTATTTGATTACATTGATATTTTACATTACTACTAAAAAATAGACAATTGATGATCTTTGATGTTATCATTGGTCTGCTTTCATTGTTGAGAATCCATCTGCATCCATCGCTGAAATCCCCATTTTTTTGTTCTATAATAGAAGTCGTATCGTAATTCTGCATCAATGGGAATCAGGTGTCTTATCTGTATAATTCGGGAAGCAAGCACCAATATGGGATTCAGGTGCCTAATGGGAATCAAGCGCCCGATAGTCAAGCACCAAACGAGAATCGATCGCCTATACAGGAGTCGGGCACCTAACTTAGCGCTTCATCACTATTTTATTGCAGATATTTCTACCTTCAATTTTTCATCATAAATGGAAAGTTCCAGGTCCAAGTAGGACCTTGACGTAAACATGCCAAAATACCATAAAATCCACTACATTTACACATAATCCACTTAAAAATAAATATTAGACAATATACATAATCTAATGTTAAATACATATAAAATTTACATAGAAACACATATTTCTATTAAAATAAATACTGTAATATATGGAAATATTGTACAAAAATGAGCATGTTTAGGGCTCATCACTCCAACTTAATTTATCAAACATCTATATGACTCCCAATTTTGAATGTGACTAAGCACTATTCACGGACCCATGCTCTGTGGTCCTTTCGCAACCATGCAATCCGGTATGGATGCGGGTGTCTCCTCCTCTCCAGCTGCAACTTAGTGACCATTTCCTCGGAGACTAAGTTATCAGTGCTGCCATTGTCTATAATCACGTTATAGACTTTACCTGCGCTTTTGCACTTCATGCGAAACAGACTTCTCCTCTGCTCTGGTTTGTCTTCCTCAATCAGCATGGCTCTCCTTGCGACCATGACTTCTCTCTCTGCCTCCTCAGAATGTTCTGATTCGGTTCTTTCATCTTCTATAGCAGCTCTGGCAGGACCCTCAGGTCTCTTATCCATCTTTTCTCGGTGTTGTGGACACTCAAATGCTCGATGTCCTTCTTCGCCACAGTGGAAACAGGTTCCACGAAATCCTCCTCTTCCATACCCACGTCCAGATCTACCTCTTCCTCTTGGGTAGCCATTATTCTGAACATGGGGTCTGTAATCATTATCTTCCTTATGGGCATGACTGCTGCTAGCTTCTTCTTTCTTCTCCTCTTTTCCTTCATCTTTTCTCCCACCAGTCCTTCCTCCATGACCTCTTCCTCTTTGCTTGCTCTCAAACCTTCTGTTCAGTTTCTCTTCAACCTTCAGAGCAAACTGGTAAGCATCCTCAATGGTGCTCACCCGAACTAGGCTCAACTCCTCTTGGATACTGGGTCTCAACCCATTGATATAATGGGCCACCTTCTCCTTGTTTGCCTCTAAATGTCTAGTTCTGATAGAGATCTTATAAAACTCCTCTGTGTATTCTTGGACAGTTTTGCTCGTCTGTCTCAAACTCTGCATTTTCCTTAGCAGATCCAATTCATAATCTGTAGGAATAAACTGTCTTTTCAACTTTTCTACCATTCTATCCCATCTTGTTATTCTTTCCTTCCCTCTTCTGTTCCTTTCCAGTTGTATTCCCTTCCACCAGATGCTGGCATGACCCTTCAGCTTGGTCTTAGCAAATCTGACCCGGTTAGGGTCTTCAACCTCCTCATATTCAAAGTACTCTTCCAAATCATTGATCCAGTCGATCAATTCCTCTGGATCAAGGTTCTTGAAATACGTGGAAACCTTTATATTCAGCCTCTTCCCAATCTAGGATATGGCTTTGTATAGTCTGGCTTGTGCAGGATCTACTGCTTCTTCTTCTTCCTCAAGCTGGCCCTCTTCCTCGTCATCTTCATCTTCGCTACCTTCATCTCTTCTTAGTTCCAATCTTCTACGCATCTCTTCTTGCAGGGCTTGCATTTGCCTCTGCAAAACTCGAACATCTTTCGCTGCCACCATGCCTCTCCCACCAACAAGGTTTCTTCTTGGAGGCATTCTGCTCACTCTCTCACAAGCCCTTCCACAGATCCTGGTGTAACTGCCTCACGTCCGACGATCTGTTACACACTCAGGAACTTCCGCTCTAATACCACTTGATGGGGGACAGAAAATCGCACTCTCACCAATTCCAAATTCTCTTCATTAATCTGGAAAATCTTTACAAAAACAGCCCGCAGGCTTTACAATAACCAACACTCGGCTTGGTTTTCTCTACACTCTATCCTCTACATGCGATCTCCTAATCCACCACCCCGTCTCCTTACCAGCTGGGTTCCTTTTATCCAGGTTTCGACGACCCTCTCAGTCATTAATGACAAGGTGGGAGAGTACCTCCGTCCAACCTGCCCAGTCGGCTCTCCACCGAGTTTTCAATTTTCTTCCCATAATTGGCAACTGCCCCGATCGGCCATGAAAGCATGCATTAAAGAACCCTCTGACATTTTTGACCTTTGGACGCAGCATTCGAGAGGCCACCATGTTTAGCAAACTTATCGGATACGAAAACATGCATTAATGATACCCTTGACCGCCTCGGAAACATCACCTTGGAACGCGTGCCTTTTCGAACCACAAACCAGCCGTTTGTCGCGATATCGCGACATGTCGAAATCATGAAATTTTAACTTCCTTGCTCTCCTTTCACTTTTGGTCGTGATATCACGACATGTCGCGATATCACGACATGTCGCGATATCGCGACGTATTTCCATCGCGTCCTCCGTTTTCAGCTTCGATCGCGATTTCACGACACGTCGCGAAATCGCGACATTCCTCCGTCACCCTTTCGCTCTTCCGTTCCGGTCACGATTTCGCAACCCTCCGTCCGCCGTAGCCTCTGCTCTTTGCTTTGGTCGCGATTTCGCGACATGTCGCAATTTCGCAACCCTCCGTCCACCGTAGCCTCTGCTCTTTGTTTTGGTCATGATTTCGCGACCGTCCATCCGCCGTAGCCTCTGCTCTTTGTTTTGGTCACGATTTCGCGACCCTCTGCTCGTCGCATCTTCTTTCCCTATTTTGGTCGCGATATCACGACACTTTTTGTGTCGCAATATCGCGACACATATTTTTGACATATTTTTGCAAAATACTTAGAGAGAAGAAAAAAAAATTGGTTGATGCAAGATTGCTCTGCTGTCACCGGATGCTCCTGCATCAGATCTCTATATTCTAGTGACAATTTGTGGAGTTGCAAACTTTTTTATTTTTTAAAAGAGGAAGCTCATGATTGGTGGACAAATCTTGCTAAGGGAAAAAATTATAGATACACTTGGAATGAAATGGAGCATTTGTTCTTGAATGAGTGGGACCTATATAAAAAGATAGCAAGTTTGAAGGTCACCATCAAAGGATATGAAGAATAAATAAAAGGCTTTAGAGAGAACTAAAATGAATGAATACAGAAAAAATAATAAAAAGAAAAAATAAAGATGACAAAGTGCAAGTTCATGGTCGCATTTAGAAGGAAAATCTTAAGAAACAAGGATCCAAGGAGAAGCAAGAAGCAATTATGGCAAGGGAACAAGTTGAAGAACCATTAGAAAACTCAAAAGTTGAATTTACGAAACCAGTAGCACAATAGAAACCATGGAAGAAGCAACAATAAATTCCAAGGAAGCCTTGTTAGAAGTGCAAAAGGATGCACCAAAAGAAAGGTATAAGAGAGAATATTGTGAAGAAGAATTTCTAATAATAATAAAACAAATTGTTGAAGAATCAAAATGTCAGGTTAAAGTTGTAGCATATCGGCACCCACACCATCCTGAGCGACAACAATCTTGAAAGTATGGCTTAAGGCATCAATATTTTAGATCTACATGGAGTTAGAAAGACATCAAGTATAGCAATGTTTGGCAAAAAAACATAATGTTTATGGATTTCAAAGGGGTGCAGCAGCATGAGGGAACAACAAAACTAATTGTTCAAAACATCAGAGCAGAGCAACGAAAGCATGGAGTCAACAAAGTAGTTATGGATATTCAATTGACACAATGGAAGCTTGGCATCATACAAAACCATCACTAATCAAAATTTCACTTCGATGAATGGATGAACAAAATTAGAAATTATCAATAAAAAGAATGTTGAATATTTGTATTTTATAAAATGAAGAAGATCCAAAAAACTGAATATCAAAAATTAGACTTTTTTGGAAAAACATGTAGGTATCTAGTTATAGCATCTCAATGGAGATGAGAATTGAATATGTTTATAAACTCTCAAGATTTACAAAAGAGAGTTGTAATTTTTCAAAGGGGGGATCGAATACAATCCCTTTTACTCAAGAAAAATATATATCTATTTTTATATATAATAATTATAATTTTATAATTTAAAGAATAATTAAATAAATATTTTACGGGTGAGTTATGAAGTTAGAAACTTATTAAAATATCTAATACATGAATATTCTATATATTAATTTTTTTTGTTGAAGTAATAAAAAGTATAACTGGGGTCACCCTCTCAAGTGGCACAACAAGGGCCACCCTCCCCATGATTCAAACTTGTTCTAAAAGAGAGTCCAACGATATACCATTGGGATATCCAATAGGGACATTGTAGTATATTATTATTTTACAATTAATTAATAAATTATGCATTTGTAAAATTGATATGTTATGAACAAAATAAAATTAGACCCAAATCATGCTAATGCAATGTTGTGTTTTGTGTAGAATGGTTAAAATGTTTCTGTATTCTTTACCTTAGACTAAAAATCTAAAATAAATTATAGATTTGTTCAATCCGTGAGAGAAGCAATGGGTCAAATCCTACTTACAAAAAAATGGTTTACATAAGAGGGGTTTCCATGAGTATTATGGTATATTTTCAATGATTTTACGATTTTACATAGGTTTTTATGGGGGCTCTCGATCCCCTCATATTGAGTGAGGATTGAACCTTAGACCTCTCAAAGAGAGGTGAAAGCCCTTACCATTTTAGTAAGCTTGTAGCTATATGAGTATTATGGTGTTTAGAATAGGAAGAAATTAACATTAAAAGGGAGGGATTTTGTGTTTATCCAAAGGAAATTTAATCAATCATGGGATAAAGTCAAGTGTAGTTGATAAGAATATAAAATAAAATAAATTGATAGGTTATATTTTTTAAGTAGTAAAATGGAGATTGAGGCTTAGATTATGGTTATGGAAGGATTAGTGAAAAAATTGTTAGTTGTAATAAATTTGACATACAACTATGATCACCAAAGAGATTGATAAGAATATGCTATCAATTCTTTATATTTGTCGATAAGAATATGCTATCAATTAGCAAACAAGTGTGGTAGAAATCAATTGTGAGCAATAAGCTTCACCTTTTCTTATTCCAGATCTTTGGTAAAATTCAAAAGATAAAGAATCCTTATGACGAAAAGCTATATAGCATAATAGGAAAGTCATTTTTTTAAGTCCTGATTGAAAATAAGGATTCTTTAGTTGAAAGTATTGATGCCCTAGTTTAGGACAAGAGGAAGGTTGAATATATGACAAACTCTATCGAGGTAGTGGATCTATTACACCAAAATTGATTATTAGGAATGAGAATATTAAGCATGACCTAACAATTCTAAAAAACAAAGGGTTAATATACTAGTCTGATGCATGCTAGCCATTTTTATAAAGATTCAAAATTGGATCATTGGGGACTAATTCAAACTATTTGATAATTTTTTCCTAATTATCTTCTCCTATTTAGAAATAGGGATAAAATAATAGGTTGTAAGAGATGCATTATATTTAAGACCATCAAGTGAGAATTTTTCTATGGAGACAAAAACTATTAAAAGGCTTCTAATATGAATTAGGCTTTATGAGCTTCTAATAAAAAAGGTTTTGAACAATATTGGCAATACTACATGGTAGTTCATCTAAGAAGGATCAACTACTTGTGGGAGTATGTGGTGGTTAAACTTCTCTTGAGGCCAAAACCAACTATTTGCACTTGTATTTATTCTATTTTTCCTTTGGGCCCATGTAAACCTTGTAAAAGGTATTTTGGTAATTTTTTATATTATTATTTTCCCGAGGATTAGTCTCACAACATTGACCTAAAGGTATCATGTGTTTGGGTATAAATACCCCCTCTCACTAATCATTTTATTATCGATTGGAGTGTATTTTGATTTTTTTTTAGTGGAGATCCTTTAGTTTCTATGGACACCCTATTATATTATGTGTTCTTCATGTTGTGTATTTCTTTTGTTAAAAGCAATACTGGGTAATGATTGATTCTCTTCATTTATGAAAACTACTATGAAATATGATATGATATAAGAGCAAGTGTAAATATTTATTATTTGTTTACTTTTGTTGGCAGAAGATTCCTTTTCTAGCTTCGGTTGAGGATACTTTATATAGAGGCTTGCAAAGAAGATTTTTTAATAATTGGCAACATAATCTGAAGAAGAGTGTTTGATAAAAAAAAACCTAAGTTGAATTGGATCATAAGGATCTCACTGAAATTAGTAGACTTGCTCTAGGAGAAATATTCATCGATAGATTCATTTTTTCTCTCATTAGAACTCAATCTTGTTTTGTTAATTTTTTTGACCAAATAGATGCCCTAATTTTGGGATTGAGTTTTTCAATATATTTTTTTAATCTCGTGTTTTTTATAGATTTTTTGAAAAAATCAATTTCCTTTTCTCTTTTGGCTTTTGATGTCTAATAGTAGAACTAATAAGAGGAGAGACTGCTTGGCTATCGGGAAAGAAGAAAGAAGAGGCTATTTTTTTCAAAAAAGACCCTGGTGCCAAAGAAGTCATGGGTAGGATTTTGTGTTTACCAAAGATAAAATGATCTAGCAACTATTTTGCTATACTAGCATGAGAAGAGGGCTTGATTGGTCATGTTCAAAAAAATGGTTGGGTAGGAAAATTTGTAATGGATATGGATGAACCATCATTATTTTTAATTTATTTACAAGGGAGGACATAGTTCAACACTTTCATCATTTTGCCTCAACCTACTTCCAAATCGCATATAAAAAAAAATGACTCTTTCCCTCCAAAATTTAAAAATTTGAAACTTAAATATGGAATATTCTAAAGAATATTCATTGTTGTAGGTGGGAATGTGGATGATTTAATGTGCCTACATCATGTTGATGTAAGGTTGTGTCATCGATGCGAGAAGACAAGGTGTTTAGATGTTGCATTCATGTTAATTGTTTTTCTCCTTACAAGCTTGGTACTTAGAGAGGTGGCTAGCAAGAGGCTAGCCAAGAAGTTGCCCATGGGAGGGTAAGAGTTCAAATCCCCCTCCAATTTTTTGATGACATCAACAATCTTTTTTCTTACCCGTGATGATTTCAACATGACTCGTGATGTGGCAACTTTGGATGACATGGTAGATGACCAACATGATGATGTGGTAGGTCCATATAGATGTTATGTGGCTAATGATATGGTATATGATGTGGTAGATGACTAGTATGATGACATGGAAGGTCCAATTAGGTACCATCTGGGATTCTATATAGTTTGGATGGCACAAAGCACATGAATCTTGACATGACATGTGGTAGTCTATATAGTTGAGGTGATACCAGATGCACAAATTCTAAGGTGACATGTGGTAGTTTATACAATTGAGATGGCACCAGATGCATGAATCCTAAGGTGATACATGGTAGTTTGTATGATTGACGCATGATTATTGAGGTAAAATGTGGTAGCTGACATGGTAGACCATAAGGTAGCTTGGTAAGAGGTGCATGAATCCCAAGACATGTGGTAGCTGATAGTTTTTTAGCTAAATTAAATCATAGGTATCAATATCTAGATCAAGTATAAATCATATAAATTATATTAAGGCTCATTCATAGAATAATATCAACATCAATGAATATAAATATTCATGAAATAATAATAACGTGCATAAAAAATCTTATGATATTATTGATGAATCAAATACACAACTTGAGATTTGATTGATATATTTATTGATACTCATATTATACAATGCATTAACCTTTATCTCCATAATATCAGCTTAGAAGGTGACTCTTCAAGACTTGCCTATTGCTCTCCTCACATATCCGAGAGATGCATAATTTCCTATTCCTTAAATGTGATAAACCTCTCATGTCTCTTGACTTTACATCTTCACTTGTATACTTGACACATATACACTTGACTTTGGACTTACTTATATGATACATTGCACACTCTCACATATTACACACTTGCACTCTTTATTACATGACACTTTGCACACTCTTACTATATGACACACTTGCACACTTTACTACATGAAACTTAGATTCATCCTACACATTGACACATACTTTAGGGAAAATATAAATCACACATTCTAAACTAATAGCTCACACTCTAATCTAATATTTACATATGTACAATTGTACTATGGGGGTACTTTAGCATAGTCCCAAATAGGGTAATATCTCCAATATCCCCTTGTATTAAATTATTTGGTTTGAAGACTTTAGCCTTCAATCTCTGATTCTCATATTTGTTTTTCGGGTTTGGCTTTGGCACTGCTTGAGGTTCTAGTGTTGATTATTAGCTTTTAGGCCTAAATATCTCAAAATATCACAAGTATAAAAGTAAATAAGCTAATATTATAGGTCAAAATATCAATAATGAATAGTAGAATTATATATGTGAGCAATCAAATATCTATCTAGGCCAATACAATGAAGAAAATAGCATTCACTTATAATATCAAATATGAATATAAATGGCCAAAATCATTCATGTACATGCTTGAAGAATACTTACACTACAAATTTCTCAAAATATGTATACAAGCTTTATTATCAATGGTGATCGTTTACAAATAATATTTCCAACACATTGTATGGAGCTTTATCTCCATAATATAGACATAGAAAGTGACTCTTCATGTACTTGACTATTACTCTCCATATGATAGATCCCATGACCTTTGGCTTGTCATCTTGCCACTTGTATACTAGACTCTTCACTCTCTTCTTACATGCATACTTGAACCTATGATACTTGCACACTTCTACATGACTCTTACTCTCCTACATGCACTCCTAATATAAGACACTTGTGCACATCCTCACATTACATATTTGCACACTTACATGCATGACACTTGTGCATATTCTCTCAATACACACTTGCACTCTTACTCACATGACACTTGTGCATTTCCTGCATATCACCACTTAAATAAAAGTGGAAATATAAATCACTCTCCTAAATTATAGAATCAACCCTAATATATTACATATTTATATTTGTACCATGAAGGCACTATGAGGGTACATTTGCATGTACCAAATAGTGTAATTTCCTCAACACCCCCTTGTATTACATTATTTGGTTATTGAATACTTTAGTCTTTAATATTGGTCTTTGTCTTTGTATTCAATATTCAAGTGACCTTGCATTTTTCATGAACCTCTGCTTGAGATTTGTTTTTAACTTCTTGCTTCAATCTACTTCCTTTAGGAATTTATTTGAATCTTCACTATATGATCCTTCTTTGGCTTTTTATTCATGTCTTTTGTTCTCTTATTTTTGTGTTTTCCTCTGTTCTTCTTCTCTGCATTTATTTTCTTCATCTTTAGTTGTGATGTACCTAATGGTATGTTTTCTAAATATTGGGTTAGTAAATCATCACAATAATACATTTTAGATTTCAACGATTCCTCATTAAAGCTAACATAGGCTTTATTCAAATTATACAAGTCATCATTGTCGTCTTTCTTTTCTTGACCTTTTTCTTGAAAGATCTCAAAGGTAAGTAATGATAAATACATCATTAAATATTATTTTGAGGAAAATATAATGGTGTTTTTTGAATTCCACCATGTTCTAAAATATTTTTCATGAAGATAACTTTTAAGTGTTGTGAAATTTTCATCTTTTGCATCCTTGAGGAATAAATATAATTTTTCGGAGAAACATCCAAACTTTTAGAGAGCACAGTCAAAATCTTTGTAGGCCTGGATGTGAACCTGGTGGAGTTACCTTTGCCTCGTGTGGATGGATTGCCACCGGGCATTGAATACATAGCTCATCTTCCAGGCCACCTGATTCCTCTCCTCTACAGGACAGCCAAGGGATTGGAGAAACCATTAGAAATATTGATTGAATAAATCTCAACAGACGTTCTGACGTAGCTTCCCTTCCTTTAATTATGGTTTTTAAATGGTGTCTTTTAACCTTTTTAAAAAAAATTTCTTTTAAATGATATAACTCTCTTCATTATGCCATTTTAGGTTATTTGTATGTTTTTTTAAATTTTGTTATACAATCTCTCTTTTGAACGGCATTTTTTTACCATTTATGCAATTTTTTAATATTCTGACTAAAAGTTTATTTCCCGGGTGTATAGTAGCGGTGTAAAGTCATTGAAAATGTGCAATAGTATAACAAGCTGTTGATTTGATACTTTTGATTTAATGTATATTTATTGATTTTTACACATTTGCCTCAATATCTGTGAAATATAAGCATGAATATGTATTGAAGTGTAATTGATTGCATTGAATTGGATGAATATGTATTGAAGTGTTACTGATTGCATTGAAAAGAAGAATTTAAAAGCTTTTTAATCATATGGTAAGCTAATCCTACAAATTTGTGGTTAGAGCAAATAATTGTCAGAAATGCATGTATATAAAGGGTAGAAATCCATTAAAATAAAGAGGATGTCAAAGGTAACACTGACCTCATGCCAAGCAGCAGCAACCATTGCTTGCATTTTCAACACCTAGTGCCAATCCCTAAATACCAGCAAGACATATACCAACCAGTGACATCAACCACAACATGAACTGTCAACAGTCTTGTAATTGTCACATATCTCCTCGGAACCACTGAAAGACAGACAAATCGCTTCTTCTCCAAAGTCTCTTCACATCCATCTTGTGTGTCTTCTTTGCATGTTACTTGATTACTTGCTTAGAGAATTGCATAGTGACACATATAAGCATAGTAAATACATCTCTTCTACATAGATTCTTATGCAATTTAAACACATCCCTAAATACCAGCAAGACATGCACCAACCACTGGCATCAACCACAACATGAACTGTCAACAGTCTTGTGATTGTCACATATCTCCTTGTAACCATTGAAAGACAAATCGCTACTTCTCCAAAGTCTCTTCACATCCATCTTGTATAAGTGTAGCTTCTATGCATGTTGCTTGATTAATTGCTTAGAGAATTGCAGAGTGACACATATAAGCATAGTAAATACATCTCTTCTACATAGATTCTTATGCATTTCAGACTCTCTGGATAAAAATCATTGTACAATTCATTTACTTCTTAACAGAGTATGATTTCCTGCATTGCCTTTCAATGCTCGTTCTACTCACTAGCACAATAACTGAGCCATCCAATAATTGAACAAATCATTATTTGACATACAAAAATTGGTACCCATGTCTAGAGAGATCAATTGATATAAAGATAAAACCAACCCCCAAGACAGAAATGATTCATTCCTATGTGCTTGGAACAAATCTTGACTATCCTGTACATCATAACTGTGCACTGTAATTTTGTACTTAAATAATCTAATGAATAATTTAGTCATTCTTAATTATTTAGATATTCACTTATCTTGAAACTTTTTGAAAATCAAGAAACATAACATAGTATTATTAACAAAATTAAGATCGGAACGTTTGCTATGATGTAACTGTGCATCATGTAACCTGCCAGTTCACCACTGTCACTTACTGTAATGAGCCATTTGGCATTTATGATAGACAATAAATATAGTTAAAATGTTGCAGTGCGAATACATGAAATACTCCAGGACAACTCATCAATTAAATAAATTCATAATCAAATGAATCTTGAGCTCAGGACACCCACCCTAACTTCTTTAAATGGACCAGTTTGGGTAATTATTGTAATTGTAGATAAAGTAAAAATACAACAAACAAAACAAGATTTGACATTCATATAAGCAAATTTTCGAGAAAACCAATTGATTGATGGAATTCACATGATTGACCAATACAATAACTTGTGAAAACGAACATATTGTCATTCCATGACTATTCAATACAGGACATAAAAAGAATTGTAAGCACAAAGCACAAACAAAACAATTTGCCCAACTCATTTCATAATAGAAGATATCTTGCAAGAATAGGGAAGCACAAGTAGTGCGTAGTTAGCCAACGGAATGCTTGTCTCTTCAATAAGAGTCTTATGGAGAAAGTGTTATTCTGAAGTTTAAGGTTCACGATGTTAGTGAGTGAATTTTGATCAGAACATAAAATACAAAGCTGTAAAACTACAAGGATAAGCAGATACTCTATCTGCAAAGACATTGGCCAGCTTCTAAGTCACAGCATATCATCTTTTATTTCTTCAACTCCACGTGATATTATCGTCTTCGCAAAGTCCTCGTCTGAGGGGTTATCTGGTAATCAACAAGTTCATAAATCTTTGACTTTGCTCCTTAAAACTTAAAAGGCAAACATACTTGAATTTCAACAGTATCCCTTTAGAGACTTTAAGGAAAGCATTTATTTGACAAAAACAAAGAAAAAACCCAGAAGAGTTTATTTGCCAAACCTTTTCTCTCTGTTGTCGAGTCTTTCTAGAACTCCTTGTTGCAGGTGTTTGAGTGAATTGCTTAGTCTTATTTTCCTTCTCTTCATCTGTTAGTGATCCTTCTGATCCTTCAGTTGGGACATTAAGATGTACTGTCTTTTTACGTCGAGATGTTCCTGTTCCTGTCAGTAGAAAATTAGCAGCAATGTTTGACCGACACAAACATTTCTAAATGCAAACATGACCATTTAATACCTGAGATCACCATCATATCAATAGCAGTACCTTTGCGAACTCTGTTCCCTGGGTCAATTTCTGAAGGTATAGTTTCAGATTCATGTTCATTGTCACATATGGGTCTATCACAGGATTCAGTCACACCTTTGTTGTCATCTGACAGAACTGTAGTAATTGAGTCCCCACCTGGAAGCACTATTTCAGACTGAACTTTAGCTGGAGATGTTTGCACATCACTGGATTCACCCTCATCTGTCATTATGGGCACTTCTAACTTGGGGTTCTTTTTCAACTGTGCAAGAATTCAACTTCCCTTAATAAAAGTGAAACAAGGCATCCAAAGGAAACTGATTCCATTCATTCTCAATTTCAGATGTATTCTAGCTCACAAGTAAAAAGTAGATCTTGGCATCGACCTTTACTGACCTTTGACTTAGATTTTCCCTTCCTACAGCTTTTGGTAGCAGTTGGAGAAATCTCATTGTCTAAATTTCTTTCACAGTTTATATATCTCGAGTCAGGCAAATCTCCTGACTCAGATATGGTCGATTGGTGGGTTTCAAAATTCTCCGCAGCATCTGCGAGAATTATTGGCATGAGAATCCTGGGAAATACAATGCTCTTATTTGCACTTGAGTCTTTTCAAAAGAATCCTTTTGTCACCAAGAAGCCTTCTGAAAGGCAATACTAGTCCTACTAATTTTTTAAATAACAATTTGAAGTAACCACTGCTACTAGTATATGCAATCCTTAAAACTAGACAACAATGCATTAAGCCTGTGAAAGTAATCTTACCTCTTGTGCTTTCTTGTGATATATTGTTTGAAAGGCCACTATCCTCCTCAGCAAGCCCACCATCTTTATGTGCTTCGATTCCTGTCACACAACTACTTTCCTCTGGACTTAATTTTTCCGACTCCATTGGACCAGCTACTTTCTGCTGATGTGCCATAGCATTCTGCATCGTTAATTCTTGCTCTTTTTTCTCCTCATGACACTTGATAAGCTTCTCTTCAAAGTCCTCAACAGAAGACTTGACTTCAGGCTTTGCAAACTTCTTTGCCTGATTACCAAAATTTCAGAGATTCCAATATTTTAGTAGACATTTCAGAATTTTAAAAATAAATGAAAGAAAAGAAAATAACACAAGAAAATAGAAAAATGAGCATTTATTACCTTATTGGTTATTGTCTTGAAGCAATCAATAACAGCATCCTCAGATAAAGCATGTTCATAACTTTTAAACAAGTCTGCTAGCTTCTTAAATCCTTTTTCAGTGTAGGTGAGTTGAGAAAGACAGAAAGCAATATCAACCCATTGTTTTTTGTCTGGAATATAAGAAACCAAAAGTGTTATTTTCAACAGTTGTGGAGGTTAAACAAACTTGTTTTAAGATGAAAAGCGGATAACAAGTGTGATAAGACTGCCAATAATGCCTATAGAACAGAAGAAATTAGAATGCAACATGTAACAAAGTATCATTTGCAAATCTCACAAAACACAACCCATATAGCAACCAATAAATTTGGGAAGGGGGAAGAGAAACAATCATGCCTGTAACACCATAGAACCGATGACAGAGCTTCTCAATAAGACCTTCCATTTGCTTATCCTGCCAAGCAAAATAATAATAGATGTAAGAACAGGTAAATTGTTTGATTACACAACTATGATCAACATCATAAACTGAATGTATTAGTGATCACATTGAAAGCATTAAAAATATTGAACATGATGATGACTTGTACAACAGAAAATGGTGAAGTAAATCAAGGCAAATGTGATAGTAATCACTATAATTGCAAATGGTATGATACACGAAACTAACCAATGAATTGAAACCTCAAAAACTTCTGCAATATTTAAAAGTAAAGTAAATTTTAACGTGCACAAGACCATAGGCCATTGGGACGATGTATACATGTTTATCCAACCAAACTCCGGTTACCGAAACATGGTGTACAACCCTAACCCCCATCCAATTTGAACCTTGGACCTCCTATTTGGTGTAAAACATGTTCTATAGAATCAACGCAATAAAAATTGTTATCAAATGGCATGAGCTCAAGCAGTTAAAAATGTAAGACTTTCAAGGCAGAGACCCAAGTTCAAATCTTGTCAAGAGATATATGCACGATTGTCAAATACCACCATGTATTTTGTTGACATTCCATGGTAACTCAGTCATGATGAAATACAGGTAGGGCCCATTTCAATTTCATTTAACTAATTAAAAAATACACATACATGAACAAGAAAAAATGTTCCAAAGCAAAAATATATTTTTTCAACAAACCAGCCTTAATCTATAAGGGTTAATCATGCATACCGTTTTTATAGAACCAATCAAGAACTATATTTTTTCAACAAACCAGCCTTAATCTATAAGGGTTAATCATGCATACCTTTTTTATAGAACCAATCAAGAACTGCATAATATTGCAAAAAGTTTCTTCTGATAAGTTTTGACTAGAAAGTCGACTGAGAATATCAGGTAAGAGATTATAAATTGGGTTGTTTCCTGCAATTAACAATAAAAACAACACTTTAGGTATGACAAACAGCACAAATTTGAATGCATTAGTAGCAATTAAGGCAATGCATATGAATCAATGAATGCAAAACAAACAATGTCTCACCCTTCTTTGATAATTCATGGAAAAAGAGTTTCACAAGATTAGAGATACGTGGGTCTTCATCCTCCAGCCGAAGAGCCATTTCACTTATGTACCCTTTGACCTGATATTAGAAACTCTTGAGCTTTCATTTATTGGACTAGCACATTAATCTACATGAAACATACTGAATAATAAGACAAGGGTTCCCTTAGCATACCTTCATCATGTCGTTTAATATTAGATGTGACAAAACTAGCACTGAATTCTTCCGCACAGACTGAGCCTGGTCATTAAGACGAGCATACATATGCTCAGTCCAAGGTTCCAGAAGATTGGGAAACCGCACTGCTAGATCACCTAAAGCTATGGTGCAATTCGATCGAACAGACTCTGAATCCGCATTTTTGGCAACAGTGAACAGAAGCTGCAAATTTGCATCACTGCAAGTTTTCACAGTCAGCTTTTATTTGTAGTTTTAAATATAAACTCCTGGAAAATAGTACTGTTTAATTGGAACAAGTACATGTGAAAAAAGGAAAAGTACATATATACAAGCTAGAGACACACCAGAAGTCTGCATCTATAACCATTAGCTTGCAAAGAGCCAGCATAGCCGATGCCTGCAGTGCTGGAAACTACAATATCCAAGTGCATGTGTAAATCTCTAATCTCATTATATCAACCATACACAGGAATTCTGATTTTGAATTTATATGAACGTTTAAACCAATACAGTTCAAAATCTCAAGCATATGATTGTTTAACCATGAAGATAGAAAATAAGCAGAGGTACCTTCTGCAGCAGAGCAAAATTCCTACAAAGCTTTGCAACAATAGGAGCACATACTCCAATTATAAACTTTTGATTTTGTCTGCCTGAAATAATTTCCTTCTCTGCATTCTCTGCAAGGGAATCAAGCCTTGCATCTTCAGATGCAGAAACACCCAATTCTGCATTGATATTACTTTCCTGGTAAAAGTTATTAATTAGTTAAGACAATGTATTTTTTTTTTTTTGGAAAACTCTTAAACCAATAAACAACAACACAAAGGGGCAACATTTTATTTTTATTATTATTATTCTTTTATTTTTATTTTTTGAGAACCACAGAGGTAAACTCGAGCTCAGACATATGTATGCCTCAGCTTATTCTCACCTCTATTGTTTTATCAGAAGATTGTGAAAAATCAGCATCATTTTCTGAGGCCTGTGACTCAGCTGCTGCCCTTTCTTTGTCTGCTTTCTGTTTTCTAACCTTTCGTGCACAGGATTCTATATAAACCAAGTGCTTCAAGGCTATATGACTCACAATAAACAGAAACCTACTAAGCTTGTTAGCTGGAACAGACAAGGAGTCATGAGGAAGAGATGCCTCATCTTTCTGGTTTTCAGCATCTGCAGTCACTAGATCTTGTGTTTCATTTTGTCCAAATACAATTCCATGAAATTTTTGTATGATGTCAGCTGAGAACATTTCTGGCATAGGATGCAGTGCATAAATAGCATTGATGGCCTGCTCAGCAGCAGCGTACCAGCTCTGTTCTGGAAGTCCAGAACCAATAATTAAACTTTGTAAGGCATTAAAAACCCGGCTGTTACATGATAATAGACTTTCCCTATCTTCTTGAGAGAGTCGTTGAAGAGCAATGCATGCTGTCCTTGGAAGCAAAGGCTCTTCCTTTGCCCATCGACCAAACCCAATATCAATAATATTCAACAACCGTGAACTGAGGATCTTTGGAGATGACTTTGCAGCCATGCATAGAACTGATAAAGCTCCACGACTTCGCGCTGCAGTTACTCCATTCACATTAAATGTGAAGAAATCCCACAGAGCTGATATCTGTGAGGAAAAAGATCCCAACAGCTTAATCAGCAAACCACTAAGTTGCTAGTGTAAAATCCACAAAGGTCATGCTGCGTGATCTAACCAAGCCGAAACTGAAAATGAACAAAAATTTAACATATAGAATTGTTCTGAAAACCCAAATTCTGCCTAGGCTTAACTGGGGTGATTCAAGTCTAGAATAAATCCCAAATGAAAAATCAATACACTAATAAAGCTCCCTTTTTTCCAAACCTTAGAAACTTTCATTAATCAAATAAAAGGAGTGTCTGATAAAAGCCTCCAAAATGCTAAACCAAATTGAAAGCACTGCAAATTTGAAATATTTAAATAAAAAAGCCAACTGAAACCAGGATTTCGTTTGAAAAGAACTGTTGTGTGTTTAAACTAAAAAAAAAGTTTATATTTTACGTACTGTTCCAGAAGTAATGTCTCCTTTGTTCACCAATACACTGACTATAAATTCAAGCGCTGCAAGATCCCCGATGCTAGAATCTATCGTGAGATTTATCAGATTTAATGCAGTTTCCATGGAGTTCTTCTTTATGTAAATTGTGAGGAAGGCCCCTTCAACTGCCTCGTAGATAGCTTTCTCTTGAGAGAAGACCTGTGAGGCAGTAAACCAAAATTCTGTCAGTCAATTTCAATTTGACAAGAAAATAGAATAAGATCCTGAATTTTATGTTTTGTTGAAATTAGTTATGTCACACTCATAACAAATATATGCAAAAATTATTAAAATAACATTAAGAAAACAATAACATGCATTGCAAGTGCCAAAAAGTAAATAAATACAATGAAATTTTGAATTTCATATGTAAGCATAAAGTTGAGAAAACCTTACTAGGGGAAGCATTTTCCGGAGACAAGACTCTGCTCCATCAATCTGAAATTGCCTGCAACGTATCAACAATTGAATACCATGTTCAACATCAGAGGCCATAGGAGATGCCAATAGTTGGACCAGAATGGGCATAGTTGATGCAATGCATTTTGCAAATCGTACGCCTGCTTCAAGGGATGCAACCAATGCCCTAGTTTGTTCTAAGCTTCCAACATCCGGAGTGTTGTCATTGTCGTCCATCCCAGTTTCAACTTGAGACGGACCACTGTCTTCAACATGATTTTGTACAATTTCTCCATTTTCTTCAGGAGATTGACTTTCCTCGGCTACACTATCATTTAAATCATTATTTGAGATTATTTCACCACCCTCATTTTCAGAGATCTCAGTCTTGACTACCACGCTATTTGCTTCATTATCATTTGAGGGGCTTGAAGAGGTCATTCCACTAAGCTTTTCCTTGTATTTTTCTAGCGTTGCTTCAAATGAAGTAGTACGAAGCTGTGGCCCAAATGGATTGTATTGTAACAAGGTAGATAGTAAATTCAGTGCACTTTTCCTTACCATTGCACTCTTGTCTTCAAGCCTCCCTGCTGCAATTTCTGAAACCTGATTCCAGAGACCCATGGAAACTGCATGTTCTTCACACAGTTCAGCCCAGGTTTGAAGTACACGGCTTCGTGTGTAGGCAGAAACATCACGACATCTCTCCAGTAAAACATCAAGCATTGCCTGCTTGCTGCGAAGCCTATGTGTACCACTAGCAGAATTACCATCGATATCCTTAAATGCCTTAGAAACTAACTTACCAAACACTCCTACAAGTGAACTCCTTATCTTGTATGATTCACCACCAAAATGAGGCATCAAAATCACCACATTTGTAGACATAAGCTTCGGCAGACGATCTGCAAGTTCAACAAGAAATCGGCCTACATTTTCTGCACCACTGGCATCCCTGGCATAGTCTTTAGGACTCATCCGGCCAATTTCTCTTATCAATGCAACCGCTAAACTCCCATCATTGTACTTCTTTTCAGCTTGAGCAACTGCATCAGCAATATGCTGTGGCAAAAAATCATACTTATGTATGAGATGTAAAAGTGATGCAGATGCCTGCATTGTATAGTGATATTTGGTAGCACATGCACCAATGATTCTGCATAGGGCATCCTTCGTGTCCTTGTCTTTTGAAAGAGATGGATTTTCAAGCAAAGCAAATGCACCTCTATACATTGACAAAGATACAGTACATATTAGCTAATCAATCCACAGAAGCACTAAGATCAGAGAAATATGTCTGTGAAACTTTCTACTTACTGACTATAATAGCCAAATTCAACAAAGGATTAAGATAAATACTAGACGTTACAAGGAATTTACTTTGAAACAAAAGCAAGAAAATTTTCTTCTGGATCAGACTGGCCATAGAGCTGTTTTAAGTCGGTTTCAACAGCCGTAGCCAGTATAGAGATGATTTTAGAGCGGTGCACTTCCCAATTCCATGCCTGAGGAATGTGTTTCTTGCGAGAATTCTTGCCCTGGAAATCAGCAAAGAGTTTTCACGTGTAAGCTCCATCACACATAATATACTCTAGCTATATTTCAATATAATACAAAAAGCACACAAGTCATAATTTATTTGTGTGACATAACCATGACCAACCAGGACCTCCAGGCATCTCCTATCGTTTTTGAGACATGCCACACAATGTTCAACAGTACTAATGCATGCAATGGCTGAATTACTCTTCAGTTCTAATAAATATTATGCTTTGCCTACAACATATGCAATAATTCCTCGCCTTCTTGGCATAGTGTTGTAATCATACAAGATTCAGCATAGCTATTAAACTTTTCTGCTAGGACCTTAGAGTTTATTGCTGAAGTTTCAATCTGAACCTAAGCCTAACATTGTAACGTTTGCTGGTATGGAAGAATTATAAAATAAATTTAAATTTTTTTTTTTTAAAAGGATAGTGAACTTTTACATTACATAAAAGCTATTGGTTAAAATCAAAGATGTCGTTTTATCTAAACAATTTGTTTTTGCCATTATTTTACATCTTTAAGTGTTATTCCATATAAAATAGTGTTTTTCAATTCACTACTCGGTTTTGGTGATTTCCATCATATTATGGGAAAGGACACCACATGTTATGGTAAAATATCTCTATACTACTTAGATTTGCTTTTCTATCTTTCTAAATATGAAAAAAATGGTATGTGTGCACATGTGTGTATTTGAAACTTGACATCTCCCCATACTCCTGTTTCTGTTCTCAGAAAATTGGCATACACATACTATCTCCCCATACTTGTCTTCTAACGGCTATAATCTTGAATTACGTTAAATGAGAAGTATTATAATATTATTTATTGCATTTAATAATGATGATGAATCGGACTGTAAGAAATGAGTTGTTGTCATGAATGTTATTGTAGTCGCCAACAAATGTTAATGATGATGAATTGGACTATAGGAAATGAGCTGATGTTATGAATGTTATTGTAGTCACCAACAAATGTTAATGATGATGAATTGGACTGTAGGAAATGAGTTGATGTTATGAATGTTATTGTAGTCACCAACGAACAAAATATTGTTATTCAATTTAGTTTGTGGAATAATCTCAAAAATGAAATTAGTACATGACATTAGTTCAACCGGTCAAATTCCTTGATCTTTGAGGAAACCAAGATTCAAATCATGACAAGCAATACATGCATAATTGTCAAGCTATTGTGATACCATTACATGGTCATGATGTAATACGGGTGGTGCCCACTTCAATCCTATATAACCCATTAAAGAAAGGAAAAAAATCAATACATATAACTCTATGCTAAGGCCAATGTTTCATGTGAATATTGTTACTTTAGCCTCAAGAGGTCTTGGTAGAGTGGTGAGTGGGTGGCGCTCGTGAAGAGGTTAGGGGTTCGAGTCCCCTCGACACTCAACAATGCCCCTCATGGTCTCGGTCCCTATGTACATGTGCAACATCACTAACAAAAAATAAATTAAAAATTAGTGTATTCCTTGACCATATACAAAAGGCCAAGACAATTTACTTCTTATTCAATTAAGTTTTTGGGATACTCCTTTGTACCTAAAGCTAGTATATTCCTTCATCTTAAGTAATTGGTCTCTCTCTCAACAAGAGCAAGGTGATGGTCTTCAACACATCAACATACACCCTTTCTAAGTTTCAGTTCTTTAATGAGAGCGAGCCAATTGAGAACATCACTTATTACATATACTTGAGGTTCCAATATGCAATTCCTTCCCTTAATTTTTGACCAACTTTATGTTATGGTACCTAGCGATAGGAAGATGGAGATATGATATTATATTATATGTGGGTATTATGGATAGTTGTTCTGAGCCACACATCACTAAAGGTTTATTATATTATAATAATGAATGGGATAAGGATTTAGGCATTGGCTCCCCAAAGTAGCATTACAAGATGGATATATAAAGAAGGGATAATGTCATTGTAATGATCATCAATCGTATCAAGTATTATCTTGTAACAGTCTTGGCTCGTGAAGCGGCTCTCATCTTGAGGGGTAGTGTGGAGTGGTTTCTCTCTTAAGGAATAGTATTGGTGTTGCCCAACCTGAAGGGCATTATCACATCTTGTCTTGTGTGGATTCATTACTTTGGTTGATATATTTAATATTTAACATATTGTGGATGCTTTTATATTTATGAGAAGCAAAGGTTCAATACAAGTGCTATAAAGGCAACAATTCTAGCAAAGTGGGAATTGTTTTGTGGATTAAAGATTTTTGGCAATTTTTTTCTAGAAAACATCTCATTTTTTGAGAGCCATATCTTTGTATAAAGTTGTCCAATTCAAACAATTCTTGCACCATTTTGTTCAAAATTTGAAGAGCTTCAAATCAAGTGATCATATGAAGGAATCGAAGCAATATTGAAGGGAATACAACCTTGTGAAGTCAATCTTCTCAAAATGATGTTTTTTCAAATCACCTTTTTTCCAAAAAAAAAAACAAAATTTGATATATCTTTTAGTTGAGGTAAGCAAATCATATATTGTTGTGTTTGAAAGAAAAAAAAAATTTAAGCTTCAAATCAATAGGGAGATATATATTTTTATGAAACCCTATTTTGCATTGTCTTTGTTGGAGTGTGAACTTATGGAGCTACAAAAATTTTCTAGAGAAGATGATATTGATGTTAGAGAATGGTGGAAACAATTTAAATCCTTGTATTCTACTGATTATTGTTGGAACATTAAGCTTACTTATTATTTTGGAGGAGAAGCTCTCTCTTGGTTTCATAGGTTTCTTATGGCCCATAATTATGAATTGACTTGGGAAGAAACAAAGCAAGCATTCTTGAGTCAATAGAATCTATATAGAAAGATAGCTAGGCTCTAGGATGAACAAAAGGGACTAAAAACAAAGTTGAAAATTTTCAAGAAATTGGCAAAAGGAAAAGATGCAAGCGAAGGGAACCACAGCTTCGGTGTCAGATAAGCCAAACAATGATCAAAAGGGTTTGTTTGAGTCTAAAAATTATATTTTATAGGTTCATAACTGCATTCAGAGTAAAAAGGTTATTTTCCATAAATCATAGCAACAAGTATATATTGTTTTGGCTAAGAGGTTGCACGTTCAAGCAACAAAAATTAAAGCCATACAAATTGAGGGCATGAATGTTCATATTTTTTAAGATTTAAAGATTGTCATGGATAAATATGTTCTACATTGAGATTTGCATGCTATTGAGATGGATGATGTGGATTTTATTTTGGGTTATCCTTGGTTGTATTATTTGAGTACTGTTAACATTACTGTGCAAAAGAGGTTCAAGAAGATATGGTATAGGAAAAAGAAGTTAACACTGCTAGATATTTCTCAGCTTGAGCAAGGATCCAAGGGGGAAACAAGATGTAATTATGGCAAGGGAACACGTTAAGGAATCAATAGAGGAATCAAAAACTAAGTCTACAACAGAGGCAGTAACAAAGTCCCAAGAAGAAGCAACAACAAAATCCAAGGAAGCTCTATTAGAAGAGCACATAGATGCACCAAAAGAAGGGCACATGAGAGAAGAGCTTGAGGAAGAATTTAAAATAGTGAAACAAAATGCTGAAGAATCAAAGGAAATAAAACATCAGGTTAAGTTTACAACATATCGCCACCCACACCACCATGAGCGACAAAAATCTTGAAGGCAGGCCCTAGGGCATTAATATTATTAAGGCATCAATTATGGCAATGTTTGGCATAAAAAAGCATAATAATAATAGATTTTAGAGTGGTGTAGCAACATCATGGAACAATAGGACCAATCATTTAGAATATTAAAGTAGAGCAACAAAAGCACATAGCCAACAAAGTAGTTATGGATATTCAAGTGGCACAATGCCAACATACCACCATCAATCAAGATTTCACTTGGATGGAGGGATGATCAAGATTCGTATTGCCAATGGAGTATATTTCTGATGACAAGTATATTTATGATGAGGTCTAGGAGTATATTGCATACCACCATCAATCAAGATTGCACTTGGATGGAGGGATGATGATGATTCGTATTGACAATATCCCTTCATTGTAAATCATCATCAATATATCGAGTAGTCTCTTGTAACAATGGCTCATGGAGCAAATCTCATTTTGGGAGATATTGTGGAGGGATTCCTTCCTTAAGGAATAACATTGGGGTTCCTTCCTTAAGGAAAGGTACTATCACATCTTGTCTTGTGTGGATTAATTATTGCAGTTGATTTATTTAATATTTAGCATATTGTGGTTGCTTTTATATTTATGAGAAGCAATGGTTCATAACGCTTCACAATCAACTTTGCAAGATATACACATTTATATGTCTTAGAATGTTAGTGTTTCTAGCATAACTTCCAAGCCATACCTACCAAAATGTGCCTTTTCAATTGCACTATCAAACCCAATGACCTTTATGGCTCTAAGATTTAGGTACCATGTTTAGGGTGTGATGATCAAGCTCAAATTGAGAGAGTCCAAACTATTTTGCTTCCAATATTTATCTGATGTAAAAGAATAGTTTCACAATGAGTTTGGCACTCGCCCTTTTCACCTTGAGAATATCTTCGTTTTGAACTTCATCACCTTAAATGCATGAGTGATTGCACCTCAAGTTGACAAAGATACACATATTTGGCACTTTGCTCCTCTAAATGGATTCCCTATAGAAACTCTTTTGGTTATCATTGTGGATGCCACTCAAAGTTACTTTTCTTCTTCAATCAATTGGTATCTCTATAGATTCGTTACCTTTATTCAAATACTTTTTTCAACCAACTTAACAATCACAAATCTGTAAGGTACACACATTTGTCTCAATCTTGAAACATCAGTGTTTCCAACATAGCTTTTAAGACATGACTACAAAGATCTGTCTTTCTTATTGCACTAGGAAACCCATAAAACTTTATAGCTCTAAGATTTGGAGCCAAGGTCTAGGATGTGATGATCAAGCTCAAATTGAGAGGGTCCAAACTATTTTGCTTCAACAAAATATTTGATGCAAAAGAATAGTTTCACAATGTATTGTTCACAATGACTTTGTTGCTCATCTTGTTCGCCTTGAGAACATATTTAAAATTACTTTTGAACTTCAATGGCTTAAACCACAAGTGATTGCACCTCAAGCTAACAAAGATACCTATATTTGGCACTTTGCTTCTCAAAATGGATTTCCCCTAAAAGCACTTTTGATCATCATTGTCGATGGTACTCAAAAATTTTCTCTTCTTCAATCAATTGGCATCTCCATAGATTAGTTACCTTCATTCAAAAACTTTGTAAATGGTCCTCCCAACTTCTTCTTAATAATGTGATTAATGAAGTAGTCAGAGATGATGTTTATCGACAATATATTCAAATCATCAAGTAGTTAGAGATGATGTTTATAGAGTAGTCAAAGACAATGTTTATCAACAATGTATTCAAATCATCTGGGTCACTCCATATCAACCTCTTAGTCCTAAGTTGGACCTCTACACAACATTTCATGAGGATGGAGGATACATTATGACCCATATTGATTATAACCAGCAACATTGGACATAAAACCTCAAAATTCTTATTGGTTAGCGTAAAGTTTGCTCACATCAGTTGCAAGTGCAAATAGACCACAATATTCCTCGAGAGGATAACGGATGACATCTTTGAGAGGTGAAGATTGAAAAACAATTCATCTTAAAGTATCCTATTTATTACAAATTCAAGGAGGTACTATTTCTTGTATAGAGACTTCGGTGGTTACTTGCTGCTTTTTCAACTATCTTGACTAGAGATGATTGAACTTCTACCTTGAAGAAGCTATCACTCTTCAATGTAAATTATTATAGGGGAGATAGACGACCACTCAATAACTCGCCAATTTTCTTTTCAACTATTCCCATGATTTGGATTGCATATTTTTTGGATGTTTACTACTAGTGACCTTGGATGGAATTGCATGCCTTTGTCAAATAGGACGATAGACTTTTGCATACTAGGTTTGTTTCTACCATGGGGATAATTATTTTGTATCTTATACCATGTTTGTAGGACTATATTGATACTGAAGGTCATAAGAATTACCTCCTTGTTGCTAGACTACTTTTGAGAAGGCAATATGAATAACATCAATTATATGATGCTGCATTCACCCAAACCAGGAAGAAAAATAAAAATAAAATTTTAAAAAAGGAGAAAAGCTATAGTAAGACAGAGATCTAGATGCCAATGATTTTCACTGAAAGTATCATTGCAATATTTTAACATCATTGCAAGATGATATCACATTCAAATCACGGTGTTCAAACTCTCTAGTCTGATAGCAATTCCACAAGACAAGTGACCTCGGGTAAGTCATTTTAAATAAAATCTACAATTTAATATAGTTTATCCTTTAATCTGCTAAGACATTGCCAAGTTTTCCCAGAGCATTGTCTCAAGCCAGAGTCCAGGTAAAAATAAATAAATAAGTTTGGCAAGTCCAAAATGAGTTAGAAGATGAAGGATAAGATGGATGAGCTTGAAAGCTCAAGAATAACGTTAAAAGGCTTTAGTATTTATACTAGAAATGACACAGAAAATCAGTTGTTCATAGGCAAGAGCAAGGTACAGTCATCATCTTAAGACTAGACCAACTTAAAGTCAAAAGGGCTGCAAAATGGCATGGACTAGTATCTGGTAAAATGATTGATAAAATGATTAACTACTGCAAGAGGTCAAAGTGTAGCTAGGGAAGCAAAAGCATAAATCCAAGAATGCCATGGCAGAGCATAAATTCAACAATGTGATGGCAAAAACATACATCCTACAATGCAATAGAAAATTGCATGAGCATTATCCATAGAATCAATTTACCATGTTACAATATAGAATACCAACACCTCCCAGAGCCAATGGGCACTAGAATCCTTCAGGATTACATTTAATTCTAACACATCATTTTGGACCTAATCTAATTACACCACATCAATCTGCTTTCCAACCTTCAACACATCTAGGATTAAAATCCCCATCACCTAACAAATAAGTTAAAACCAAAAATCTCTTGTAACGATCTTTGCCTTGACTATAGAGAAACACTAGTGTCTCTTCAATTGTTTTAAAGATGCCTTAAGAAGTAATTTAAACAAAGCAAAAATGTTCATTCTTCACTTTTTTTAACAATTTTCCAAGAAAGCTCCGCAAACCTATAATATACCGTAATCTTAACTCCTATCTCATCCAATGGACACCCTTCCAGAATTTGCTTGACACAACCAAGCAAAAGGCTAAATTTTGATTCCTTTAAATACAGAAGAGGCATAATTTTAAAAATAATAATTTGAAATTTTGCTTACCTTTCCACTGTTTGCGCGAGGCGCAGAAGGCTGCTCCGGATGCGCTTCCTCGGTAAAAATAATCGTCTGAAGAAAAAAAGTATATATCTTTAGCGCATTCCTACAGGAATTTATTCGATCCTGCAGAGAGGGCCCGTCGGACGGCGAAGCCGACCACGAAAGCGACGTTATGTTGGGAAGCAGAACGCTAAAATTAGATCTGAGGCTCTCGATGAAGTTTCCCTTGGCCGCGGGTTCGAGACACGAGAAGCCCCTCACCAGCGAATATATCTGATCAAACACATTTTGCTCTTCCACGCAGAATAGTTCCTTGTCTGCCAGGTCAAACGCCACTCCTGGAACAACACAACACAGAACACTCTGTTATTCAAAAAAATAAAAAATAACGAAAAATGAAACCCTAGCGGTACACAAATCCATTGACGAGGTTCGAACCCTTGACAAGCTCGTCGATTTCTGAGGGTGAAAGCGATTCCAGTTCTGTGACGTCGTGGGCGTAAAGGCGATCTTCATCGTCGGGCATCTCTTCTAAGTCTTTGAGGGAATCTGGGATTACAAAGGGAGGCGCCATGGCTGTTCTCTCTGTGTGTGTTCGGACAGGAACAAATCCACATACAGATACAGAAGATTATTCACATAAAGATACAGAGATTGATGATCTGGTGTTTTTCCCCTTTCCTCTTTTGGTGGACTCCAAACGTATATTCAGCTGGATTTGAATTCGTAGGCCCCGATTCAAAATCGGGGAGAGCGGGAATTTATATGTAGTGTTCAAAATGCGGACCCACTTCCTTCTTTTCTCGGGTTCCCCTTTTCGAAAAGGCGAAGAAATAGTTGACGACGGAATAAAATGGTCTAGATAAAACTTAGAACGAGTTTAAATTCTTTTATTTAAGAATAAAATAAATACATTAAGCGGCAATTTTTGCGTTGAAAATTAACTAGATAACGGTCAAGAAGTGGGTAGTAATAATTTCAAATTTCAAACCACGGAGGTATTAAGAGGATAAGATGAATGGTCGTGGTTGACTTACTGTTAACTAGTGCTTTGGTTTAATTTTTTTAGGATGTGTATTATTAATTTTGTATTATTTAACAGATTAGGGTTTATAGTAATCACATCCTAAGGTTAAGTATCATAAACTTTGTATTACCCAACGTGCTAGGGTTCATAGTGATGACATGGATCAAGTGTCATATCCTATGTTAAGCAAAAGTATTACCAATTACCTTATGCTAGAAAAAAAAAATTAAGCTGAATAATTATAATTGTATAGTTTAAGTTTAATTTGTTAGGAATTTTTTTTTGGTTGAACACATAGGGGAGTTGGTTACATCCATAGTCCTTTTCTACCATCGAGTAGGGTTTAAATCTTGGGACTGTCTCCAACAGCACCTATTACACCTTCTTGTTTTAAAACTTTCTACTATCAAGTAGGGTTTAAATCTTGGGGTTGTCCCCAACAACACCTATTACACCTCGTTGTTTTATAACTCAGCATGAAGAGGACCACCGAGTGTTTGAAATTGGTACCGTCGTGGTCGGGTTAGCGCACACTCAAAAGATTCAAGTTAGGCTACTACCCTTGCAAACAAGCATGCTCCACGATTTGAACTTAGCTCTCTTCTTAGTAATCGCTAGAACTTACTAATCCAACTAGCCCTTGAAGACTTGTTAAAATATTTTCTCCACGAGAAGTATTTACGCTATGCCTGAGATACCAAGGCGAAAAGGAAACTTTCCTTACTCTACATATAAGGGTTAGATGGTTTGGGTATCTTAAAATAATGAGGTAGTGAATAATGGTTTGGATCTTCCAGGGCTAGGTGGATTGGTAAGACTTTGGGCACTTACCAAGAGGAGACTTAGGTTCAAATTTTGGGGGTATGTTCAATTTGGGCAAAGGTAGTAGTCTGACTTGAGTTTGTTTAGTGCGCTTCAGCTTGACAATAGTAGAACCAACTCTGAGCCTTAAGCTACTAAGGGTCTCCCTCACTTCGGGTCATGTTTTTCGAGGAGAGGTAAAGGTTATAGATGTAGCTTCAATGATTTGACCTTTGTTCAAATGTAGAAACATTAGGGAGAATGTATGTCCCTCGCTGCCCAGTTGTTAAGGATGGAAGGATATTACCGATTCCCTTGATATCAAAAAAATAAAAAGTAATAGTTGTACTCTAACCTAGAAAAAGGAAGTGTAAAAATAAAATTAATAATAAAAAACAAAGAAGGCTTCAGACATCTTTGTTGGAAGAGGACATATACAATTAAGAAGGAGGTAAAGTTTAAAAAACAAGGGATTCAAAGATCCTGGGCAGATAAAAAATAGAAAAACTGCATTTTTAGCCTTGCCAAGAAAGACATAATATCAAAATGAATTTGTATAAGCTGATCAATTTTTTTTGAATAAAATTTTTACTTTAACTCAAATAAAATAAAATTAATAATAAAAGTTGAATTATACTTAGCAAGAAGAGATTTAAGTTCAAACCTTGGGGGTAAGTAATCAGCTTAGCAAAGGTAGTAGTATGTCTTGAATCTTTTGAGTGCACATTAGACCAACGACGATGGTACGAACCTGTTGGCAATTTTGCCACATTGTTTTTTTGTTGCTACTGTTGATATAAAAGAATGCATGAATTGTAGAGATACTAATTCTTCTGTTTGTTCCTTCATGCACTTTGAAGGGGAAAATGTAAAAATCTCTATAAGTTTTGTGTTAGAGCAAGGTAAATGTAAGATGTCGCGATATCGCTACATGTCGCGATATCGCGACGTGTTGCAGTTTTGCGAGTCCAAATGCAAAATTCGGCTAAGTACAAAAAATGTCGCGATATCGCGACATGTCGCATTTTCGCGACCTGTCGCGTTATCGCGGTCAAAACAGTCAACGACAACAAGGGGGTAAAACCGTCGCGATATCACGACGTGTTGGATTTTCGCGGTCAACGCAGTCAACGGAAGCACTAAAATGAAAGCCGTCGCGATATCGCGACATGTCGCAAAATCGCGACTTGCGATGGCCATGGAGCAGAGTGATAGAAAATGTCGCGAAATCGCGACATAATTGAGCAAAGGGCAATGTCAATGAAACTCGTCGCGATATCGCGACAGAAAAGCAGAGAGGGAGCAAATGGAGAAAAACGTCGCGATATCGCGACATTTTTGAGGACGAGGCCAAGCAAGAGAAACTCGTCGCGATATCGCGACATAAAGCGATAATGATGAAGAAGGCAAGGAAATGTCGCGATTTCGTGACATATTTGGCAGGAAAGGCAAAGTGCGGAGAATTGTCGCGATTTCGCGACATGTCGCGTTTTCGCGAGGCGGAGGCAAGGAGGCGGCCGGATTGTACGGAATGTCGCGATTTCGCGACATGTTCCGTTTTCACGAGGCGGAAGGCGGAAATAAGGAGAACATAGAAACCTGTCGCGATTTCGTGACGTGTTGAAGATGAAAGAACCAAATTGAAAAAACGTCGCGATATCGCGACATGTCGCATTTTCGCGACCTGTTGCATTTTCGCGGGTTGAAAGCTGAACCATACAAGACAGCGAGAAAGTGTCACGATTTTGCGACATGTCGCATTTTCGCGACCTGTCGCATTTTCGCAGATCAAGAAGGAGGCAAAGACAGCACAAGAGAAACATGTCGCGATATCGCGACATGTCGCATTTTCGCGACTTGTCTCATTTTCGCGACAAAATCAACAACAAAAGGCCCGATACAATTTTGTTGCATTTTTCTTCAGGATTGCATAGGAGAACGTGCAGAGGAGATAAGGATCAATTGAAGGCTCTCCAACGGTTTTCAGATCATGGTCAAAGAAGCGGTTCCAAGATTAAATGTTGCTGATTACCGAGGTGTGCAAGATGGAAGAACCTGAAGCGATTTTTGATGCCGCCAAAATTAAAGACGCCTCCAATATTCAAAGCGCCTGTTCGTGATCTCTTACAGCTTTTAGCCTCCCTTGATAACGGTCATTTGATGAAGAGATATGGGTCCTCGTTTCTGTTTCATTCTTAGTTGTAATTCATTAAAAGCAGAGACTGTCATTTCTCCGAGGCGGATTAAGGGGATTGTTCTTCGAAATCTGCTTCATGTATTAAATGTTGTAATATGAAAGGAAGAGGACGGACCTCTATAAATACCAATGTAAAGCTCAAGCAAAGGGAGGAGGATCTGGTTGCAAGAAATTGAAATAGAAATCCTAGATGCAATTGCTTCCATTCTTAGTGTCTTCTAGAGTTGGTGATCTAATTTGTTGTGTATGTTTGGCTTTCTCGTGTGATTTACTTTTGTGTAGTCCAGTGTAATATCAGTTGAATTCTGCTGTGTTGAATTTGGCTGTATTGGCATTTGAATGTTTGAAGTTTATTTGGAAGCAAACTCATGGCTAATGCGTGATCTAATTTTTGTGTTCTAAGAGTCAATTGCTGCTGAGCTTTAGGATCTAGTTGAAGTTATTGTTGTTCGAGATTATTCTCCCCATTAACGATCGGCTTTGGCTATATTTGCATCCCTTTCAGTTTATTTCCCATTTCTTTCTGCATTTTCCCATTTCTTTCCTGTATCTCTAGTCTTGAAACCAGTTTAGATTAGTGTGGGAACCAGCCCTCTCTGGAGATTGGTCCGGGAGACATTTCTTTCTCTCGGCCTTTCAATGTTGGCCGGGTCTAGGGCGCATAGATGTAGAAAATCCTTTCCTGTGGCAGATTCGTGACCAACAGTTTTGGCACGCCCGGTGGGACAGACTGTTTCTGTCTCTCAAAGATCCACAATCAATGGGACAAGCATTATTTCAAATCGATACCCGGAGGAATCAAGATCTTGATGAACTGTCTTGACCTCAAAAGCGGAGATTGTAAGTTCATCTGGTGACTCTGTTGAAGGTGATTGTACCTGGAAAGTTCTAATTGTGAAGTTGGTGAAAATATTTGCTTCATGATCACGAGATCAAGTGCCAAAGAATCGGAAGATCCAGTCGAATTCTTCGAGATTGATGTTCAGAACTGGAGGGAGCGCCCAAGATTGGTAAGCCCTGTGAATCCATCATTTGTTGTTTCATCGCAGGCTGCAGGTCAGTTTGTGCCATCCCCGACTCCTCCCAGTACTGCTACAAGCTTCTTATATCCAGATCCAACAGCCCAAATGGCTCAAAATCCACCAAGGAAGTTCTCGGCATGGAATGGTTCGGGAGCTTTGAACCTACTGGCACAAAATCCAGTTCCTCAAGCCGCTTTGAAAGCTTTGCCGACCTATGATGGTATTGGTAAAACCGCTTATGAGCATATTAATGATGTAGCCTCTTTGGCGGCTATCCATGACATAACCGACGAAGATGTGATGATAAAGTTGTTGGTGTTATCACTGAGAGGTAAATTGTTGTATTGGTACCGAACATTGCAACCAGGCACCATTACATCATGGGATCAATTAGGAGAATTGTTAGTCAAAAATTTTCATGAACAAGCTGATCCATACTCTTTATTGCATCAATTTAATGTAATTCAAAGGCACCCGCAAGAAGAGATAGCTGATTTCAATGTCAGATTTACTAGAAGCTGGCAGAGAATTCCTGATGGTCTTCGGCCTGCTGATGAGCTAGCTGCATTTTACTACCTCAGAGCGTTTAACACAGACATCGGTTGGGCTGCATTCGGCGATCCAACGTGACTACATTTCCGAAGCTGTTCGAACAAGCGTTAAAGGCGGAAGCTGATTTGATTGCTATAGGTAGGCTTCCTCCAAAGGTAACAATGCCTATCATACCCGATCTTCCTAAGTATTTGTACTCTGGTTCGCTTTCACAGCCCATGCCTTCCATGTATCCTACCCCATCATGGAGCTCAAGTGCGCCTCAGATCGCACCCATTCCAGTTCCCCAGCTTCCTGCTCCAACTATTCCCCAGTTGCTTGCACCGAGCATTCCACGGTTAGCCTCTCCACTTCCAACTCCTGCATTACCTTCCCCACAGGTTCCATTACCTTTATCGGCACCGCCTGTATCCTCAAGCCCAGATCCTCAATTGGCTATTTTACAAGAAATTCAGTCGGCTATGAGATCTCTCACTAACAAGGTGACATCTATGGAACGGAGAGAGGCGAAAAGGAACTATCACCCATGAAGATTTATGCCGCGATAACTAGAGAACAACTTGCTCCTAGCAAGGCTATGGAGAAAGTACCCGAAAGGAACTCAGCAATCTTGGTAAGTGAAGAGGCTGGCCCTTCTGAAGTTTCACATGAGCCATCTTATTGGTGTTCTTCCTGCAATGACCCACATGATGAGTCCACTTGCATGGTCCACCAAAATTATTTGCAAGTTCTTGCAGGGAGCCATGTAAACATGATTCGAGAGGTGGATCTTAATTCCATGGAGTCTCTGGAGGAACATATAGCAATACTGACATGCAGCGGCAAGAAACCAATGTTGGTAGATCCGGCTAAGATGGAGCCATTGAAAGTGCCCCCTGTACAAGCAACAAAGCAGCAAATGCCAACAAAGGCTCATGATTCCCCAGTGCAACGACAATCACCTGTTTTGTCGAAGGATCCACTTCCACCACCAGCAAAAGAGAAGGAAAAAGCTTCTACTTCCCAGCCGCAAGCAGAAACAAAGGAACAAGCCAAAGAGACATTATGGTATCCTTCATTGACCAAACCGCAACGAGTGGAGGCTACCCAACAATATAAAAGCAAATTTGAATCTGCTAGTGGCGGGAAAGAACAGATCTCCATGGAGTACAACATTGTTGAAGAACTCAAACGGATACCAGCTAAGGTAAGTCTGTATGATACCTTGCAGTTGCCTGGACAGGTAAATCTCTTACAGGAATCCCTGAAGACCATACAAAGTAAGGGGAAAGCTCCAGCCCAGGTAGTTAGCGCTCAAACGTTAACTTCTTCAGCCACTGGAAAGAATAGACCACCCCCATTTTATCTCGTCACTCAGGATGGAGGGTTGGATTGTACACAACTGCTTGATTGATTCTGGTGCTGCGACAACTGTCATGCCAAAGGCGATTTGTGAAGCAATGGGAATGGAATATACAAGAAGTAGCCCTGGTGTCTTGCAGTTGGATGGGACTCCAGTGAAAACAGTGGGTGTAATCAAGGATGTTCCTATTGCTCTGCATAATATGCCTCAGATTACAGTAATTCAAGAGATAGTTGTGGTTGATTTGGAACCATATTTCAATATGTGTTTATCGAGAGAATTCACTGCTAAGCTGGGAGGCTACCTTGCTCTGGATTATTCTCACTTGGAGATTCCTTTCAAAGGAAGAAGAGTCCGGATCTATAATCAGAAGCCTTCTACTTTTCATATAGAGAAGATGGAAGAGGAAGAAAAGTCCAAACATCTCGTCAATATGATAACTGAAGAATTGGAGGATCTTGATTTGGAGGATGAGTTTTCAATGCTCAATTTTAATGCCATGATCGAAACTGAGATTGGTTGTTACTCCATTACGAAGCCTGAAGAGGTTGAAGTCAAGTTGCCTCCTGGTCAAGTTGGTCGAGACTCTCTGCCAGATCAGCTCTATTTTGATGGAGCACAATACAAAAACGGCGCTAACACTGGGACTGAACGATCATGCTTAGGTTTCAAGACGGATGGGACACTTGGAGTGCAGCAGTTTCAAATCTTTGGTGACTCCGAGCTGATTATCAATCAGGAGTCTACTGAGTGTCTGTTAAGGGTCTGGAATCCAGGAGACAGAACCATGTTTGGGTTCGTGTCTTTCCCGAGAGTTCACAGCTAATTCGGGAGTTACCTTGTACATAAAAAAAAAAAAAAATTGTTTTTTCTTCGGCTCTTTTTGCATGCGAGCCCGCAGGTACGTTTCTTTCTTTTTCTTTTCCTTCCTTCCCAGCAGTTAGTGGCTTCCTCTCTACTTCTTCCTTCCCCTCTTCATTCCCTTCTTCTCCTACTCCTTCCTTCCAAATAATCAAGCCACTGCTGTTGTTTCTACTTCCCCCTCTGATGTTCCCATTTCTACTTTCCCTTTCTTCTAGTCCTTTGTCGTGTGAGTACTTCATCATAGCCACGGATTCTACTACCATCTCCATTCCTCCATCTTCCACCATTTCATCATTCCCCATTCTCGTTCCACGGCCTGCGCATCCGTGGGTCATCCCTCCATTCATTTCTATTTTTGTATCTCAGGTGCTTTTCTCTACTGCCCTGGAGATCTTTGCACAACACTTGGTCCTTACCCAACTCATCCGAGCTAGGCAAAGTGCAGTAGTTCTAAAGAAATAAAGGAAGTTCTGCTATTCCATACATTTTTGTTGAAGATCCTATTTTTGAGTGCTGAGTACCAACAAGAGTTTGTTGCAGTAGTCCGCAGACGCATCCAGCATCAACCAACACTTACTTTCCTGCTTCTCCAGCTTCTTGACTCTGTTGCCCAATGGATTAAGGCCTGAGATTCGTGCATACAGCAGAACTATATACCCCGTGAGCCGCCAAGAATGTTGGCAATTTTGCCACATTGTTTTTTTGTTGCTACTGTTGATATAAAAGAATGCATGAATTGTAGAGATACTAATTCTTCTGTTTGTCCCTTCATGCACTTTGAAGGGGAAAATGTAAAAATCTCTATAAGTTTTGTGTTAGAGCAAGGTAAATGTAAGATGTCGCGATATCGCTACATGTCGCGATATCGCGACGTGTTGCAGTTTCGCGAGTCCAAATGCAAAATTCGGCTAAGTACAGAAAATGTCGCGATATCGCGACATGTCGCATTTTCGCGACCTGTCGCGTTATCGCGGTCAAAACAGTCAACGACAGCAAGGGGGTAAAACCGTCGCGATATCGCGACGTGTTGGATTTTCGCGGTCAACGCAGTCAACGGAAGCACTAAAATGAAAGTTGTCGCGATATCGCGACATGTTGCAAAATCGCGACTTGCGGTGGCCATGGAGCAGAGTGATAGAAAATGTCACGAAATCGCGACATAATTGAGCAAAGGGCAATGTCAATGAAACTCGTCGTGATATCGCGACAGAAAAGCAGAGAGGGAGCAAATGGAGAAAAACGTCGCGATATCGCGACATTTTTGAGGATGAGGCCAAGCAAGAGAAACTCGTCGCGATATCGCGACATAAAGCGATAATGATGAAGAAGGCAAGGAAATGTCGCGATTTCGCGACATATTTGGCAGGAAAGGCAAAGTGCGGAGAATTGTCGCGATTTCGCGACATGTCGCGTTTTCGCGAGGCGGAAGCAAGGAGGCGGCCAGATTGTACGGAATGTCGCGATTTCGCGACATGTTCCGTTTTCGCGAGGCGGAAGGCGGAAATAAGGAGAACATAGAAACCTGTCGCGATTTCGCGACGAGTTGAAGATGAAAGAACCAAATGGAAAAACGTCGCGATATCGCGACATGTCGCATTTTCGCGACCTGTTGCATTTTCGCGGGTTGAAAGCTGAACCGTACAAGACAGCGAGAAAGTGTCGCGATTTCGCGACATGTCGCATTTTCGTGACCTGTCGCGTTTTCGCGGGTAAGGAGGCAAAGACAACACAAGAGAAACATGTCGCGATATCGCGACATGTCGCATTTTCGTGACCTGTCTCATTTTCGCGACAGAATCAACGACAAAAGGCCCGATACAATTTTGTTGCATTTTTCTTCAGGATTGCATAGGAGAACGTGCAGAGGAGATAAGGATCAATTGAAGGCTCTCCAACGGTTTTCAGATCATGGTCAAAGAAGCGGTTCCAAGATTAAATGTTGCTGATTACCGAGGTGTGCAAGATGGAAGAACCTGAAGCAGTTTTCGATGCCGCCAGAATTAAAGACGCCTCCAATATTCAAAGCGTCTGTTCGTGATCTCTTACAGCTTTCAGCTTCCCTTGATAACGGTCATTTGATGAAGAGATATGGGTCCTCGTTTCTGTTTCATTCTCAGTTGTAATCCATTAAAAGTAGGGACTGTCATTTCTTCGAGGCGGATTAAGGGGATTGTTCTTCAAAATCTGCTTCATGTATTAAATGTTGTAATATGAAAGGAAGAGGACGGACCTCTATAAATACCAATGTAAAGCTCAAGCAAAGGGAGGAGGATCTTATTGCAGAAATTGAAATAGAAATCCTAGATGCAATTGCTTCCATTCTTAGTGTCTTCTAGAGTTGGTGATCTAATTTGTTGTGTATGTTTGGCTTTCTGTGTGATTTACTTCTGTGTAGTCCAGTGTAATATCAGTTGAATTCTGTTGTCTTGAATTTGGCTGTATTGGCATTTGAATGTTTGAAGTTTATTTGGAAGCAAACTCATGGCTAATGCGTGATCTAATTTTTGTGTTCTAAGAGTCAGTTGCTGCTGAGCTTTAGGATCTAGTTGAAGTTATTGTTGTTCGAGATTATTCTCCCCATTAACGATCGGCTTTGGCTATATTTACATCCCTTTCAGTTTATTTCCCATTTCTTTCTGCATTTTCCCATTTCTTTCCTGTATCTCTAGTCTTGAAACCAGTTTAGATTAGTGTGGGAACCAGCCCTCTCTGGAGATTGGTCCGGGAGACATTTCTTTCTCTCGGCCTTTCAATGTTGGCCGGGTCTAGGGCGCATAGATGTAGAAAATCCTTTCCTGTGGCAGATTCGTGACCAACAGTTTTGGCACGCCCGATGGGACATGATCGTTTCGTCTCTCAAAGATCCACAATCAGTGGGACAAGCATTATTTCAAATCGATACCCGGAGGAATCAAGATCTTGATGAACTGTCTTGACCTCAAAAGCGAAGATTGTAAGTTCATCTCGTGACTCTGTTGAAGGTGATTGTACCTGGAAATTTCTAATTGTGAAGCTGGTGAAAATCTTTGCTTCATGATCACGAGATCAAGTGCCAAAGAATCGGAAGATCCAGTCGAATTCTTCGAGATTGATGTTCAGAACTGGAGGGAGCACCCAAGATTGGTAAGCCCTGTGAATCCATCATTTGTTATTTCATCGCAGGCTGCAGGTCAGTTTGTGCCATCCCCGACTCCTCCCAGTACTGCTACAAGCTTCTTATATCCAGATCCAACAGCCCAAATGGCCCAGCATCCTCCACCAAGGAAGTTCTCGGCATGGAATGGTTCGGGAGCTTTGAACCTACTAGCACAAAATCCAGTTCCTCAAGCTGCTTTGAAAGCTTTGCCGACCTATGATGGTACTGGTAAGACTGCTTATGAGCATATTAATGATGTAGCCTCTTTGGCGGCTATCCATGACATAACCGACGAGGATGTGATGGTAAAGTTGTTGGTGTTGTCACTGAGAGGTAAATTGTTGTACTGGTACCGAACATTGCAACCAGGCACCATTACATCATGGGATCAATTAGGAGAATTGTTAGTCAAAAATTTTCATGAACAAGCTGATCCATACTCTTTATTGCATCAATTTAATGTAATTCAAAGGCACCCGCAGGAAGAGATAGCTGATTTCAATGTCAGATTTACCAGAAGCTGGCAGAGAATTCCTGATGGTCTTCGGCTTGCTGATGAGCTAGCTGCATTTTACTACCTCAGAGCATTTAACACAGACATCGGTTGGGTTGTCCGGCAGTCCAACGTGACTACATTTCCAGAGCTGTTCGAACAAGCGTTAAAGGCGGAAGCTGATTTGATTGCTATAGGTAGGCTTCCTCCAAAGGTAACAATGCCTATCATACCCGATCTTCCTAAGTATTTGTACTCCGGTTCGCTTTCACGGCCCATGCCTTCCATGTATCCTACCCCATCATGGAGCTCAAGTGCACCTCAGATCGCACCCATTCCAGTTCCCTAGCTTCCTGCTCCAACTATTCCCCAGTTTCATGCATCGAGCATTCCACGGTTAGCCTCTCCACTTCCAACTCCTGCATTACCTTCCCCATAGGTTCCATTACCTTTATCGGCACCGCCTGTATCCTCAAGCCCAGATCCTCAATTGGCTATTTTACAAGAAATTCAGTCGGCTATGAGATCTCTCACTAACAAGGTGACATCTATGGAACGGAGAGAGGCGGAAAGGAACTATCAGCCACGAAGATTTATGCCGGCAGTAACTAGAGAACAACTTGCTCCTAGCAAGGCTATGGAGAAAGTACCTGAAAGGAACTCAGCAATCTTGGTAAGTGAAGAGGCTGGCCCTTCTGAAGTTTCACATGAGCCATCTTACTGGTGTTCTTCCTGCAATGACCCACATGATGAGTCCACTTGCATGGTCCACCAAAATTATTTGCAAGTTCTTGCAGGGAGCCGTGTAAACATGATTCGAGAGGTGGATCTTAATTTCGTGGAGTCTCTGGAGGAACATATAGCAATACTGACACGCAGCGGCAAGAAACCAATGTTGGTAGATCCGGCTAAGATGGAGCCATTGAAAGTGCCCCCTGTACAAGCAACAAAGCAAAAAATGCTAACAAAGGCTCATGATTCCCTAGTGCAATGACAATCACCTATTTTGTCGAAGGATCCACTTCTACCATCAGCAAAAGAGAAGGAAAAAGCTTCTACTTCCCAGCCGCAAGCAGAAACAAAGGAACAAGCCAAAGAGACGTTGCGGTATCCATCATTGACCAAACGGCAACGAGTGGAGGCTACCCAGCAATATAAAAGCAAATTTGAATCTGCTAGTGGCGGGAAAGAACAGATCTCCATGGAGTACAACATTGTTGAAGAACTCAAATGGATACCAGCTAAGGTAAGTCCAGTATGACACCTTGCGGTTGCCCGGACGAGTAAATCTCTTACAAGAATCCCCGAAGACCATACAAAGTAAGGGGAAAGCTCCGGCCCAGGTAGTTATGGCTCAAACGTTAACTTCTTCAGCCATTGGAAAGAATAGACCACCCCCATTTTATCTGTCACTCAGGATGGAGGGTTGGATTGTACACAATCGCTCGATTGATTCTGGTGCTGCGACAACTGTCATGCCAAAGGCAGTTTGTGAAGCAATGGGAATGGAATATACAAGAAGTAGCCCTGGTGTCTTGCAGTTGGACGGGACTCCAGTGAAAATAGTGGGTGTAATCAAGGATGTTCCTATTGCTCTGCATAATATGCCTCAGATTACAATAATTCAAGAGATAGTTGTGGTTGATTTGGAACCATATTTTAGTATGTGTTTATCGAGAGAATTCACTGCTAAGCTGGGAGGCTACCTTGCTCTGGATTATTCTCACTTGGAGATTCCTTTCAAAGGAAGAAGAGTCCGGATCTATAATCAGAAGCCTTCTACTTTTCATATAGAGAAGATAGAAGAGGAAGAAAAGTCCAAACAGTCTATCAATCTGATAACTGAAGAATTGGAGGATCTTGATTTGGAGGATGAGTTTTCAATGCTCAATTTTAATGCCATGATCGAAACTGAGATTGGTTGTTACTCCATTACGAAGCCTGAAGAGGTTGAAGTCAAGTTGCCTCCTGGTCAAGTTGGTCGAGACTCTCTGCCAGATCAGCTCTATTTTGATGGAGCACAATACAAAAACGGCGCTAACACTGGGACTGAACGATCATGCTTAGGTTTCAAGACGGATGGGACACTTGGAGTGCAGTAGTTTCAAATCTTTGGTGACTCCGAGCTGATTATCAATCAAGAGTCTACTGAGTGTCTGTCAAGGGTCTAGAATCCAGGAGATAGAACCATGTTTGGGTTCGTGTCTTTCCCGAGAGTTCACAGCTAATTCGGGAGTTACCTTGTACATAAAAAAAAAAAAATTATTTTTTCTTCGTCTCTTTTTGCATGCGAGCCCGTAGGTACGTTTCTTTCTTTTTCTTTTCCTTCCTTCCCAGCAGTTAGTGGCTTCCTCTCTACTTCTTCCTTCCCCTCTTCATTCCCTTCTTCTCCTACTTCTTCTTCAAATAATCAAGCCACTGCTGTTGTTTCTACTCCCCCCTCTGATGTTCCCATTTCTACTTTCCCTTTCTTCTAGTCCTTTGTCGTGTGAGTACTTCATCATAGCCACGGGTTCTACTACCATCTCCATTCCTCCATCTTCCACCATTCCATCATTCCCCATTCCTGTTCCATGGCCTGCGCATCCGCGGGTCATCCCTCCATTCATTTCCATTTTTGTATCTCAGGTGCTTTTCTCTACTGCCCTGGAGATCTTTGCACAACACCTGGTCCTTACCCAACTCATCCGAGCTAGGCAAAGTGCAGTAGTTCTAAAGAAATAAAGGAAGTTCTGCTATTCCATACATTTTTGTTGAAGATCCTATTTTTGAGTGCTTGAGTACCGACGAAGAGTTTGTTGCGATAGTCCGTGGACGCATCCAAGCATCAACCAACACTTACTTTCCTGCTTCTCCAGATTCTTGACTCTGTTGCCCAATGGATTAAGGCCTGAGATTCGTGCATACAGCAGAACTGTATACCCCGTGAGCCGCCAAGAATGTTGGCAATTTTGCCACATTGTTTTTGTTGCTACTGTTAATATAAAAGAATGCATGAATTGTAGAGATACTAATTCTTCTGTTTGTCCCTTCATGCACTTTGAAGGGGAAAATGTAAAAATCTCTATAAGTTTTGTGTTAGAGCAAGGTAAATGTAAGATGCCGCGATATCGCTACATGTCGCGATATCGCGACGTGTTGCAGTTTCGCGAGTCCAAATGCAGAATTCGGCTAAGTACAAAAAATGTCACGATATCGCGACATGTCGCATTTTCGTGACCTGTCGCGTTATCGCGGTCAAAACAGTCAACGGCAGCGAGGGGGTAAAACCGTCGCGATATCGCGACGTGTTGGATTTTCGTGGTCAACGCAGTCAACGGAGGCACTAAAATGAAAGTTGTCGCGATATCGTGACATGTTGCAAAATCGTGACTTGCGGTGGCCATGGAGCAGAGTGATAGAAAATGTCATGAAATCGTGACATAATTGAGCAAAGGGCAATGTCAATGAAACTCGTCGTGATATCGCGACAGAAAAGTAGAGAGACGGAGCAAATGGAGAAAAACGTCGTGATATCGCGACATTTTTGAGGACGAGGCCAAGTAAGAGAAACTTGTCGCGATATCGCGACATGAAGCGATAATGATGAAGAAGGCAAGAAAATGTCATGATTTCATGACATATTTGACAAGAAGGGCAAAGTGCGGAGAATTGTCACGATTTCGTGACATGTCGCGTTTTCGCGAGGCGGAAGCAAGGAGGCGGCCAGATTGTACGGAATGTCATGATTTCATGACATGTTCCATTTTCGCGAGGCAGAAGGCAGAAATAAGGAGAACATAGAAACTTGTCATGATTTCATGACGTGTTGAAGATGAAAGAACCAAATGGAAAAAATGTCACGATATCGCGACATGTCGCATTTTCGTGACCTATTGCATTTTCACGGGTTGAAAGCTGAACCATACAAGACAACGAGAAAGTGTCACGATTTCATGACATGTCGCATTTTCATGACCTATCGCATTTTTGCGGGTAAGGAGGCAAAGACAACACAAGAGAAACATGTCGCGATATCGTGACATGTCGCATTTTCGTGACCTGTCTCATTTTCATGACAGAAGCAACAACAAAGGCCCGATACAATTCTATTGCATTTTTCTTAAGGATTGCATAGGAGAACGTGCAGAGGAGATAAGGATCAATTAAAGGCTCTCCAACGGTTTTTAGATCGTGGTCAAAGAAGCGGTTCCAAGATTAAATGTTGCTGATTACCGAGGTGTGCAAGATGGAAGAACCTGAAGCAGTTTTTGATGCCGCCAAAATTAAAGATGCCTCCAATATTCAAAGTGCCTGTTCATGATCTCTTACAGCTTTCAGCTTCCCTTGATAATGGTCATTTGATGAAGAGATATGGGTCCTCATTTCTGTTTCATTCTTAATTGTAATCCATTAAAAGTAGGGACTGTCATTTCTCCGAGGCAGATTAAGGGGATTGTTCTTCGAAATCTGCTTCATGTATTAAATGTTGTAATATGAAAGAAAGAGGACGGACCTCTATAAATACCAATGTAAAGCTCAAGCAAAGGGAGGAGGATCTTGTTGTAGAAATTGAAATAGAAATCCTAGATGCAATTGCTTCCATTCTTAGTGTCTTCTAGAGTTGGTGATCTAATTTGTTGTGTATGTTTGGCTTTCTGTGTGATTTACTTCTGTGTAGTCCAGTGTAATATCAGTTGAATTTTGCTATCTTGAATTTGGCTGTATTGGCATTTGAATGTTTGAAGTTTATTTGGAAGCAAACTCATGGCTAATGCGTGATCTAATTTTTGTGTTCTAAGAGTCAGTTGTTGCTGAGCTTTAGGATCTAGTTGAAGTTATTGTTGTTCGAGATTATTCTCCCCATTAACGATCGGCTTCGGCTATATTTACATCCCTTTCAGTTTATTTCCCATTTCTTTCTGCATTTTCCCATTTCTTTCCTGTATCTCTAGTCTTGAAACCAGTTTAGATTAGTGTGGGAACCAGACCCTCTCTGGAGATTGGTCCGGGAGACATTTCTTTCTCTCGGCCTTTCAATGTTGGCCGGGTCTAGGGCGCATAGATGTAGAAAATCCTTTCCTATGGCAGATTCGTGACCAACAGTTTTGGCACGCCCGATGGGACAGACTATTTCTATCTCTCAAAGATCCACAATCGATGGGACAAGTATTATTTCAAATCGATACCCGAAGGAATCAAGATCTTGATGAACTGTCTTGACCTCAAAGCGGAGATTGTAAGTTCATCTGGTGACTCTGTTGAAGGTGATTGTACCTGGAAAGTTCTAATTGTGAAGTCTGGTGAAAATATTTGCTTCATGATCACGAGATCAAGTGCCAAAGAATCGGAAGATCCAGTCGAATTCTTCGAGATTGATGTTCAGAACTGGAGGGAGCGCCCAAGATTGGTAAGCCCTATGAATCCATCATTTGTTATTTCATCGTAGGCTGCAGGTCAGTTTGTGCCATCCCCGACTCCTCCCAGTACTGCTACAAGCTTCTTATATCTAGATCCAGTAGCCCAAATGGCCCAGCATCCTCCACCAAGGAAGTTCTCGGCATGGAATGGTTCGGGAGCTTTGAACTTACTGGCACAAAATCTAGTTCCTCAAGCTGCTTTGAAAGCTTTGCTGACCTATGATGGTACTGGTAAGACTGCTTATGAGCATATTAATGATGTAGCCTCTTTGGCGGCCATCCATGACATAACCGATGAAGATGTGATGATAAAGTTGTTGGTGTTATCACTGAGAGGTAAATTGTTGTATTGGTACCGATCGTTGCAACCAGGCACCATTACATCATGGGATCAATTAGGAGAATTGTTAGTCAAAAATTTTCATGAACAAGCTGATCCATACTCTTTATTGCATCAATTTAATGTAATTCAAAGGCACCCGCAGGAAGAGATAGCTGACTTCAATGTCAGATTTACCAGAAGCTGGCAGAGAATTCCTGATGGTCTTCGGCCTGCTGATGAGCTAGCTGCATTTTATTACCTCAGAGCATTTAACACAGACATCGGTTGGGCTGTTCGGCAGTCCAACGTGACTACATTTCTAGAGCTGTTCGAACAAGCGTTAAAGGCGAAAGCTGATTTGATTGCTATAGGTAGGCTTCCTCCAAAGGTAACAATGCCTATCATACCTGATCTTCCTAAGTATTTGTACTCTGGTTCGCTTTCATAGCCCATGCCTTCCATGTATCCTACCCCATCATGGAGCTCAAGTGCGCCTCAGATCGCACCCATTCCAGTTCCCCAACTTCCTGCTCCAACTATTCCCCAGTTGCTTGCATCGAGCATTCCACGGTTAGCCTCTCCACTTCCAACTCCTGCATTACCTTCCCCATAGGTTCCATTACCTTTATCGGCACCGCTTGTATCCTCAAGCCCAGATCCTCAATTGGCTATTTTACAAGAAATTCAGTCGGCTATGAGATCTCTCACTAACAAGGTGACATCTATGGAACGGAGAGAGGCGAAAAGGAACTATCAACCATGAAGATTTATGCCGGTAGTAACTAGAGAACAACTTGCTCCTAGCAAGGCTATGGAGAAAGTACCTGAAAGGAACTCAACAATCCTGGTAAGTGAAGAGGCTGGCCCTTCTGAAGTTTCACATGAGCCATCTTACTGGTGTTCTTCCTGCAATGACCCACATGATGAGTCCACTTGCATGGTCCACCAAAATTATTTGCAAGTTCTTGCAGGGAGCCATGTAAACATGATTCGAGAGGTGGATCTTAATTCCGTGGAGTCTCTGGAGGAACATATAGCAATATTGACACGCAGCGGCAAGAAACCAATGTTGGTAGATCCGGCTAAGATGGAGCCATTGAAAGTGCCTCCTGTACAAGCAACAAAGCAACAAATGCCAACAAAGGCTCATGATTCCCTAGTGCAATGACAATCACCTATTTTGTCGAAGGATCCACTTCCACCACCAGCAAAAGAGAAGGAAAAAGCTTCTACTTCCCAGCCGCAAGCAGAAACAAAGGAACAAGCCAGAGAGACGTTGCGGTATCCATCATTGACCAAACGACAACGAGTGGAGGCTACCCAGCAATATAAAAGCAAATTTGAATCTGCTAGTGGAGGGAAAGAATAGATCTCCATGGAGTACAACATTGTTGAAGAACTCAAATGGATACCAGCTAAGGTAAGTCTGTATGACACCTTGCAGTTGCCTGGACAGGTAAATCTTTTACAGGAATCCCTGAAGACCATACAAAGTAAGGGGAAAGCTCCAGCCTAGGTAGTTATGGCTCAAACGTTAACTTCTTCAACCATTGGAAAGAATAGACCACCCCCATTTTATCTATCACTCAGGATGGAGGGTTGGATTGTACACAATTGCCTGATTGATTCTGGTGCTGCGACAACTGTCATGCCAAAGGCAGTTTGTGAAGCGATGGGAATGGAATATACAAGAAGTAGCCCTGGTGTCTTGCAGTTGGATGGGACTCCAGTGAAAATAGTGGGTGTAATCAAGGATGTTCCTATTGCTCTGCATAATATGCCTCAGATTACAGTAATTCAAGAGATAGTTGTGGTTGATTTGGAACCATATTTTAGTATGTGTTTATCGAGAGAATTCACTGCTAAGCTGGGAGGCTACCTTGCTCTGGATTATTCTCACTTGGAGATTCCTTTCAAAGGAAGAAGAGTCCGGATCTATAATCAGAAGCCTTCTACTTTTCATATAGAGAAGATGGAAGAGGAAGAAAAGTCCAAACATGTTGTCAATATGATAACTGAAGAATTGGAGGATCTTGATTTGGAGGATGAGTTTTCAATGCTCAATTTTAATGCCATGATCGAAACTGAGATTGGTTGTTACTCCATTACGAAGCCTGAAGAGGTTGAAGTCAAGTTGCCTCCTGATCAAGTTGGTCGAGACTCTCTACCAGATCAGCTCTATTTTGATGGAGCACAATACAGAAATGGTGCTAACACGGAGACTGAACGATCATGCCTAGGTCTCAAGACGACTGAGAAACTTGGAGTGCAGCAGTTGCAGATCTTTGGTGACTCCGAGCTGATTATCAATCAGGAGTCTACTGAGTGTCTGTTAAGGGTCTGGAATCCAGGAGAAAGAACCATGTTTGGGTTCGTGTCTTTCCCGAGAGTTCATAGCTAATTCGGGAGTTACCTTGTACATAAAAAAAAAAAAAAATTGTTTTTTTCTTCGGCTCTTTTTGCATGCGAGCCCGTAGGTACGTTTCTTTCTTTTTCTTTTCCTTCCTTCCCAGCAGTTAGTGGCTTCCTCTCTACTTCTTCCTTCCCCTCTTCATTCCCTTCTTCTCCTACTCCTTCTTCTACAAATAATCAAGCCACTGCTGTTGTTTCTACTTCCCCCTCTGATGTTCCCATTTCTACTTTCCCTTTCTTCTAGTCCTTTGTCGTGTGAGTACTTCATCATAGCTACGGGTTCTACTACCATTTCCATTCCTCCATCTTCCACCATTCCATCATTCCCCATCCCCGTTCCACGGCCTGCGCATCCGCGGGTCATCCCTCCATTCATTTCCATTTTTGTATCTCAGGTGCTTTTCTCTACTGCCCTGGAGATCTTTGCATAGCACCTGGTCCTTACCCAGCTCATCCGAGCTAGGCAAAGTGCAGTAGTTCTAAAGAAATAAAGGAAGTTCTGCTATTCCACACATTTCTGTTGAAGATCCTATTTTTGAGTGCTGAGTACCAGCAAGAGTTTGTTGCAGCAGTCCGTAGACGCATCCAACATCAACCAACACTTACTTTCCTACTTCTCCAGCTTCTTGACTCTGTTGCCCAATGGATTAAGGCCTGAGATTCATGCATACAGCAGAACTGTATACCCCACGAGCCGCCAAGAATGTTGGCAATTTTGCCACATTGTTTTTGTTGCTACTGTTAATATAAAAGAATGCATGAATTGTAGAGATACTAATTCTTCTATTTGTCCCTTCATGCACTTTGAAGGGGAAAATGTAAAAATCTCTATAAGTTTTGTGTTAGAGCAAGGTAAATGTAAGATGCCGCGATATCGCTACATGTCGCGATATCGCGACGTGTTGCAGTTTCGCGAGTCCAAATGCAGAATTCGGCTAAGTACAAAAAATGTCACGATATCGCGACATGTCGCATTTTCGTGACCTATCGCGTTATCGCGGTCAAAATAGTCAATGGCAGCGAGGGGGTAAAACCGTCGTGATATCGTGACATGTTGGAGTTTCATGGTCAACGCAGTCAACGGAGGCACTAAAATGAAAGTTGTCGCGATATCGCGACATGTTGCAAAATCATGACTTGCGGTGGCCATGGAGCAGAGTGATAGAAAATGTCACGAAATCATGACATAATTGAGCAAAGGGCAATGTCAATGAAACTCGTCGCGATATCGCGACAGAAAAGCAGAGAGGGAGCAAATGGAGAAAAACGTCGCGATATCGCGACATTTTTGAGGACGAGGCCAAGTAAGAGAAACTTGTCGCGATATCGCGACATGAAGCGATAATGATGAAGAAGGCAAGAAAATGTCATGATTTCATGACATATTTGACAGGAAGGGCAAAGTGCGGAGAATTGTCATGATTTCGTGACATGTCGCGTTTTCGCGAGGCGGAAGCAAGGAGGCGGTCAGATTGTATGGAATGTCGCGATTTCGTGACATGTTCCATTTTCGTGAGGCGAAAGGCAGAAATAAGGAGAACATAGAAACCTGTCGTGATTTCATGACGTGTTGAAGATGAAAGAACCAAATGGAAAAAACATCGCGACATGTCGCATTTTCGTGACCTGTTGCATTTTCACGGGTTGAAAGCTGAACCGTACAAGACAGCGAGAAAGTGTCACGATTTCATGACATGTCGCATTTTCATGACCTATCACATTTTTGCGGGTAAGAAGGAGGCAAAGACAACACAAGAGAAACATGTCGCGATATCGTGACATGTCGCATTTTCGTGACCTGTCTCATTTTTATGACAGAAGCAACAACAAAGGCCCGATACAATTTTGTTGCATTTTTCTTCAAGATTGCATAGGAGAACGTGCAGAGGAGATAAGGATCAATTAAAGGCTCTCCAACGGTTTTTAGATCATGGTCAAAGAAGCGGTTCCAAGATTAAATGTTGCTGATTACCGAGGTGTGCAAGATGGAAGAACCTGAAGCGATTTTCGATGCCACCAGAATTAAAGATGCCTCCAATATTCAAAGCGCCTGTTCGTGATCTCTTACAGCTTTCAGCTTCCCTTGATAACGGTCATTTGATGAAGAGATATGGGTCCTCGTTTCTGTTTCATTCTTAATTGTAATCCATTAAAAGTAGGGACTGTCATTTCTTCGAGGCAGATTAAGGGGATTGTTCTTCAAAATCTGCTTCATGTATTAAATGCTGTAATATGAAAGAAAGAGGACGGACCTCTATAAATACCAATGTAAAGCTCAAGCAAAGGGAGGAGGATCTTGTTGCAAAAATTGAAATAGAAATCCTAGATGCAATTGCTTCCATTCTTAGTGTCTTCTAGAGTTGGTGATCTAATTTGTTGTGTATGTTTGGCTTTCTGTGTGATTTACTTCTGTGTAGTCCAGTGTAATATCAGTTGAATTCTGTTGTCTTGAATTTGGTTGTATTGGCATTTGAATGTTTGAAGTTTATTTGGAAGCAAACTCATGGCTAATGCGTGATCTAATTTCTGTGTTCTAAGAGTCAGTTGTTGCTGAGCTTTAGGATCTAGTTGAAGTTATTGTTGTTCGAGATTATTCTCCCCATTAACGATCGGCTTCGGCTATATTTACATCCCTTTCAGTTTATTTCCCATTTCTTTCTGCATTTTCCCATTTCTTTCCTGTATCTCTAGTCTTGAAACCAGTTTAGATTAGTGTGGGAACCAGACCCTCTCTGGAGATTGGTCCGGGAGACATTTCTTTCTCTCGGCCTTTCAATGTTGGCCGGGTCTAGGGCGCATAGATGTAGAAAATCCTTTCCTGTGGCAGATTCGTGACCAACATTTTTGGCACGCCCGATGGGACAGATTGTTTCTGTCTCTCAAAGATCCACAATCAGTGGGACAAGTATTATTTCAAATCGATACCCGGAGGAATCAAGATCTTGATGAACTGTCTTGACCTCAAAAGCGGAGATTGTAAGTTCATCTGGTGACTTTGTTGAAGGTGATTGTACCTGGAAAGTTCTAATTGTGAAGCTGGTGAAAATATTTTCTTCATGATCACAAGATCAAGTGCCAAAGAATCGGAAGATCCAGTCAAATTCTTCGAGATTGATGTTCAGAACTGGAGGGAGCGCCCAAGATTGGTAAGCCCTGTGAATCCATCATTTGCTATTTCATCACAGGCTGTAGGTCAGTTTGTGCCATCCCCGACTCCTCCCAGTACTGCTACAAGCTTCTTATATCCAGATCCAATAGCCCAAATGGCCCAGCATCCTCCACCAAGGAAGTTCTCGGCATGGAATGGTTCGGGAGCTTTGAACCTACTAGCACAAAATCCAGTTCCTCAAGCTGCTTTGAAAGCTTTGCCGACCTATGATGGTACTGGTAAGACTGCTTATGAGCATATTAATGATGTAGCCTCTTTGGCGGCTATCCATGACATAACCGACGAGGATGTGATGGTAAAGTTGTTGGTGTTATCACTGAGAGGTAAATTGTTGTATTGGTACCGATCATTGCAACCAGGCACCATTACATCATGGGATCAATTAGGAGAATTGTTAGTCAAAAATTTTCATGAACAAGCTGATCCATACTCTTTATTGCATCAATTTAATGTAATTCAAAGGCACCCACAGGAAGAGATAGCTGATTTCAATGTCAGATTTACCAGAAGCTGGCAGAGAATTCTTGATGGTCTTCGGCCTACTAATGAGCTAGCTGCATTTTACTACCTTAGAGTGTTTAACACAGACATCGGTTGGGTTGTCCGGCAGTCCAACGTGAATACATTTCTAGAACTGTTCGAACAAGCGTTAAAGGCGGAAGTTGATTTGATTGCTATAGGTAGGCTTCCTCCAAAGGTAACAATGCCTATCATACCTGATCTTCCTAAGTATTTGTACTCTGGTTCGCTTTCATAGCCCATGCCTTCCATGTATCCTACCCCATCATGGAGCTCAAGTGTGCCTCAGATCGCACCCATTCCAGTTCCCCAGCTTCCTACTCCAACTATTCCCTAGTTGCCTGCACCGAGCATTCCACGGTTAGCCTCTCCACTTCCAACTCTTGCATTACCTTCCCCATAGGTTCCATTACCTTTGTCGGCACCACCTGTATCCTCAAGCCCAGATCCTCAATTGGCTATTTTACAAGAAATTCAGTCGGCTATGAGATCTCTCACTAACAAGGTGACATCTATGGAACGGAGAGAGGCAGAAAGGAACTATCAGCCATGAAAATTTATGTCAGAAGTAACTAGAGAACAACTTGCTCCTAGCAAGGCTATGGAGAAAGTACCTGAAAAGAATTCAGCAATCTTGGTAAGTGAAGAGGCTGGCCCTTCTGAAGTTTCACATGAGCCATATTACTGGTGTTCTTCCTGCAATGACCCACATGATGAGTCCGCTTGCATGGTCCACAAAAATTATTTGCAAGTTCTTGCATGGAGCCGTGTAAACATGATTCGAGAGGTGGATCTTAATTCTGTGGAGTCTCTGGAGGAACATATAGCAATACTGACACGCAGCGGCAAGAAACCAATGTTGGTAGATCCGGCTAAGATGGAGACATTAAAAGTGCCCCCTGTACAAGCAACAAAGCAGCAAATGCTAACAAAGGCTCATGATTCCCCAGTGCAACGACAATCACCTGTTTTGTCGAAGGATCCACTTCTACCATCAGCAAAAGAGAAGGAAAAAGCTTCTACTTCCCAACCGCAAGCAGAAACAAAGGAACAAGCCAAAGAGACGTTGCGGTATCCTTCATTGACCATACGACAACGAGTGGAGGCTACCCAGCAATATAAAAGCAAATTTGAATCTGCTAGTGGCGAGAAAGAACAGATCTCCATGGAGTACAACATTGTTGAAGAACTCAAACGGATACCATCTAAGGTAAGTTTTTATGATACCTTGCAGTTGCCTGGACAGGTAAATCTCTTACAGGAATCCCTGAAGACCATACAAAGTAAGGGGAAAGCTCCAACCCAGGTAGTTAGCGCTCAAACGTTAACTTCTTCAGCCATTGGAAAGAATAGACCACCCCCATTTTATCTGTCACTCAGGATGGAGGGTTGGATTGTACACAACTGCCTGATTGATTACGGTGTTGCGACAATCTGTCATGCCAAAGGCGGTTTGTGACGTAATGGGAATGGAATATACAAGAAGTAGCCCTGGTGTCTTGCGGTTGGATGGGACTCCAGTGAAAACAGTGGGTGTAATCAAGGATGTTCCTATTGCTCTGCATAATATGCCTCAGATTATAGTAATTCAATAGATAGTTGTGGTTGATTTGGAACCATATTTTAGTATGTGTTTATCGAGAGAATTCACTACTAAGCTGGGAGGCTACCTTGCTCTGGATTATTCTCACTTGGAGATTCCTTTCAAAGGAAGAAGAGTCCGGATCTATAATCAGAAGCCTTCTACTTTTCATATAGAGAAGATAGAAGAAGAAAAGTCCAAACAGTCTATCAATCTGATAACTGAAGAATTGGAGGATCTTGATTTGGAGGATGAGTTTTCAATGCTCAATTTTAATGCCATGATCGAAACTGAGATTGGTTGTTACTCCATTACGAATCCTGAAGAGGTTGAATTCAAGTTTCCTCCTGGTCAAGTTGGTCGAGACTCTCTGCCAGATCAGCTCTATTTTTATGGAGCACAATACAGAAACGGCGCTAACACTGAGACTGAACGATCATGCTTAGGTTTCAAGACGGATGGGACACTTGGAGTGCAGCAGTTTCAAATCTTTGGTGACTCCGAGCTGATTATCAATCAGGAGTCTACTGAGTTTCTGTTAAGGGTCTAGAATCCAGGAGACAGAACCATGTTTGGGTTCGTGTCTTTCTCGAGAGTTCACAGCTAATTCGGGAGTTACCTTGTACATTAAAAAAAAAAAAAAAAAAATTGTTTTTTCTTCGGCTCTTTTTGCATGCGAGCCCGCAGGTACATTTCTTTCTTTTTCTTTTCCTTCCTTCCCAGCAGTTAGTGGCTTCCTCTCTACTTCTTCCTTCCCCTCTTCATTCCCTTCTTCTCCTACTCCTTCTTCTTCAATTAATCAAGCCACTGTTGTTGTTTCTACTTCCCCCTCTGATGTTCCCATTTCTACTTTCCCTTTCTTCTAGTCCTTTGTCGTGTGAGTACTTCATCATAGCCACAGATTCTACTACCATCTCATCCCTTCCTTTCATTTTCTTTTTCCGCCACACAGCCCACTGTTTTTTTCATCTCCATTCCTCCATCTTCCACCATTTCATCATTCCCCATTCCCGTTCCACGGCCTGCGCATCCGCGGGTCATCCCTCCATTCATTTTTGTTTTTGTATCTCAAGTGCTTTTCTCTACTGCCCTCGCGATCTTTGCACAACACCTGGTCCTTACCCAGCTCATCCGAGCTAGGCAAAGTGCAGTAGTTCTAAAGAAATAAAGGAAGTTCTGCTATTCCATACATTTCTGTTGAAGATCCTGTTTTTGAGTGCTGAGTACCAGCAAGAGTTTGTTGCAGTAGTTCGCAGACACATCCAACATCAACCAGCACTTACTTTCCTGCTTCTCCAGCTTCTTGACTCTATTGCATAATGGATTAAGGCCTGAGATTCGTGCATACAGCAGAACTATATACCCCGCGAGCCGCCAAGAATGTTGGTAATTTTGCCACATTATTTTTTTGTTGCTACTGTTGATATAAAAGAATGCATGAATTGTAGAGATACTAATTCTTCTGTTTGTTCCTTCATGCACTTTGAAGGGGAAAATGTAAAACTGTGATATCGTGACATGTCGCATTTTCGCGACCTGTCGCGTTATCGCGGTCAAAACAGTCAACGACAGCAGGGGGTAAAACCGTCGCGATATCGCGACATGTTGGATTTTTGCAGTCAACGCAGTCAACGGAAGCACTAAAATGAAAACCGTCACGATATCGCGACATGTCACGTTTTCGTGACTTGCGATGGCCATGGAGTAGAATGATAGAAAATGTCATGAAATCGTGACATAATTGAGCAAAGGGCAATGTCAATGAAACTCGTCACGATATCACGACAGAAAAGCAGAGAGGGAGCAAATGGAGAAAAACATCGCGATATCGCGACATTTTTTAGGATGAGGCCAAGCAAGAGAAACTCGTCGCGATATCACAACATAAAGCGATAATGATGAAGAAGGCAAGGAAATGTCACGATTTCGCGTCATATTTGGTAGGAAAGGCAAAGTGCGAAGAATTGTCGTGATTTTGCGACATGTCACGTTTTAGCGAGGCGGAGGCAAGGAGGCGGCCGGATTGTACGGAATGTCGCGATTTCGCGACATGTTCCGTTTTCGCGAGGTAGAAGGCGAAAATAAGGAGAACATAGAAACCTGTCGCGATTTCACGACAAGTTGAAGATGAAAGAACCAAATTGAAAAAATGTCGCGATATCGCGACATGTCGCATTTTCGCGACCTGTTGCATTTTCGCGAGTTGAAAGCTGGACCATACAAGACATCGAGAAAGTGTCGTGATTTTGCGACATATCGCATTTTCGTGACCTGTCGCATTTTCGTAGGTAAGAAGGAGGCAAAGACAGCACAAGAGAAACATGTCACGATATCGCGACATGTCGCATTTTCGTGACCTGTCTCATTTTTGCGACAGAATCAACGACAAAAGGCCCGATACAATTATGTTGCATTTTTCTTCAGGATTGCATAGGAGAACATGCAGAGGAGATAAGGATCAATTGAAGGCTCTCCAACGGTTTTCAGATCGTGGTCAAAGAAGCGGTTCCAATATTAAATGTTGCTGATTACCGAGGTGTGCAAGATGGAAGAACCTGAAGCAGTTTTTGATGCCGTCAGAATTAAAGACGCCTCCAATATTCAAAGTGCCTATTCGTGATCTCTTACAGCTTTCAGCCTCCCTTGATAACGGTCATTTGATGAAGAAATATGGATCCTCGTTTCTGTTTCATTCTCAGTTGTAATTCATTGAAAGTAGAGACTATCATTTCTCCGAGGCGGATTAAGGGGATTGTTCTTCGAAATCTGCTTCATGTATTAAATGTTGTAATATGAAAGGAAGAGGAAGGACCTCTATAAATACCAATGTAAAGCTCAAGCAAAGGGAGGAGGATCTTATTGCAAAAATTGAAATAGAAATCCTAGATGCAATTGCTTCCATTCTTAGTGTCTTCTAGAGTTGGTGATCTAATTTGTTGTGTATGTTTGGCTTTTTGTGTGATTTACTTCTGTGTAGTCCAGTGTAATATCAGTTGAATTCTGCTGTGTTGAATTTGGTTGTATTGGCATTTGAATGTTTGAAGTTTATTTGGAAGCAAACTCATGGCTAATGCATGATCTAATTTATGTGTTCTAAGAGTTAGTTGTTGCTGAGCTTTAGGATCTAGTTGAAGTTATTGATGTTCGAGATTATTCTCCCCATTAACGATCGGCTTTGGCTATATTTACATCCCTTTCAGTTTATTTCCCATTTCTTTTTGCATTTTCCCATTTCTTTCATGTATCTCTAGTCTTGAAACCAGTTTAGATTAGTGTGGGAACCAGCCCTCTCTAGAGATTGGTCCAGGAGACATTTCTTTCTCTCGGCCTTTCAATGTTGGCCGGGTCTAGGGCGCATAGATGTAGAAAATCCTTTCCTGTGGCAGATTCGTGACCAACAGTTTTGGCACGCCCGGTGGGACAGACTGTTTTTGTCTCTCAAAGATCCACAATCGGTGGGACAAGTATTATTTCAAATCGATACCCGGAGGAATCAAGATCTTGATGAATTGTCTTGACCTCAAAGCGGAGATTGTAAGTTCATCTGGTGACTCTGTTGAAGGTGATTGTACCTGGAAAGTTCTAATTGTGAAGCTGGTGAAAATATTTGCTTCATGATCACGAGATCAAGTGCCAAAGAATCGAAAGATCCGATCGAATTCTTCGAGATTGATGTTCAAAACTGGAGGGAGCGCCCAAGATTGGTAAGCCCTGTGAATCCATCATTTGATGTTTCATCGCAGGCTGCAGGTCAGTTTGTGCCATCCTCGACTCCTCCCAGTACTGCTACAAGCTTCTTATATCCAGATCCAAGTAGCCCAAATGGCTCAAAATCCTCCACCAAGGAAGTTCTCGGCATGGAATGGTTTGGGAGCTTTGAACCTACTGGCACAAAATCCAGTTCCTCAAGCTGCTTTGAAAGCTTTGCCGACCTATGATGGTACTGGTAAGACTTCTTATGAGCATATTAATGATGTAGCCTCTTTGGCGGCCATCCATGACATAACCGACGAGGATGTGATGATAAAGTTGTTGGTGTTATCACTGAGAGGTAAATTGTTGTATTGGTACCGATCATTGCAACCAAGCACCATTACATCATGGGATCAATTAGGAGAATTGTTAGTCAAAAATTTTCATGAACAAGCTGATCCATACTCTTTATTGCATCAATTTAATGTAATTCAAAGGCACCCACAGGAAGAGATAGCTGATTTCAATGTCAGATTTACCAAAAGCTGGCAGAGAATTCCTGATGGTCTTTGGCCTACTGATGAGCTAGCTGCATTTTACTACCTCAGAGCGTTTAACACAGACATCGGTTGGGCTGTCCGGTAGTCCAACGTGACTACATTTCCAGAATTGTTCGAACAAGCGTTAAAGGCAAAAGCTGATTTGATTGCTATAGGTAGGCTTCCTCCAAAGGTAACAATGCCTATCATACCTGATCTTCCTAAGTATTTGTACTCTGGTTCGCTTTCACAGCCCATGCCTTCCATGTATCCTACCCCATCATGGAGCTCAAGTGCGCCTCAGATCGCACCCATTCCAGTTCCCCAGCTTCCTGCTCCAACTATTCCCTAGTTTCCTGCACCGAGCATTCCACGGTTAGCCTCTCCACTTCCAACTCTTGCATTACCTTCCCCACAGGTTCCATTACCTTTATCGGCATCGCCTGTATCCTCAAGCCCAGATCCTCAATTGGCTATTTTACAAGAAATTCAGTCGGCTATGAGATCTCTCACTAACAAGGTGACATCTATGGAACGGAGAGAGGCAGAAAGGAACTATCGGCCATGAAGATTTATGCCGGCAGTAACTAGAGAACAACTTGCTCCTAGCAAGGCTATGGAGAAAGTACCTGAAAGGAACTCAGCAATCTTGGTAAGTGAAGAGGCTGGCCCTTCTGAAGTTTCACATGAGCCATCTTACTAGTGTTCTTCCTGCAATGACCCACATGATGAGTCCACTTGCATGGTCCACCAAAATTATTTGCAAGTTCTTGCAGGGAGCCGTGTAAACATGATTCGAGAGGTGGATCTTAATTCCGTGGAGTCTCTAGAGGAACATATAGCAATACTGACATGCAGCGGCAAGAAACCAATGTTGGTAGATCCGGCTAAGATGGAGCCATTGAAAGTGCCTCTTGTACAAGCAACAAAGTAGCAAATGCCAACAAAGGCTCATGATCCCCCAGTGCAACGACAATCACCTATTTTGTCGAAGGATCCACTTCCACCACCAGCAAAAGAGAAGGAAAAAGCTTCTACTTCCCAGCCGCAAGCAGAAACAAAGGAACAAGCCAGAGAGACATTGTGGTATCCATCATTGACCAAACGGCAACGAGTGGAGGCTACCCAACAATATAAAAGCAAATTTGAATCTGCTAGTGGTGGGAAAGAACAGATCTCCATGGAGTACAACATTGTTGAAGAACTCAAATGGATACCAGCTAAGGTAAGTCTGTATGACACCTTGCAGTTGCCTGGACAGGTAAATCTCTTACAGGAATCCCTAAAGACCATACAAAGTAAGGGGAAAGCTCCAGCCCAGGTAGTTATGGCTCAAACGTTAACTTCTTCAACCACTGGAAAGAATAGACCACCCCCATTTTATCTGTCACTCAGGATGGAGGGTTGGATTGTACACAACTGCCTGATTGATTCTGGTGCTGCGACAACTGTCATGCCAAAGGCAGTTTGTGAAGCAATGGGAATGGAATATACAAGAAGTAGCCCCGGTGTCTTGCAGTTGGATGGGACTCCAATGAAAATAGTGGGTGTAATCAAGGATGTTCCTATTGCTCTACATAATATGCCTCAGATTAAAGTAATTCAAGAGGTAGTTGTGGTTGATTTGGAACCATATTTCAGTATGTGTTTATCGAGAGAATTCACTGCTAAGCTGGGAGGCTACCTTGCTCTGGATTATTCTCACTTGGAGATTCCTTTCAAAGGAAGAAGAGTCTGGATCTATAATCATAAGCCTTCTACTTTTCATATAGAGAAGATAGAAGAAGAAGAAAAGTCCAAACAGTCTGTCAATATGATAACTGAAGAATTGGAGGATCTTGATTTGGAGGATGAGTTTTCAATGCTCAATTTTAATGCCATGATCGAAACTGAGATTGGTTGTTACTCCATTATGAAGCCTGAAGAGGTTGAAGTCAAGTTGCCTCCTGGTCAAGTTGGTCGAGACTCTCTGCCAGATCAGCTCTATTTTGATGGAGCACAATACAGAAACGGCGCTAACACTGAGACTGAACGATCATGCTTAGGTTTCAAGACGGATGGGACACTTGGAGTGCAGTAGTTTCAAATCTTTGGTGACTCCGAGCTGATTATCAATTAGGAGTCTACTGAGTGTCTGTTAAGGGTTTGGGATCCAGGAGATAGAACCATGTTTGGGTTCGTGTCTTTCTCGAGAGTTCATAGCTAATTCGGGAGTTACCTTGTACATAAAAAAAAAAAGAAAAAAATTTTTTACTTCGGCTCTTTTTGCATGCGAGCCCGCAGGTACGTTTCTTTCTTTTTATTTTCCTTCCTTCCCAGCAGTTAGTGGCTTCCTCTCTACTTCTTCCTTCCCCTCTTCATTCCCTTCTTCTCCTACTCCTTCTTCTTCTTCAAATAATCAAGCCACTGCTGTTGTTTCTACTCCCCCTCTGATGTTCCCATTTCTACTTTCCCTTTCTTCTAGTCCTTTGTCGTGTGAGTACTTCATCATAGCCACGGATTCTACTACCATCTCCATTCCTCCATCTTCCACCATTTCATCATTCCCCATTCCCGTTCCACGGCCTGCGCATCCGCGGGCCATCCCTCCATTCATTTCTGTTTTTGTATCTCAGGTGCTTTTCTCTACTGCCCTGGCGATCTTTGCACAGCACCTGGTCCTTACCCAGCTCATCTGAGCTAGGCAAAGTGCAGTAGTTCTAAAGAAATAAAGGAAGTTTTGCTATTCCATACATTTCTATTGAAGATCCTATTTTTGAGTGCTGAGTACCAGCAAGAGTTTGTTGCAGTAGTCCGCAGACACATCCAGCATCAACCAACACTTATTTTCTTGCTTCTCCAGCTTCTTGACTCTGTTGCCCAATGGATTAAGGCCTGAGATTCGTGCATACAGCAAAACTATATACCCCGCGAGCCGCTAAGAATGTTGGCAATTTTGCCACATTGTTTTTTTGTTGCTACTGTTGATATAAAAGAATGCATGAATTGTAGAGATACTAATTCTTCTTTGTTGTCCCTTCATGCACTTTGAAGGGGAAAATGTAAAAATCTCTATAAGTTTTGTGTTAGAGCAAGGTAAATGTAAGATGTCGCGATATCGCTACATGTCGCGATATCGCGACGTGTTGCAGTTTCGCGAGTCCAAATGTAGAATTCGGCTAAGTACAAAAAATGTCGTGATATCGCGACATGTCGCATTTTCATGACCTGTCGCGTTATCGCGGTCAAAACAGTCAACGGCAGCAAGGGGGTAAAACCGTCGCGATATCGCGACATGTTGGAGTTTCGCGGTCAACGCAGTCAACGGAAGCACTAAAATGAAAGTTGTCGCGATATCGCGACATGTTGCAAAATCGTGACTTGCGATGGCCATGGAGCAGAGTGATAGAAAATGTCATGAAATCGTGACATAATTGAGCAAAGGGCAATGTCAATGAAACTCGTCGCGATATCGCGACAGAAAAGCAGAGAGGGAGCAAATGGAGAAAAATGTCGCGATATCGCGACATTTTTGAGGACGAGGCCAAGCAAGAGAAACTCGTCGCGATATCGCGACATGAAGCGATAATGATGAAGAAGGCAAGAAAATGTCACGATTTCACGACATATTTGACAGGAAGGGCAAAGTGCGGAGAATTGTCGCGATTTCGTGACATGTCGCGTTTTCGCGAGGCGAAAGCAAGGAGGCGGTCAGATTGTACGGAATGTCGTGATTTCGTGACATGTTCCGTTTTCGCGAGGCGGAAGGCGGAAATAAGGAGAACATAGAAACCTGTCGCGATTTCACGACGTGTTGAAGATGAAAGAACCAAATGAAAAAACGTCGCGATATCGTGACATGTCGCATTTTTGCGACCTGTTGCATTTTCGCGGGTTGAAAGCTGAACCGTACAAGACAGCGAGAAAGTGTCACGATTTCGTGACATGTCGCATTTTTGCGACCTGTCGCGTTTTCGCGGGTAAGAAGGAGGCAAAGACAGCACAAGAGAAACATGTCGCGATATCGTGACATGTCGCATTTTCGTGACCTGTCTCATTTTCGTGACAGAATCAACAACAAAAGGCCCGATACAATTCTGTTGCATTTTTCTTCAGGATTGCATAGGAGAACGTGCAGAGGAGATAAGGATCAATTAAAGGCTCTCCAATGGTTTTCAGATCATGGTCAAAGAAGCGGTTCCAAGATTAAATGTTGTTGATTACCGAGGTGTGCAAGATGGAAGAACCTGAAGCAGTTTTCGATGCCACCAGAATTAAAGACGCCTCCAATATTCAAAGCGCCTATTCGTGATCTCTTACAGCTTTCAGCTTCCCTTGATAACGGTCATTTGATGAAGAGATATGGGCCCTCATTTTTGTTTCATTCTCAGTTGTAATCCATTAAAAGCAGGGACTGTCATTTCTCCGAGGCAGATTAAGGGGATTGTTCTTCGAAATCTGCTTCATGTATTAAATGTTGTAATATGAAAGGAAGAGGACGGACCTCTATAAATACCAATGTAAAGCTCAAGCAAAGGGAGGAGGATCTTGTTGCAAAAATTGAAATAGAAATCCTAGATGCAATTGCTTCCATTCTTAGTGTCTTCTAGAGTTGGTGATCTAATTTGTTGTGTATGTTTGGCTTTCTGTGTGATTTACTTCTGTGTAGTCCAGTGTAATATCAGTTGAATTCTGCTGTGTTGAATTTGGCTGTATTGGCATTTGAATGTTTGAAGTTTATTTGGAAGCAAACTCATGGCTAATGCGTGATCTAATTTCTGTATATGTGTTCTAAGAGTCAATTGCTGCTGAGCTTTAGGATCTAGTTGAAGTTATTGTTGTTCGAGATTATTCTCCCCATTAACGATCGGCTTCGGCTATATTTACATCCCTTTCAGTTTATTTCCCATTTCTTTTTGCATTTTCCCATTTCTTTCCTGTATCTCTAGTCTTGAAACCAGTTTAGATTAGTGTGGGAACCAGCCCTCTCTGGAGATTGGTCCGGGAGACATTTCTTTCTCTCGGCCTTTCAATGTTGGCCGGGTCTAGGGCGCATAGATGTAGAAAATCCTTTCCTGTGGCAGATTCGTGACCAACAGTTTTGGCACGCCCGATGGGACAGACTATTTCTGTCTCTCAAAGATCCACAATCGGTGGGACAAGTATTATTTCAAATCGATACCCGGAGGAATCAAGATCTTGATGAACTGTCTTGACCTCAAAGCGGAGATTGTAAGTTCATCTGGTGACTCTGTTGAAGGTGATTGTACCTGGAAAGTTCTAATTGTGAAGCTGGTGAAAATATTTGCTTCATGATCACGAGATCAAGTGCCAAAGAATCGAAAGATCCAATCGAATTCTTCGAGATTGATGTTCAGAACTGGAGGGAGCGCCCAAGATTGGTAAGCCCTGTGAATCCATCATTTGTTGTTTCATCGTAGGCTGCAGGTCAGTTTGTGCCATCCCCGACTCCTCCCAGTACTACTACAAGCTTCTTATATCCAGATCCAGCAGCCCAAATGGCCCAGCATCCTCCACCAAGGAAGTTCTCGGCATGGAATGGTTCGGGAGCTTTGAACCTACTGGCACAAAATCCAGTTCCTCAAGCTGCTTTGAAAGCTTTTCCGACCTATGATGGTACTGGTAAGACTTCTTATGAGCATATTAATGATGTAGCCTCTTTTGCGGCCATCCATGACATAACCGACGAGGATGTGATGATAAATTTGTTGGTGTTATCACTGAGAGGTAAATTGTTGTATTGGTACCGATCGTTGCAACCAGGCACCATTACATCATGGGATCAATTAGGAGAATTGTTAGTCAAAAATTTTCATGAACAAGCTGATCCATACTCTTTATTGCATCAATTTAATGTAATTCAAAGGCACCCGTAGGAAGAGATAGCTGACTTCAATGTCAGATTTACTAGAAGCTGGCAGAGAATTCCTGATGGTCTTCGGCCTGCTGATGAGCTAGCTGCATTTTACTACCTCAGAGCATTTAACACAGACATCGGTTGGGCTGTCCGGCAGTCCAACGTGACTACATTTCCAGAGCTGTTCGAACAAGCGTTAAAGGCGGAAGCTGATTTGATTGCTATAGGTAGGCTTCCTCCAAAGGTAACAATGCCTATCATACCTGATCTTCCTAAGTATTTGTACTCTGGTTCACTTTCATAGCCCATGCCTTCCATGTATCCTACCCCATCATGGAGCTCAAGTGCGCCTCAGATCGCACCCATTCCAGTTCCCTAGCTTCCTGCTCCAACTATTCCCCAGTTGCCTGCATCGAGCATTCCACGGTTAGCCTCTCCACTTCCAACTCCTGCATTACCTTCCCCATAGGTTCCATTACCTTTATCGGCACCGCTTGTATCCTCAAGCCCAGATCCTCAATTGGCTATTTTACAAGAAATTCAGTCGGCTATGAGATCTCTCACTAACAAGGTGACATCTATGGAACGGAGAGAGGCGAAAAGGAACTATCAGCCACGAAGATTTATGCTGGCAGTAACTAGAGAACAACTTGCTCCTAGCAAGGCTATGGAGAAAGTACCTGAAAGGAACTCAGCAATCTTGGTAAGTGAAGAGGTTGGCCCTTTTGAAGTTTCACATGAGCCATCTTACTGGTGTTCTTCCTGCAATGACCCACATGATGAGTCCACTTGCATGGTCCACCAAAATTATTTGCAAGTTCTTGCAGGGAGCCGTGTAAACATGATTCGAGAGGTGGATCTTAATTCCGTGGAGTCTCTGGAGGAACATATAGCAATATTGACACGCAGCGGCAAGAAACCAATGTTGGTAGATCCGGCTAAGATGGAGCCATTGAAAGTGCCTCCTGTACAAGCAACAAAGCAGCAAATGCCAACAAAGGCTCATGATCCCCCAACGCAATGACAATCACCTATTTTGTCGAAGGATCCACTTCCACCACCAGCAAAAGAGAAGGAAAAAGCTTCTACTTCCCAGCCACAAGCAGAAACAAAGGAACAAGCCAGAGAGACGTTGCGGTATCCATCATTGACCAAACGACAACGAGTGGAGGCTACCCAGCAATATAAAAGCAAATTTGAATCTGCTAGTGGCGGGAAAGAACAGATCTCCATGGAGTACAACATTGTTGAAGAACTCAAATGGATACCAGCTAAGGTAAGTCTGTATGACACCTTGCAGTTGCCTGGACAGGTAAATCTCTTACAAGAATCCCTGAAGACCATACAAAGTAAGGGGAAAGCTCCAGCCCAGGTAGTTATGGCTCAAACGTTAACTTCTTCAACCACTGGAAAGAATAGACCACCCCATTTTATCTGTCACTCAGGATGGAGGGTTGGATTGTACACAACTGCTTGATTGATTCTGGTGCTGCGACAACTGTCATGCCAAAGGCAGTTTGTGAAGCGATGGGAATGGAATATACAAGAAGTAGCCCTGGTGTCTTGCAGTTGGACGGGACTCCAGTGAAAATAGTGGGTGTAATCAAGGATGTTCCTATTGCTCTGCATAATATGCCTCAGATTATAGTAATTCAAGAGATAGTTGTGGTTGATTTGGAACCATATTTCAGTATGTGTTTATCGAGAGAATTCACTGCTAAGCTGGGAGGCTACCTTGCTCTGGATTATTCTCACTTGGAGATTCCTTTCAAAGGAAGAAGAGTCCGGATCTATAATCAGAAGCCTTCTACTTTTCATATAGAGAAGATGGAAGAGGAAGAAAAGTCCAAACATGTTGTCAATATGATAACTGAAGAATTGGAGGATCCTGATTTGGAGGATGAGTTTTCAATGCTCAATTTTAATGCCATGATCGAAACTGAGATTGGTTGTTACTCCATTACGAAGCCTGAAGAGGTTGAAGTCAAGTTGCCTCCTGATCAAGTTGGTCGAGACTCTCTGCCAGATCAGCTCTATTTTGATGGAGCACAATACAGAAATGGTGCTAACACTGGGACTGAACGATCATGCCTAGGTCTCAAGACGGCTGAGAAACTTGGAGCGCAGCAGTTGCAGATCTTTGGTGACTCCGAGCTGATTATCAATCAGGAGTCTACTGAGTGTCTGTCAAAGGTCTGGAATCCAGGAGATAGAACCATGTTTGGGTTCGTGTCTTTCCCGAGAGTTCACAGCTAATTCGGGAGTTACCTTGTACATAAAAAGAAAAAAAATTGTTTTTACTTTGGCTCTTTTTGCATGCGAGCCCGTAGGTACGTTTCTTTCTTTTTCTTTTCCTTCCTTCCCAGCAGTTAGTGGCTTCCTCTCTACTTCTTCCTTCCCCTCTTCATTCCCTTCTTCTCCTACTCCTTCTGCAAATAATCAAGCCACTGTTGTTGTTTCTACTCCCCTCTGATGTTCCCATTTCTACTTTCCCTTTCTTCTAGTCCTTTGTCGTGTGAGTACTTCATCATAGCCATGGGTTCTACTACCATCTCCATTCCATCCACTTCCATTTCATTCTCTATTTCGTAGCATCTCCACAGCGGGTAGCACAAGAGCACTCCTTGTGGTCCCCCCCCATTTCCATTCCTCCATCTTCCACCATTCCATCATTCCCCATCCCCGTTCCATGGCCTGCGCATCCGCGGGTCATCCCTCCATTCATTTCCATTTTTGTATCTCAGGTGCTTTTCTCTACTGCCCTGGAGATCTTTGCACAAGCACTGGTCCTTACCCAGCTCATCCGAGCTAGGCAAAGTGCAGTAGTTCTAAAGAAATAAAGGAAGTTTTGCTATTGAAGATCCTATTTTTGAGTGCTGAGTACCAGCAAGAGTTTGTTGCAGTAGTCCGTAGACGCATCCAACATCAACCAGCACTTACTTTCCTGCTTCTCCAGCTTCTTGACTCTGTTGCCCAATGGATTAAGGCCTGAGATTCATGCATACAATAGAACTGTATACCCCGCGAGCCGCCAAGAATGTTGGCAATTTTGCCACATTGTTTTTTGTTGCTACTGTTAATATAAAAGAATGCATGAATTGTAGAGATACTAATTCTTCTATTTGTCCCTTCATGCACTTTGAAGGGGAAAATGTAAAAATCTCTATAAGTTTTGTGTTAGAGCAAGGTAAATGTAAGATGCCGCGATATCGCTACATGTCGCGATATCACGACATGTTGCAGTTTCGCGAGTCCAAATGCAGAATTCGGCTAAGTATAGAAAATGTCGCGATATCACGACATGTCGCATTTTCACAACCTGTCGCGTTATCGTGGTCAAAACAATCAACGGCAGCAGGGGTAAAATCGTCGCGATATCGTGACATGTTGCAAAATCGTGACTTGCGATGGCCATGGAGCAGAGTGATAGAAAATGTCATGAAATCGTGACATAATTGAGCAAAGGGCAATGTCAATGAAACTCGTCGCGATATCGCGACAGAAAAGCAGAGAGGGAGCAAATGGAGAAAAACGTCGCGATATCGTGACATTTTTGAGGATGAGGCCAAGTAAGAGAAACTTGTCGCGATATCGCGACATGAAGCGATAATGATGAAGAAGGCAAGAAAATGTCATGATTTCATGACATATTTGACAGAAAGGGCAAAGTGCGGAGAATTGTCACGATTTCGACATGTCGCATTTTCATGAGGCGGAAGCAAGGAGGCGGCCAGATTGTACGGAATGTCACGATTTCGTGACATGTTCCATTTTCGTGAGGCGGAAGGCGGAAATAAGGAGAACATAGAAACCTGTCGTGATTTCGCGACGTGTTGAAGATGAAAGAACCAAATGAAAAAACGTCGTGATATCGCGACATGTCGCATTTTCGCGACCTGTTGCGTTTTCACGGGTTGAAAGCTGAACCATACAAGACAACGAGAAAGTGTCGTGATTTCGTGACATGTCGCATTTTCGCGACCTGTCGTATTTTCACGGGTAAGGAGGCAAAGACAGCACAAGAGAAACATGTCGCGATATCGCGACATGTCGCATTTTCGCGACCTGTCTCATTTTCGTGACAGAATCAACGACAAAAGGCCCGATACAATTCTGTTGCATTTTTCTTTAGGATTGCATAGGAGAACGTGCAGAGGAGATAAGGATCAATTAAAGGCTCTCCAACGGTTTTTAGATCATGGTCAAAGAAGCGGTTCCAAGATTAAATGTTGCTGATTACCGAGGTGTGCAAGATGGAAGAACCTGAAGCAGTTTTCGATGCCGCCAGAATTAAAGACGCCTCCAATATTCAAAGCGCTTGTTCGTGATCTCTTATAGCTTTCAGCTTCCCTTGATAATGGTCATTTGATGAAGAGATATGGGCCCTCATTTCTGTTTCATTCTCAATTGTAATCCATTAAAAGCAGGGACTGTCATTTCTCCGAGGCGGATTAAGGGGATTGTTCTTCGAAATCTGTTTCATGTATTAAATGCTGTAATATGAAAGAAAGAGGACGGACCTCTATAAATACCAATGTAAAGCTCAAGCAAAGGGAGGAGGATCTTGTTGCAGAAATTGAAATAGAAATCCTAGATGCAATTGCTTCCATTCTTAGTGTCTTCTAGAGTTGGTGATCTAATTTGTTGTGTATGTTTGGCTTTCTGTGTGATTTACTTTTGTGTAGTCCAGTGTAATATCAGTTGAATTCTGTTGTGTTGAATTTGGCTGTATTGGCATTTGAATGTTTGAAGTTTATTTGGAAGCAAACTCATGGCTAATGCGTGATCTAATTTCTGTGTTCTAAGAGTCAGTTGTTGCTGAGCTTTAGGATCTAGTTGAAGTTATTGTTGTTCGAGATTATTCTCCCCATTAACGATCGGCTTTGGCTATATTTACATCCCTTTTAGTTTATTTCCCATTTCTTTCTACATTTTCCCATTTCTTTCCTGTATCTCTAGTCTTGAAACCAGTTTAGATTAGTGTGGGAACCAGCCCTCTCTGGAGATTGGTCCGGGAGACATTTCTTTCTCTCGGCCTTTCAATGTTGGCCGGGTCTAGGGCGCATAGATGTAGAAAATCCTTTCCTATGGCAGATTCGTGACCAATAGTTTTGGCATGCCCGATGGGACAGACTGTTTCTGTCTCTCAAAGATCCACAATCAGTGGGACAAGCATTATTTCAAATCGATACCCGGAGGAATCAAGATCTTGATGAACTGTCTTGACCTCAAAAGCAAAGATTGTAAGTTCATCCGGTGACTCTGTTGAAGGTGATTGTACCTGGAAAGTTCTAATTGTGAAGCTGGTGAAAATATGTGCTTCATGATCACGAGATCAAGTGCCAAAGAATCGAAAGATCCAATCGAATTCTTCGAGATTGATGTTCAGAACTGGAGGGAGCACACAAGATTGGTAAGCCCTGTGAATCCATCATTTGCTATTTCATTGCAGGCTGCAGGTTAGTTTGTGCCATCCCCAACTTCTCCCAGTACTGCTACAAGCTTCTTATATCCAGATCCAGCAGCCCAAATGGCCCAGCATCCTCCACCAAGGAAGTTCTCGACATGGAATGGTTCGGGAACTTTGAACCTACTGGCACAAAATATAGTTCCTCAAGCTGCTTTGAAAGCTTTGTCGACCTATGATGGTACTGGTAAGACTGCTTATGAGCATATTAATGATGTAGCCTCTTTAGCGGCTATCCATGACATAACCGATGAGAATGTGATGGTAAAGTTGTTGGTGTTGTCACTGAGAGGTAAATTGTTGTACTAGTATCGAACATTGCAACCAGGCACCATTACATCATGGGATCAATTAGGAGAATTGTTAATCAAAAATTTTCATGAACAAGTTGATCCATACTCTTTATTACATCAATTTAATGTAATTCAAAGGCACCCGCAAGAAGAGATAGCTGATTTCAATGTCAGATTTACCAGAAGCTGGCAGAGAATTTCTGATGGTATTTGGCCTAATGATGAGCTAGCTGCATTTTACTACCTCAGAGCGTTTAACATAGACATCAGTTGGGCTGTCCGGTAGTCCAACGTTACTACATTTCCAGAACTGTTCGAACAAGCGTTAAAGGCGAAAGCTGATTTGATGGCTATAGGTAGGCTTCCTCCAAAGGTAACAACGCCTATCATACCTGATCTTCCTAAGTATTTGTACTCTGGTTTGATTTCACAGCCCATGCCTTCCATGTATCCTACCCCATCATGGAGTTCAAGTGTGCCTCAGATCGCACCCATTCTAGTTCCCCAGCTTCCTGCTCCAACTATTCCCTAGTTGCCTGCACCGAGCATTCCACGATTAGCCTCTCCACTTCCAACTCCTGCATTACCTTCCCCACAGGTTCCATTACCTTTGCTCGAGCACCGCCTGTATCCTCAAGCCTAGATCCTCAATTGGCTATTTTACAAGAAATTTAGTTGGCTATGAGATCTCTCACTAACAAGGTGACATCTATGGAACGGAGAGAGGCAGAAAGGAACTATCAGCCACGAAGATTTATGCCGACAGTAACTAGAAAACAACTTGCTCTTAGCAAGGCTATGGAGAAAGTACCTAAAAAGAATTCAGCAATCTTGGTAAGTGAAGAGGCTGGCCCTTCTGAAGTTTCACATGAGCCATCTTACTGGTGTTCTTCCTGCAATGACTCACATGATGAGTCCGCTTGCATGGTCCACCAAAATTATTTGCAAGTTCTTAAATCGAAGAACTTCACAAGTTGAAGAACAGGCCATAGAAACCTTGACACAAAAATACCATAGAATCCTTGAATAAAAGGTCATAGGAGCCTTGAAGGAGAAGCCATAGAAGTCTTGATACTAGAAAGGCCACAAAAGCCTTGATACTAGAAAGGCCACATAAGCCTTGATACTGGAAAAGGCCATAGAAGCCTTGGTACTGAAAAAGGCCATAGAAGCCTTGATACTGAAAAAAGGCCACAGAAGCCTTGATATTGAAAAAGACCACAAAATCCTTGATCCTGAAGAAGAATTCGATGAGAATATATTATTCATAAGTGGACTAAATATTTTAGTACTAATACTTTTTTGCAGGGAAAGAATATTGAGTGAGTTGGAAAATATTCTACAAGAAACTTAAGAAGAGTATCTTCTTCAAAATCAAATCAACACCTAAAGTAAAAGAGATCAAGAGAAGATCTTATTAAAGGACTTCCAGACTTGGAAGAATAAGAAGGACTAGGAGAGTCCTGCTTGAATCCAGAAGCAGCAAAATTAGAGATCCATAAGCATATCTCACCACCAACACTTCTAGGAGTAAAAGGTTGAAGAGGTCTCAAGGAAAGACCAACATAAGCTGCAAGATAAAATACCTTGGGAAGGTCTCATCGAGCATCTAGAAAAAGGTTAGGAGAGGCTGACTGAAGAAATTCTCAAAGGAGAACTCACTGGAGAAATCCACAACCAAGGAGAAGCCCCTGATAATGAAGGACTTGGGATAATTATCGTCATCCGATAACAAGCCCAAGAGAAAGAGAATATGGCAAGGAGTTCCAAATCTGAGCAGAAGAAGAATTCATTAAAGACCTCAAGATATTGAAATATTGAGAAGAAGATCCTTCTTGAAGTCAAAATTTGACAAGAGACTTGAAGACAGAAAAAGCTCACCAAATCTTGGAGATTTGAATATTACCTCCCACAGTAAGAAGGTACCACTTTAGAGACAAAATACTTCTCTAAATATATATCAGAAGGAGGATAATACAAGAGGAGAACAAGCCATAAAATCCTAGGCTTATGAAAAACAGTTTGAGACCATTATTCGGTGAAGAAGGAGCTATTCAAAATAGTCTACAAAGAGCTACAAGATCCTACTCGAAGTAGCAACTTGGTGATGCTAGACACCAAGATCTACATCCTCTACAGAAGCGAAAAAAGAGCTACGAAAGCTTTCAGAAAAAAAAGGTAAGCAACTTCTTGGTGCAAGTAGATTCATTAATTGGATTACTTATCATATTTGTTAAAGCACTTGAATTTGGATTAAAGTTACAATTAGATTACAGTTTTCAAAAGTGCAAAAAGAAAGGTTATTTTTAAGGTTCATTTGCACAGTGATTAGGAGTTTATTAGATTTCTGAATTACTTCTATCAACTACCTATCATCTACTTTGGAAAAAGAAAAATAAGACTAAGTCCTACAATATTGATTGTAGTGAAATTATAGAATAAGTATTGAATGTTCATTTCAAATTATTCTTGATTAGTTGTAGTAAATTTGATTAAGTGCATGTTCTTGAGATTTTATTGGAGTGATAAGGTGAAATTGTTAGTGCATTAAAATTGAAATATTATTAGATTCATTTGCACTATTATTACTCTCAAAAGAAATTAGTTTTGTGCTTTTGATAAGGGTACAAAATCTAGTTTGCATCAAGTGTCTAAAGACACTCTTAAAGCGAGGAGGGAAGAAAGTAGAGAGGGGAGGGCTCTGGTCCCTCCCCTGCTCCCCCTCCCATGGCTCCTGGTTCCTGCCCAGTCCCTGGCTCAATCTAGGTCATCCCTCCCGGGGAGTGGTTGTTTGCAGATGATCTCCTGGGGGGAGATCCTTTTCCACTATCTGTGCCCCTCCCGGCCGGCTAGGGTTTCCTTGGTTATTTTTTCAGATTGGTGCTTCCCAGGGGATCCTCGTTTGGTTGGGGATCCCTTCCCTTTTCCCTCAGGCTTCCCCCGGGGTTTTTTGCAGGTTATTCGCGTGGATCTGGTCCCCTACGTTTCTCGGTGCGGTGGAGGTGACGGTTTAGGGTTTGGACAACTTCCCTCTTTTCTTGCGAATCCTCGGTGGGCTCTGTGCTTGGACGGGATTCTTGGTCCCTGCTGCTGGGATCCTCTTCTGTTTTCTCGGGGCGGGTTCCTTGTGGTGCAACTATCTGGTCACTTCCTGATGGGTCGGATCCTCTCTCGTGTCTGGTCGTCGGCTTCCTGCAGGATGGCTCTCGCTGAACGAAATGTTTTCCCAGTAGGCGGGATGGTTTCTCCACAGGGCGGGATCCGCCAAATCTGCCGGTTTCCCGGATGGCGGGATTTCCCTGTTGCTTCCCGCTAGGCGGGACTGTTTGTGGTGGTTTTGACTGCTTCCCGCGAGGCGAGATTTTATTGTAACGGTTTTTCTTTGCTTCCTGTTGGGCGGGATCTTCTCGATGGTGGTTTTTGGCTACTCCCCGGGATCTCCAAAACTACTTTCTTTCTTATTTGTTTGTTTCCCGCCGAGAGGGATTGTTTCATGCTTATCGTTACCGCTGTGCGGAATTTCTGTTTGGTGTTCAGTTTCAAGGGATTGATGCCCTAGGCCCATTTCTTATGTAATCAGGTTTTGGGATCCTTGTTAAAACCCGCTATAAATACAAACACTATAATTAACAAAAAAAAAAAGACACTTTTAAAGCACAAAAATTTGCACCTCATAGTGGCCAATAGAAGCCACCAAAACTAGTTAGTACAAGTGAATAAAAAACTAACCAAAAGAAGCTTCAAATATTGAGACTTCGTGAGTCTCAAATCCAAAGCACTACAAGACCTACAAGGAGTGCAAAAAGGGTGCACTAAAAGACTTCGTGAGTTTCTACAATATTTGTAAATATTAGATCTATCATTAAATATCCAAGCAAAGAGGGCAAGGAATCTATCCAATTGGATGTCCTCAAAACCCTCCTTTGTGCATTCAAAATCTACTATAAAATCAGACTACAAGACCTACAAGGAGTGCAAAAAGGGTGCAATAAAAATGTGTTATTCTCATAGAAGATTACAATGTATTGCACTATATTATTCGTAGAAAAAGGGCAAATTGAAGGTGCCACTAAAGGCACAAAACTACAGGGAAATTCAGCCAAGAAAGGTCGAACGTCAAGCACTCCTCATCCACGGTACAAGGATCCATTCGAAGGGGCTTACACTTCACATCTTGGATGTACAAACCTGCAAAAGGCAATGCACATATCAGTCGATCATCAACCTACATTTACATATATATAAAGGGATCTCTATTTTATAAGCAAAAAGGTGGTAGATTCTACCTCAATCAACATGGATGAATAGTGTAAAAGGAGCACATTGAAGGGAACAAGGAACAAGGAGAATAGGTGATATATTTAGAGGTTTCTAGCTTGGTGAAGATTTCCACCAAAAGAATCACCTACAATGCCATTCAAAGCTCCAAAATCACCTCAATGATTGATCATCAAGAGTAGATATTGCTTGCACTCCAAAAACATAACAAGCAAAGACGAGGCATACAAAAATGAGTTATACTCTCCTTGGAAGTGTTACAATGAAAGAATCCATGCAGAAAGGTTGAAAGCAACTTGGCATAAATTCTCTAAGGCACCATCCCATTTCTTACCATCCAAGAAAACTCACGAAGGAGTTACAAGCGCTCAAGTGTGCATGCGTTACAAGGTGACCAAGAAGCTAGCAAAGCATTACTAAAGGATTGTTCCATTAAAAAGGAGTGAGCGCTCATAAGTAATAGTTGTAACATTTGACACAAATTTCAAGACTTACCTTCTATAAAAAGGGCGATCAAGAAAGTGAAAGGATAGTCAAAGCAAGGTAGCAACTACAGCAAGTGAGTCTAAAGTGACTCAACAGCATTTCGACTGTATCACAGCAGTAGCTCAGTAGTGTTGTGGTTGTCGCACAACATACCCTTATTTGGGAACCCACTCGAAATTTTGGCGTTTTTTTTTTGTTTTATCCAATTTTGCTTGCATCAAGGTTTTTGAAAATTTGCTTACATCAAGATTTTTTTAATTTTGATTACATTGAGATTTTGAAATTGTTGACATCTTGAAGGCTTGAAGGCTTGAATTTAGTTGTAGTATTTCGAATTGAATATTTTTAAATTTTTGCATCTTAATTGCATTATTTTAATCAAATAATTTAAAAATTTATATTTTCAAAGGTTTAAATAATTAAATTTCATTTTAGGGTTATTCAAATTTTATCACTTTTGCCCTAAAATTAATGCAAAATTGAAATAGACATATCTTGAGCTAGACAAATCCGTTTGAACTCATTCAAAACTTGGTAGAAATATATTGATTTCCTATTTTTAATGGTACCAAACTTATAAGATTTTAGATGTCAATTTCACCCAAAAATAGTAGTTTACTATAGCAATTTGGGAACTTTAAAATATCATATCTCATGAACCATGATAAATTTTTGGATGATCTCAACAATTTTGAGTACCCTTTTGGCCTATTTAGATGCATGGAAATTTTCATTAAAATATAAGAACTTTGAATTTTGACTCAATTTTGGGCAAAAGGAAAGTTACGAAGGAAAATAAATAATAAATAAAATAAAGGTTGGCTTTGTCTTAATCTTATGATGAATATGTTATTAGTAGGTAATACAAAGGTTGAAAAGAATATTTATGAAATCTGTTTCAAAAATAGTTATAAAACTATTTCAATAAAAAAAATAGTTATAAAACTAAACAATGGAAGTGATTATTATATTACAAATATCCATTGAAATCCCAGAAAAGGTCTGAAGAATTTGGAGCGAGCAGAAGAGAAGATATAAGTTTGCCATCGCCAAATATTTCCTCCCAGGTTGCTTGTCAGAGAAGATTTCATCTTTGTAATTGATTGATAGAGGTATTTTGAAGAAAAGCTTTAATAGAAGATTTCATTCAAAATATGTTCATTTATTGTGGTGAAAAATATGCATGTGGATGGTGGTATTTTCATTTTAAATGATTGAATATATTAAGTAATTACCTTGAATATTGCACCCGATTTAATTTGAATTGTGTTGATTCTAGTTAAATTAAATTAGGTTATGTTTCAAATTATCTTTGTTTCCAAGATTCTGGATGGAGTTTTGAAATTTCTGAAATTTATTTGGATTAACCTGTGTTTTATTTTCATTTCATTTTATTTTATTTTTCTAACCCTAAGCTTTTTTGTTTATTTTATTTTATTGTATTGCACAAGAAAAATTAAAACCCTAAATTTTATGCAGTCTTAATTTTCATATTAGGGTAAATGTTTATTTCATTTTAATAAATTCTTAGCATTACATATTTGAAATAGACATTAAGGTTTTGATTAATTAAATTTTCCAAATAATTAAAATTAAAGTTAAAACATTAACTATTTTGATAAATTTAATTAAAATAATTTTCTAAGGTTAAAATTCAAATATTTGCACTCTACAAGTTTTATTATTTGCATTATTTGATAATTAATTGTACATTAATTTCATGAACAACAACATTTTCATAATTTGAATCAAATATCAAACCACAAGCCCCTTGTTAATAGTTACTTGCACCTCTAAGGTATTCAACAATATTTTCACATTTCACAAGCATACAATCATATTTTAAGAAATTAAGCAAACAGAACCTTGGAGAAATTAACTATTTCTTTGCAAGAGAGGATAGCTTTGACAAGATCCTAACTATGAGTGTGTTTTCATAATCGGACAAAAATATCACTCAATAGGCAGCTACATGGAAGCAAATTGATAGCAACTTGGAGAACATTTCGAGAGCAAACGTCGAAGCACATTGCTCCTGGTCAAACAGGTCAAGGAATCATTGAAGTGAGTGTTGAAGCAAATTGCATGTGGAACAATCTTCCATTACTCACAGTGACCAAGAAGGACATTCTACCATTAGTTTTATAAAGGTACAATTTCCGTCTATTTTGCTTTCCATAAAAAGGGAGTTATAAGGTTATATTATAAGGTTGAATTACTGAAAGAAATCAATCTTCATTTGAAAGCAAAACTTAGGGAAATTAAATATTAAAATTGTCTAATATTTGCAAAGCATAACCTAGGAGAAATAAGGAATACTAATTGGAATTATTTCGTTTAAAATTTGCAAATATTAATGTATTCTATTTTCCAAATTTGTGAGTCATAAGGGCTACAACTCCAAACTAGGTTATTGGAAATTAGAAATAAACCAAGGGATATAAAAAATAGGTTATTAAAGCTTTTTAAGGTTGTAAAAATATAATATTCTTGTCTAAAAAAAAACTTCTCTAAAGGGACAAAAGAAATCCAACATTAAAACCTCTTCAAACTTGAAAACTGCTTAGTTCAATAGGAGTAATAAGGTGTTAAGAAGTTGATTTTTGATCTTTACAAAATTTGTACAAAATCAACCAAAATTGAACTATATATTTACAAAAGCACTATATTATATCTCTAGGAAGTCATAAGGAATGCTACAAAACTTGATAATAATATCCTTCAAAGATTATCGAGTTGGGAAGATATAAGCTTTCTACAAAAACCAAAAAAATAGGTATTCATACTCTCATCACTAGGGAGACATAAGGAAGTCTGCAAACCTAATTTTTTATCAAATCAAGTTTATATACTTCAATAAGGGATCATATATTCTAATATTGGGAGCTATAAGGTAGACTACTCTATCCTTAAGAATTCAGGTTATACAAATGACTACTAGCATACTAAGCAACGCTATTAGAAGTGGAATAAGGAAAATACCAATGTGGATTAAAAACCTGATGGATTACAATGATGAAAAGGGAAAAGAAAAATAATAATCAATGCAATACAAAATAATTTTTGAAATCAACAGCTATGTGAAGGAAGATTCATCTAGTGAATCTAATGACCAAAAACAAGAAAATATTGATCAACAAAACCTTCTGCAAAAAGGAATAGCTTCAATTGTGCACATATGGTTTAAAGGTCTTATCAAGGAGATAGATAAACATGATATTCCTAAAATAGATTACAAAATTGTCAAATCATCTCTATTGTGCACTCATTGCAACCAATATGGTCATGAAAAGACCAATTGTTGGAGTTTCCATCCATGCAAATATTGTGATGGAATAAATCACTCATCTTTCTCTTGTCACTTCAAACACAGGAACTACAAAGACTATTAAAGAAGATTACTTCAAATATTAAATTGTTATCTTCAAAAACTTGTTTCATATGGATCTACTAGAATTGAGCTCAAGGTTGATACGTATGAATGATAGAGAAACAGGTCTAACATATGGATAAAAGGAGGAAGAAGAGACTATTCATATCCACTCATGAATTGCAATATCGTGAGAGCAACAGTACATCAAAGACACATGACATCAAGGAACAAAGAATAAAAAAGTATGATAAGCCATGACATGAAGACTGAAGTCACAACAAAAGAACCTGAACAAGAATACTCTGAACAAGCCAAAGATCAAGATGAAGAGGAATATCCATATTGAAGACTAAAGTATTCAATACCCAAATAATGTAATAGAGGGGGGTATTAGAAATAGAGTCGATTCCATCATTTGGGTTATGTAAATGTATCTTCCAAGGTACATACTTAGGACATTAAATTAATTTAGGGGGAATTTATCTAGTTACTTCATGCAATGTAATAAATGCACAAGTGTCAATGTGCAAGTTTTCCCTTGCATAGCTAGGTAGAGTGTTGGCCAAGGAACCTGTGTTCCTATATAAGAAAGGCCTCATTGTTAGATAGATATGATAAGGGGGACATAGATAGATAGAGTTGCTTATAGAATATTCATAGGTAGTAATGCAATATTGTGTATATCACCATATATTGGTGATGGATACAATGTAGTTCAGTAGCTTCATTAATGGAGTGTTCATTTCCTCCATAGCTATGTTGTATTCATTTATGTTATTTCTATTCAAGCATACTTTAGTCATCTTGCAGATTTACTTTTTTTATATTATTTTGCATCTTGTGATTGTTATCTTCTATTGCTTATTACATCAAAAGCTAACATTATCTACAAAAGTAGTGATTTTTTGTTGATGGATATGAGTACCCATAAAATCCTTCTCTTTTTCATCCTTCTTTTCCAGTGTATGGTTTGCTTCTATTCATTTTAAAAAAGCATTGTGAATTACAACAAGTATTTCCAATATATTCAAAGCCTCCTTATAGATGAGATAATATGGAATTCCAAAAATCCTAACTCATATTGGAATCCTTTAATATTTTCTATCTCCACAAGAAAATTCTCACTCTACATTCTTAAATACAAGTCATCTCTCCTCTTAAACCATGGGCTGGCATCTTGAATTGGAGAATGTGATAAGAAAAAATATTTTGGAATGAATAATTTGAACTCATTCCCCACTTCCATTTAATCCAATTTTGATATTTGGAAAACCTAGATAATTTCCATTAAACTTGCATATTAATACTTTATTTTTGTGAACCATTATATCTATTTTTGAGGATGCAAAGTTTAAGTGACCTAATAGTGAAGACTTTGGAACTCCAAATAAGAGGTTCAAGATTTGAATCCTAAGGGCTAGGGTTGTACACCATGCTCTAGTAACAAGTATCCAAGATAAGTAGATCATGGTTGGTTAAATATGCATCCTGCATGAGGATCATCCCAAATGGCATATGGCCTTGTGGAAGTTAAAAACTACTTTTTTTCTCATACATAATAATCACTTTTAGTTTACCTTTTTCCACATGGATTGCGGTTGGTATTAAGATTCATTCTTCCTTTTATAACCTAGGGTATACTTTTTTCCACTTAGGGCTTCCATTTAAATTTTCCTTCCTTACTACCTAGCTTGTTCTAATTAGAATCCTTCATATTTTAAATTTATTTAAATATTTAAAATAAGAAATATAAATATAAGGTTTTCATCCTACTTTCACCCATTCATTTCCTGTGTGCACTCATAATTTTGAACAACTATGAAATAAAATTATATCAGTTATATATATTGACATATATCAATGTTTCATGTTATAAACAAAGAATTTTTAAAAATAAAAATATGATATAAATTTTTTTTTAATTTATAATTTTTTCTATTAAATTAGTTATATGGGATGGAAATTGACATCACATGTATTAGATTGTTATTACATATTGGTATTATAATAGCTTGACAATTATGCATGTATTGCTTTGCAAGATTTGAACCTAGATCTCTTCCTTGAAATTCAAAGTGTCTAACTAGTTGGGCTCATGCCATTTGATAATTCTTTGACATTCAAAATATTTGAAGAATTATTCATATTTTATGTAATATTTTTTCCTTAAGAAATATCAAAAGGTGATTTAATTTTTTTATATTACATAGTAATATCACATCACTCAATCTTTTTTCATCAAATCTCATCTAATATGTCTAGCCACCAATGTTCTATAAGCATCTTAACAAGTTAAAATTTTAAGAAATGCAAATAATAAGAATATAATAGAATAAAAGGTATTTAATGTTCACAAGGTTAAAAGAAGTCTTTTGGACAATCAATTTACAAAGAATAGTAGCTACCAACCCTAAAATATGACCCAACCACTTTTCTTTTGTAATTTCTATCTTTACTACTGATTTGGATGATAAATTATCTTACTTACTTACATTCTCCTCTTCAAAAAATTCTTGCAATAATTCAATTGCTAAAGCATCAAGATAGCTAGCTCAAATATCACTATATGCCTTGCATTCCAAAATAAAATATTTCTTTGTCTTAACTACCCCTGATAGTTGTAAGATTACTGCAGTGGTAAGGGCTTTGGCCTCTCTTTGGGAGGTCCAAGGTTCAAACCCCACTCAGTATGAGGGGACCGAGACCCTTCATAAAAAACTATGTAAATTCATTGAAAAAAACTACCCCTAAGGTAGAAAAGGTACATATCATCTTCTCCCATTTCTCTTTTGGTCTCTTCCATCTACATTTTTTACATCTAAGTCAGTGTGAGTTGGTCCTTAGTTGGGCCATGACCATCTTTACTCTATAATTAATGTTTCCCCTGTATAGCGCTTTTGGTGGTAATCATATGTAGCTTTAAATATAGTAAGATAATATTATCTCTTTATTTCTAACTTATTTTTCCACATAGTCGCTCTAAATTCTTTTCTTAAAAAATACCTTTACATCTTTGTTATTATTCGAGAATTCATCCAAGTCGATATTCTATTTGTTCATCCACTTGTTTTGCTTCATCCATGTTTTCTTTCTTTTGTTCATATTTTCTTCTATTAATTCAAAAATGCTCTCCATCCTCTCAATATTCTCTTCATTCCACATGTTTCCTAGTTGAGCTTATTATCAAGGTATATTCTAAGATATTTGTTCTCTATTACTTCTTCCATAAACTATTTTTGTTTCTTTTGATTGGAGAAGATCACGTTCTTGGTTTTTATTGTATTTACTTGAATGGCTAACTCTTAAAAGTGCTCTAAGGTCTTTAAATTCTCTCTCAAACCCCGTGTTGACCTTGCAATCAAAATGAGATCATTTTCATATAAAATAAACCTCATCACATATCTTTCCAAATGAAAACCTTGTCCTCTATTCAAATTTATCTATTAATGGGTATTCTTGTTTAACCCCTATGTCACTTTTAAACCATTAAGGTTTGATTGCATTATGATTTTAGCTTACATCTCCTTGTAGAGTGTATGCATTGTTTCTCTATACTTTTTTGGAATACCAAAGCCTTCCATTCTATTCCATAGTTTATTTCTAGGCATTGTGTCAAAAGCTCATTGAAATTCACAAAACAACAATAGGTTTCTCCTTTTTCATTCCATAGTTTTTAGTATATTTTGAAGTGATATGTGATCTATTGTTGAGTGCTTTGGTCCAAAACATGCTTGTTCTTTTTCCCTCTTTACTTTTTCTTCTACCCACTTGTTGATTTAACTCTTAATGATGCTTTTCAACAACTTTGTAGAGAAGTGATTGACCATATTGGTTCGATAAATTGAGGGATTATCTATGTCTCCATTCTTGAAGAGGTATTGTTAGAATTGTTGTCCAATCCCTTTAAAAGCCATGCTCAATGATGCTTTTGAATCTTTCCTTGATGTATGGTTATAAGTCTTCTATTCTCTATTCTAAGTATTCTAATTGTAGTCCATCCATGTCACAAGCCTTACATGTTCGTAGCTTTTTAATACCTTCCTTTACCTCCCTTAAGCAATTTAATTTGTTATTGTGATGATTACTAGAAGGCCTCTTCTTCTTTCTCTCATTCATACAATAGTTTTGCATATTCCAACCATTGTATTTCTATAATGTTTTTTATTGGTTGAAATTATTTCTAGAATAACTTTGGGTTATTCTTCCTCAAATAAATAAGTTATTCTCATCTTGATAAGATATTTTCTCTTTTCTTGCTTTCAATATTTATTTGTACAATTTTTTTCTCTTTTTTCCTTATTCTTTCAAAACTCTCTTTGGTGCTTTATATTCTTCATCATACCATGCATTTGTCAGAAAGATGCATTTTTATTATTTCTAACTTTAGACCTTTCACACACTTTTAATGCCTCTAAAATTATATTTGTTAATTAATGACTCTTTATTCCTTATTCTCTTGTCTCTTTTTCCTCTCTTTGTTAATTTTTTTCTTAAAAACTAAATGATTCTCTTGGGTTATGAGGACTTTTCAATCAAAATAATCAAAATAGTCCATTAATAATCTATAAAATTTTGCTTCATCGAACTAATTTGTAGTGGTTTATAAGAGTTGTCTTCTATAGAAAAAGTTCATTTGTTGGACATAGAGGTCATATGTGTGGAAATGGTTGAATTTTTTTAACTTTACTATAAAGAAAATCTATAGGAATTCAATATGTGATATAATTTAAATTATAAAAAAAAAAAACAACATATTTAAATATAATATAAAAACTATACAATATCCAAATATAATGAAACATGTAATTTTGATGAATAAAATGTTACATCATATTAAATGTTAATATTATTTATTTTATTTTACTTTTATATAAGTTGAATGAAATGAAATAATATTAATTACGTCCATGAGACCAAAACAATCTATTGCACAAAGAACTTTAATACAAGGATGGGTATGGTGTATGACCCTACTCACTTTTTTATTCAAACCTTGGATATCCAATATAGAGTTACAAACCTTAATAACATCCAAGAATAAAAATTGTTCAACAAAGTCAAAAAGCTCAAGATACTCTTATCATCTTTTGGAGTATGTTTCTTTTCTTGTTGATTTTGATGAAAAGTTTTCCTATCTTTTCTATTCTCAATTATTTAAAAAGTTTCACTAGTGAGTTTTCTTTTAAAGTGTTCGCATATGCAATCATGTTGTCCTTGTAGGCTTCACATTTCATGACAAAATATTTTTTTATCTCCACTACTCTTGTTGTGTAATATACACCTATTCGTTCTAACCATACCTCTTGAGGAATTGTCCATTTCCCACATTTGCATCTAAGATGGTGTGTCTAGACACCTAAAAATATCACATTATCCTTTGTGCAATGTCAATGTTTAATTGTTTTGCAAAATGCTCTAAAAATCCAGTTATTTGGTATTATTATCTTAATTTACCCACCTTAGCACCTTTATCCCATTAAGCCCCATCCTACACCTAGTCCATGGTCACCATATGACCATTACACTCACCTAGCCTATGTGCACATCACCCTAGTCTACCTTACCCCCTACTCTCCACATCCCCATGCTCAATAAATACACATAGATGGGGTGAAGATTTTTTACACCCATACGCATTAGTTGGGTGAAGACTTTCTCCACCCGTATGCATTAATGGGGTATGGTACACCCATGCTCATTTAATGCATATGGGTGGGGTGAGGACTTTCTCCATCCATAAATATTAATGAGGCATGGTGCACCCATGCCCCTTTGACCATGCCACCTCACCTCCACATCACCACCCCCTCACCCTTGGCAAAAATCTATAAATAGCCCCCCTTTTCATTTTATTTGCATGAATGAGATATATGCTTAGAGAAACTCTACAAAAATTACTCTAGACCCCAACTGTGTGTATTGTAAGAATCCATTTTTCTTAGAGTGTTAACCCCATGGATAAAATTTTGTGTCTCTCTTTGTATGCCCTTATTTTGTGAATAGGTTACATGTCCAAATTATAGAAGTCACTAGATTCATAGCAGAGCTACCTAAAAACCTACTAGAGGCCTCTACTAAAGGAATTTACACCAAGGTCAACATAACATAAATCGTCCAGACAAGGACAGTTTATAGTTAGAACTATCCTGACAAGGATAATTCTTGTTAGAGCTAGATTCCAATCAGCCACATCATAGTGGATCATTTACAAAGGTAAGTAAAGAAGGTATATTATGTTTTAGCTTATTTTGAGATCTGTTTACTACATTAATTATAATTTTGGATCTAACTTAGGTGGATCCAATGTTGGATGTGTCTCATTCTTTGCCGAAAAAGAATTGTACGACAGGCACTACAGCACAAAAGACGACAGGTAGGGAGGGTCTGGGGGGGCCGGAGGCCCCCAAGGACCCCCGGGTATGGTAAAGGTGATTACATAATAGGTGATGGCTTGGGGTGCGTAGGGGGACGCCCTCGGATACGGTGAAAGCGATTGAAGCCGGCGAAGCCGACGCCAAAATTTTCACCTACTTTTATCGCTACTTTTCACCTACTTTTATCGCTACTTTTGGAGCGACCCTCGGGATTCCCACGGTTGGTGGGTGGTTAGTGGGTGTGGGTGGTTTAGCCCATGGTGTTGTATCCACGATACCCTAATACCACTTGGTGGTTTAGGGTTGTATGAGTTTCCTTATATAATTATTGTAATGTCCCGTTTTAGGGACAGGAGAGAGAATAATATATCAAGGAGGATAGACTCTTGTTTGTTGGACTAGCCCAAATTGGGTGAACCAGGGTAAATCTTGAGTGTTATATGTGCAGTGAATGGTGTCATTATTTCCTTAGTTATTATTTCTGCATTATTTCTAGAATATGTTTTTGTAAATTCTCTTCATCCAACAAGTGCTACTAACTAGTGATTTGGTTGTGTAGGCTTGGAGACTCTACTCAACTAGTGATGGTACACAAGCCCACCCCTCTTGAGGTGGTCAAAGAAAGCAAGAGTGCTAGAGACTATATTTCTTAGGTATTCCACATTGGAAGACCATTTTGTAGTCCAAGGGTTATTTGTAATATCTATGTTGTAATAATGATTAAATTGTAATGAAATTGTATATTTTCTTGTCCACGTTTTTGTTAGCTTTTGATGATATATTAAAGGAAATGCAAACACAAGATGTAAAATGAGAAAGTAATATTAACTATATGATAATGGAAATATAATATGTAAGAAAATTATATGAGAAACTTCTGCAATAACTCAAAAAATAGCCATTAATGAAAGCTCCATAAACAATGCATGATCTACATTGTACCTACTAAACTCACTTACTTCCTCTTTAGTCCCTCTCTATATGTCAAAGGTATATATAGGGAGATATGTCCCTTGGCCCATGACTCTTCAACTACCTATCCTATGACTCATGTACATGTGGACTACATGCACATTTACATCATTGCACATTTAACACGTGTGCATTTATTACATTGCATGGAGTAACTACTCAAAACTTTAATCTAAAACAAACTCCTAATCTAGAGATGTACCCAAGGTGGTACATTGACATATACCAAATAATGTAATATATTCCTACACCCCCCTATATAGCATTATTTGGGTATTGAAGACTTTAGTCTTCAATATGGTATTCGCTTTGGTTCTGGAAATCGAGCTCTTCTTTCTTACTTCCTTCATTGTACTTCCTATTTGTATCCTGATCAAGTAAATAGTTAGCATCTTCATAAAATGCAATACTTGTTGTGAGAGATTTAACTTCATGTTCATCTCTAGGTTCTTCTAGTTCCTTAATTTCTTGAATATCTTAAACTAAATGTTATTTTTATTTCCCTTAATTGTATTGATTCTGAGAAGTATATGGATGCTGAAATTGTTGTTGATGTGGATTATATTGAATATGATATTGTATTAGTTGGAATGGCTTGTTTGGTTGGCTTCCATGATTTATTTTATTTTCTTGATGTTGGTTTCTAGGATTGAATCTATAGTAGTTGGTACTATGTCCTTTCTTCTTGTATACTTGACAATATCTATTATTCCATGGTCTTCGTTATTTTGGGGATGAGGTAACATTTCCTAGTGGATTATCTTTTGAAAATAATGCATTGTTAGTCATTACATATTTAACTGTATTTTTTGCTTCATATTCCTGAAGAATATTGACTAACTCATCAAAATATGTATCTTTACTTAGGAATTGTAAAGATGTAACTAAATGCTTGTAGTTATTTGGAAGTGCTCTCTGGGTTTACTTGAACAAGAAACTTATCTTCAACCTTTTCTCCTAAGGTTAAAAATTTTATTTTTATATCCTCTACTCTCCTTAGAAACAGTTCTATACTTTCACCATTATTCACTTTCATAGAATACAATTGAGTTTGAATATTTAAAATAGTGGAATTATTCTTTCCTTCAAATATTTTGGCTCAGATTTCCAAGATTCTATAGATGATTCTAATGAACTAATGTAAGGTTGTATTTTATCTGTAACAACAAAATTTATTATCATTAGTGCTTTTGCTTCATTTTCTTCAAATTTTTGAATATCACTATCACCTGTAGTAGGTTTAGTTTTTGCTCCTTTAATTATATCCCAAATCTTTTCAACTATCAGTATTGACCTCACTTTGTTTTTACATGAAGAGTAATTAGGTCCTTTAAGAATTTGGGATTCTATAAGAATGAATTTATTTGATGTCATGATGATATTTTTAGACTACCTTATATCTCTCTAGTTTAGAATATGTGACAAGTTTGATAAGAATTTTTTAATTCTCAAGTTTTGTAGTAGCCCTTATGTTTCCCAAGTATTTGAGTGTACTATAGTCTTGATAAAGTGCTTAGCTTCCTTTAGATATACTTTTGAGTTGAATTCCTAATGTTTTGATGTCAATTTTTAATATAATGTTCAACTCCTATTTCTCACCTTATTTATCCCTATTGATATATGCACTTTCAATTTGATAATGTTCTCTATTTTTTAAGACTCTACAGTTGGATTCCTATTATCCCTTTAGTTTGTATAAGAGAAAAGTATAAATAATAATTTCCAACTTTTAAGCAATGCTATGAAAATTATTTTACCCTTGAATTCTCAATGGTTTAGTCTTCTAAATTTCAATGATCTGGATTTTGATGTAGTACTCCTTATATCTCCCTAATTTAGAAATTAAGAAAATGATAATATTTGCAAAAAATAATGCTTTAATTTTTAATGTAGAAATTCTTATATCTCCTAGTTTAATATTTTACAAATACTTTGACAATATTTGAATTTTAAATAATGTAATTTGAAATAGCTCTTAAAAAATATAATCTCTTTGTTTTAATTGGCTTTCTAAATCATCAATGATTTATCTAAGGTTATTGTTCCTTATATCTCCTTGCAATAATTAATTAACCTTAGAAATAAAGTACCTTATATCTCCTTTGCACTTCATAGAAAGCAAATATTAAATCAATACAAATATACCTTTCTGTGATGTGCTACATGTTCATTGGTTTCTTCCTTGATCGCACTTTCAAGGCTTTAGAATGATATAACTTCTTTAGTATTCATAGTATGGCACTATGCATAAAATGCTTTTGCATTCTATGGTGCACTTAGGGCCATCTTCACCTCCTCTTCAATGCTATTGACCTATGTAAGCAAGATCTATGTACTTTCTTTGGACAAGGGGTATTAATAGTTTTCTATCTCCCTTTGGAATAAATGTGTTATGAACCTACAACTTGAAATATGAATTGAATGCGAGAAAAGAATCATTGTTTTAATAGAATCGCAGTTTGTATTGAAAGGCAGAAACCCACAATATAATAAATTAATGTTCTTGGATGATCTTTGGAGCATCCTCGTCCTATTTACATCTATCTAAAATGTGTGAATGGTGAAGGGATGTGTCCCTTTATAATACAGTATAATATATAATATGATTACGAGTTACGTTAGGAGGGTCCTAACATGGCACTCTCCTTTGAAAAAACTTTGTCCTCAAAGCTGGAATTGCAAAAATTGTTGTTGAATCTGGTGGAGCATCTCCCACATAGCATCCTCCGGAGGTAGACCTTTCCATTGAATCAATACCTCGATGATGGTGCGGTTACGAAGGCGGTGCATACGTCGATCTAGGATAGCTTCTGGTTCAACCATGAGAGCTCCATTATCTAAAAATTCTAGAAGTTGATGTTGTGTAATGATGTTAGTGCCTATTACAACTTTAATACAAGAAACATGAAATACCAAATGGATTTTGGAAGATTCTAGTAATTCAAGTTTATATGCAACAAGTCCAATATGTTGTAGAATTTTATAAGGGCCATAAAATTTTGGTGCTAATTTTTGCGACTCTTTTATTTTCAATGAAGTTTGATGATATGGTTGGAGGTGGAGAAATACCATATCCCCTTCTTGAAAAACCCTTTCAATCCCATGTCGGTCCGCTTGTTTCTTAATGCGGTGTTGAGCGATATGTAGATTGTCCTTCAGAGCGTGAATGATATTATCTCGAGTGACCAGTTCCATCTCTACAGCTGGTACTTTTGTACTTCCTAGAAGATAAGAGGTTAGATATGGGGGTGATCAGCCATATAATGCTTTGAAAGGGGTAATTTTTATGGTTGTGTGATATGTGGTATTATACCACCATTTAGCTAGTGGAAGCCATTTAACCCAGTGAAGGGGTTTGGTGGAAATAAAGCATTGAAGATAGGTTTCTAAGCACTTATTGACAATTTCAGTTTGACCATTTGTTTGTGGGTGGTAAGCGGAGCTCATCCGAAGTTGCGTACCTTGGAGTTTAAATAATTCCTTCCAAAAATTACTAGTGAAAGTGGGATCACGATCACTAACGATAGTAGAAGGCATGCCATGTAATTTAAAAATTTTGTCAAGGAATATTTGAGCAATAGTACTAGCAGTATAGGGGTGAGCTACTGGAAAAAATGGGCATATTTAGATAAACGATCTACCACCACTAGGATCATCGTTTTTTCTACGGATTTTGGAAGACCTTCAATGAAATCCATTGAAATATCCTCCCATGTCCTGGTTGGTATGGGTAGAGGTTGAATAAGGCCCGGTGTTGCCATTGTTTCACCTTTATTTCTTTGGCATGTTTCACATTCATTGATGAACTTCTTGATATTATTTTTCATCCCTCGCCAATAAAATGATTTAGTCACTCGTTTGTAGGTTTTTAGGAATCTAGAGTCGCCTGCAGTAGGTGTATCATGTAGCTTATGTAGAAGCTTTGGATGATAAACCGATGTAGGTGAGAGGACCAAACATTCTTTGTAAAGAAGCATGTTACCTTGCCAAGAGTAGTGGGGTTTACTCATGGGATTTTGTTGTAGTTGTTGAATTATGGTGTGTATGGTAGGGTCCGTATACCATTCATCCTTGACTTGTTCGATCCATGTAGGGATGAGGCAGGAAAAAACATGTAATTGTGAAGTTTCTTCAAACTTTCTGGAAAGTGCATCCGCAACCATGTTATATTTCCATTTTTTGTAGATGATTTCATAATCATAGCCTAATAGTTTTGTTACCCACTTTTGTTGTTTTTGAGTGGTTATTCGTTGTTCAAGAAGGTATTTTAGGCTATGGTGGTCGGTGCGGATAATGAAATATTTTCCAATAAGGTATGGTCTCCAATGTTGGATAGCATGGACCATAGCTAACATTTCTTTTTCATAAGTGGAACGTGCTAAATTCTTTTTGGAAAATTCTTTACTAGTAAAGGCTAAGGGCTTCTCATTTTGCATGAGCACTACTCTCATTCCCAATCTGGAAGCATCACTTTAAATAATGGATGGTTGGGAAAAATTTGGCATAGCTAGGACGGGGGTGGTACACATGGCACTTTTCAAAGTCATGAAAGCTTCATTCGCTTTTGGAGACCATATGAAGGCATTATTTTTAAGTAGGGTTGTTAAGGGTGCTGCTATTTTCCCATAATATTTAACAAATTTACGATAATAGCCCGTTAATCCTAAGAACCCATGCAACCCTTTTAGAGTTTTTGGAATTTGCCAATTTTCCACATCTTCAATTTTTTAGGGGTCTACTTTAACTCCTTCCTTGGAGACAATATGTCCAAGCTATTCAATTTCCTGCTTCCCAAAGGAACACTTTGATCTCTTTGCATATAATTTATTTTCTTCCAAGATTTTGAGTGCTTGCGCTATATGTGTTAAGTGCTCTTCCCATGTCTTGTTGTCAGTCAAAATATCATCAAAGAAAACTAAAATAAATTTTCAAAAGAAGGGAGAAAATACCTTATTCATAAGACTTTGAAATGTGGATGGAGCGTTGGTAAGGTCAAAATGCATCACCAAGAATTCATAATGTCCCTCGTGGGTGTGAAAAGTAGTTTTGGGTATATCGCTTTCCTTAAATCGAATTTGGTGGTAACCTGATTGTAAATCGAGTTTAGAAAAATATGCGGCTCCATTTAGTTCATTGAGTAGTTCATCAATGACTGGAATAGGAAATTTGTCTTTAATCGTTATTTTTTTGAGAGCACGAAAATCCATGCATAAGCACCATGATCCATCTTTTTTTCTTACTAGTATGACTGGCGAAGAGTAGGGACTTCTACTAGGTCGAATGACCCCTGCCCTTAGTAGGTCTTGTACTAATTTTTCTATTTTCATCTTTTTTAAGTATGGATATCGGTAAGGTCTAATATTTGGAGGTTGGTGTCCCGAAAGTAATTGAATAGCATGATCATGGCTTCATTGTGGAGGTAATTCCTCTGGTTCTTTAAATATTTTATCATGTTTCTCTAGGAGTTCTATTAATTCGGGTGTCTCTGGTTGCTCTTCGATGGTGTTTTGCAAGGAAAATAGTTGGGCAACCATCCCTCTTCCTCCTTTTCAAAGAATCTTTTCCATTCTATGGGAACTTATGATTTGTGTGGGACCTATTTTTAAACCTTGAATTGTGTATGTTTGGTTGTTTTGTATAAATTGCATCCATAACTCCTTAAAGTCCCATTGAATTTTGTCAAGCGTTCATAGCCAGATTTTGCCCACACTTAAGGATATTGAGATCCTACTTAAGAAACATGAGCAATTCCTAATCAAAGATGAAGATATTGAAGCCACATCGACGACTTTTGCCACCAAGGCAACTTTACGACCTAAACAAAATAAAGGTCAAAATCAAGCATAATCGAATCAAATAGGTAGACAACATCGGAGATACCCACAGTACCAGCAAAAGCCAAATCAATAGTACCAGCAGTATCCATGTCAGCAACAATACAAGCAACAACGAAATCAGCAGTACCATCAACAACTACATCAGCAGCAGTACCAGCAGTAGCCAAGATGGCAAACAAGACCTCAAGGGGGTCAAAACAACAATCAACAAGGGTGTGAATATTATGTAAAATGGAATCATAATGTTTCTAATTGCTATAAAAGGCAAAGAGAATAGGGAGAACCACAAAATAATAATTTGAACACATTGTATGCAGCCAACCAAGTTAACGTTGAAGATAAAGAATATCGATATATTGATTCTGAAGTAGCAAATCACATGATAGGAAGGCAAGATTGGTTGACCAAGGTTCAACCTACATCAAATCAATTCATTACTTTTGGTGATGAAAGTGCTCTACCCATTGAAGGTGTTGGGGAGGCACCACTTACTTTACATGATGGTAATAATGTTCCTACAACATATGTTTTGTATGTGTCTGGTCTTAAAAGGAGTCTTCTTTCTATTGGACAACTTACAGATAAGGGCTATAATGTCTATTTTGAAAAAGACAAATGCTACATTAAGGAACCCAATGGCAATGTCAAGGCCATGGGAGTCAAAAAGGATGGTGTTTACTACCTCCTTACAAAATCTATAACACAAACATCTTTGCATACAACTACTTTCTCTTTGGAGTACATGTGGCATGAAATATTGGGACATTTAAATTTTAATAATCTTCAAATGATGGCTACAAAAGGATTAGTTAAAGGACTTCCACATCTTAAGGAGTCAAAAAAATTTTGTGAGCCATGTGTAATAGCCAAACACCATAGACAACCATTTGAAACAAGAAAGACATGGAGACCAACAGACCTTTGCAATTGGTTCATTCGGACATTTGTGGGCCAATGTTTGTTCAATCTTATACTTGGGCTAAATACTACATCACTTTCATTGATGATTACAGCAAAAAGGTATGGATCTACCTAATTCAATATAAGTGGCAAGCCCTTGATAAGTTCAAAGAATTCATCGCACTTGTTGAAAGAGAAAGTGGCTATCAAATCTCCACCTTAAGATCAGATAATGGTGGAGAATATGTCTCCAATGAATTCTTTAATTTTTATAAGTATCATGGGATAAGGAGGCAATTCACAACCCCTTATACCCCGCAAAAAAATGGAGTTGCTAAGAGGATGAATCAAACAATCACAAATAGGGCAAAATCAATGTTACATGTTGCTATATTACCTAACTTATTTTGGGGAGAAGCTGTTCTTACTGTTGCATACTTGAATAATAGGTCATACACAAAGGCCTTACATGAAATAACACCTGAAGAAGCATGGAGTGGAAGAACGCTCTATGTGGGCCATTTGAGAATCTTTGGATGTGATGCCTATGCTCATATTCCTCATAAGAAAAGGAAGAATTTTGATGATAAGAGCCAAAAATGCATCTTTGTTGGCTATAGTGATAGTGCCAATGCATATAAATTATATGAACTTATTTCCAAGAAAATCATTTTATCTAGGGATGTTACTTTTCATGAGTATCCCCCATCTAATCCTCCTAAGGCCCCCACTTTAGAAATAACTAATGAAATAGTTGCTCCATTCATGCATACAATATCATCTAGTCCTTCTCCTTCACTCATAAATCAAGAAATTCATCCACAAGAAGAACTTCCTACAAATGATCCATGTCCTCCATCTCCTCCTCCTAATGATCAAGTAACATCATCCAATCCTTTACCCAAGTGGATTCAAGCCACAATAGATGAATCCCAAAATTATTTGCCCACCTATATAGATAAAAGGCCTTCAGCCCTAAGAAACCAAGTGAATTATGCCCTAATGGCCAAAGTCCTTAGCCAACCTAAACCTTCTAATTTCAAAGAAGCACTTGGTGATAAAAATAGTTGGGCAACCATCCCTCTTCCTCCTTTTCAAAGAATCTTTTCCATTCTATGGGAACTTATGATTTGTGTGGGACCTATTTTTAAACCTTGAATTGTGTATGTTTGGTTGTTTTGTATAAATTGCATCCATAACTCCTTAAAGTCCCATTGAATTTTGTCAAGCGTTCATAGCCAGATTTTGCCCACACTTAAGGATATTGAGATCCTACTTAAGAAACATGAGCAATTCCTAATCAAAGATGAAGATATTGAAGCCACATCAGCAGCTTTTGCCACCAAGGCAACTTTACAGCCTAAACAAAATAAAGGTCAAAATCAGCATAATCGAATCAAATAGGTAGACAACATCAGAGATACCCACAGTACCAGCAAAAGCCAAATCAATAGTACCAGCAGTATCCATGTCAGCAACAATACAAGCAACAACGAAATCAGCAGTACCATCAACAACTACATCAGCAGCAGTACCAGCAGTAGCCAAGATGGCAAACTATGTGTTATGAACCTACAACTTGAAAATTTGACAAAATTCAATGGGACTTTAAGGAGTTATGGATGCAATTTATACAAAACAACCAAACATACACAATTCAAGGTTTAAAAATAGGTCCCACACAAATCATAAGTTCCCATAGAATGGAAAAGATTCTTTGAAAAGGAGGAAGAGGGATGGTTGCCCAACTATTTTCTTTGATATTCTTTTTTGCTTCATATTCCTGAAGAATATTGACTAACTCATCAAAATATGTATCTTTACTTAGGAATTGTAAAGATGTAACTAAATGCTTGTAGTTATTTGGAAGTGCTCTCTGGGTTTACTTGAACAAGAAACTTATCTTCAACCTTTTCTCCTAAGGTTAAAAATTTTATTTTTATATCCTCTACTCTCCTTAGAAACAGTTCTATACTTTCACCATTATTCACTTTCATAGAATACAATTGAGTTTGAATATTTAAAATAGTGGAATTATTCTTTCCTTCAAATATTTTGGCTCAGATTTCCAAGATTCTATAGATGATTCTAATGAACTAATGTAAGGTTGTATTTTATCTGTAACAACAAAATTTATTATCATTAGTGCTTTTGCTTCATTTTCTTCAAATTTTTGAATATCACTATCACCTGTAGTAGGTTTAGTTTTTGCTCCTTTAATTATATCCCAAATCTTTTCAACTATCAGTATTGACCTCACTTTGTTTTTACATGAAGAGTAATTAGGTCCTTTAAGAATTTGGGATTCTATAAGAATGAATTTATTTGATGTCATGATGATATTTTTAGACTACCTTATATCTCTCTAGTTTAGAATATGTGACAAGTTTGATAAGAATTTTTTAATTCTCAAGTTTTGTAGTAGCCCTTATGTTTCCCAAGTATTTGAGTGTACTATAGTCTTGATAAAGTGCTTAGCTTCCTTTAGATATACTTTTGAGTTGAATTCCTAATGTTTTGATGTCAATTTTTAATATAATGTTCAACTCCTATTTCTCACCTTATTTATCCCTATTGATATATGCACTTTCAATTTGATAATGTTCTCTATTTTTTAAGACTCTACAGTTGGATTCCTATTATCCCTTTAGTTTGTATAAGAGAAAAGTATAAATAATAATTTCCAACTTTTAAGCAATGCTATGAAAATTATTTTACCCTTGAATTCTCAATGGTTTAGTCTTCTAAATTTCAATGATCTGGATTTTGATGTAGTACTCCTTATATCTCCCTAATTTAGAAATTAAGAAAATGATAATATTTGCAAAAAATAATGCTTTAATTTTTAATGTAGAAATTCTTATATCTCCTAGTTTAATATTTTACAAATACTTTGACAATATTTGAATTTTAAATAATGTAATTTGAAATAGCTCTTAAAAAATATAATCTCTTTGTTTTAATTGGCTTTCTAAATCATCAATGATTTATCTAAGGTTATTGTTCCTTATATCTCCTTGCAATAATTAATTAACCTTAGAAATAAAGTACCTTATATCTCCTTTGCACTTCATAGAAAGCAAATATTAAATCAATGCAAATATACCTTTTGTGATGCACTACATGTTGATTGGTTTCTTCCTTGATCGCACTTTCAAGGCTTTAGAATGATATAACTTCTTTAGTCTTCATGGTATGGCACTATGCATTAAATGCTTTTGCATTCTATGGTGCACTTAGGACCATCTTCACCTCTTCTTCAATGCTATTGACCTATGTAAGCAAGATCTATGTACTTTCTTTGGACAAGGGGTATTAATAGTTTTCTATCTCCCTTTGGAATAAATGTGTTATGAACCTACAACTTGAAATATGAATTGAATGCAGAAAAGAATCATTGTTTTAATAGAATCGCAGTTTGTATTGAAAGGCAGAAACCCACAATATAATAAATTAATGTTCTTGGATGATCTTTGGAGCATCCTCGTCCTATTTACATCTATCTAAAATGTGTGAATGGTGAAGGGATGTGTCCCTTTATAATACGATGATAATATATAATATGATTACGAGTTACGTTAGGAGGGTCCTAACATGGCACTCTCCTTTGAAAAAACTTTGTCCTCAAAGCTGGAATTGCAAAAATTGTTGTTGAATCTGGTGGAGCATCTCCCACATAGCATCCTCTGGAGGTAGACCTTTCCATTGAATCAATACCTCGATGATGGTGCGGTTACGAAGGCGGTGCATACGTCGATCTAGGATAGCTTCTGGTTCAACCATGAGAGCTCCATTATCTAAAAATTCTAGAAGTTGATGTTGTGTAATGATGTTAGTGCCTATTACAACTTTAATACAAGAAACATGAAATACCAAATGGATTTTGGAAGATTCTAGTCATTCAAGTTTATATGCAACAGGTCCAATATGTTGTAGAATTTTATAAGGGCCATAAAATTTTGGTGCTAATTTTTGCGACTCTTTTATTTTCAATGAAGTTTGATGATATGGTTGGAGGTGGAGAAATACCATATCCCCTTCTTGAAAAACCCTTTCAATCCCATGTCGGTCCGCTTGTTTCTTAATGCGGTGTTGAGCGATATGTAGATTGTCCTTCAGAGCGTGAATGATATTATCTCGAGTGACCAGTTCCATCTCTACAGCTGGTACTTTTGTACTTCCTAGAAGATAAGAGGTTAGATATGGGGGTGATCAGCCATATAATGCTTTGAAAGGGGTAATTTTTATGGTTGTGTGATATGTGGTATTATACCACCATTTAGCTAGTGGAAGCCATTTAACCCGATGAAGGGGTTTGGTGGAAATAAAGCATTGAAGATAGGTTTCTAAGCACTTATTGACAATTTCAGTTTGACCATTTGTTTGTGGGTGGTAAGCGGAGCTCATCCGAAGTTGCGTACCTTGGAGTTTAAATAATTCCTTCCAAAAATTACTAGTGAAAGTGGGATCACGATCACTAACGATAGTAGAAGGCATGCCATGTAATTTAAAAATATTGTCAAGGAATATTTGAGCAATAGTACTAGCGATATAGGGGTGAGCTACTGGAAAAAATGGGCATATTTAGATAAACGATCTACCACCACTAGGATCATCGTTTTTTCTACGGATTTTGGAAGACCTTCAATGAAATCCATTGAAATATCCTCCCATGTCCTGGTTGGTATGGGTAGAGGTTGAATAAGGCCCGGTGTTGCCACTGTTTCACCTTTATTTCTTTGGCATGTTTCACATTCATTGATGAACTTCTTGATATTATTTTTCATCCCTCGCCAATAAAATGATTTAGTCACTCGTTTGTAGGTTTTTAGGAATCTAGAGTCGCCTGCAGTAGGTGTATCATGTAGCTTATGTAGAAGCTTTGGATGATAAACCGATGTAGGTGAGAGGACCAAACATTCTTTGTAAAGAAGCATGTTACCTTGCCAAGAGTAGTGGGGTTTACTCATGGGATTTTGTTGTAGTTGTTGAATTATGGTGTGTATAGTAGGGTCCGTATACCATTCATCCTTGACTTGTTCGATCCATGTAGGGATGAGGCAGGAAAAAACATGTAATTGTGAAGTTTCTTCAAACTTTCTGGAAAGTGCATCCGCAACCATGTTATATTTCCATTTTTTGTAGATGATTTCATAATCATAGCCTAATAGTTTTGTTACCCACTTTTGTTGTTTTTGAGTGGTTATTCGTTGTTCAAGAAGGTATTTTAGGCTATGGTGGTCGGTGCGGATAATGAAATATTTTCCAATAAGGTATGGTCTCCAATGTTGGATAGCATGGACCATAGCTAACATTTCTTTTTCATAAGTGGAACGTGCTAAATTCTTTTTGGAAAATTCTTTACTAGTAAAGGCTAAGGGCTTCTCATTTTGCATGAGCACTACTCTCATTCCCAATCTGGAAGCATCACTTTAAATAATGGATGGTTGGGAAAAATTTGGCATAGCTAGGACGGGGGTGGTACACATGGCACTTTTCAAAGTCATGAAAGCTTCATTCGCTTTTGGAGACCATATGAAGGCATTATTTTTAAGTAGGGTTGTTAAGGGTGCTGCTATTTTCCCATAATATTTAACAAATTTACGATAATAGCCCGTTAATCCTAAGAACCCATGCAACCCTTTTAGAGTTTTTGGAATTTGCCAATTTTCCACATCTTCAATTTTTTAGGGGTCTACTTTAACTCCTTCCTTGGAGACAATATGTCCAAGCTATTCAATTTCCTGCTTCCCAAAGGAACACTTTGATCTCTTTGCATATAATTTATTTTCTTCCAAGATTTTGAGTGCTTGCGCTATATGTGTTAAGTGCTCTTCCCATGTCTTGTTGTCAGTCAAAATATCATCAAAGAAAACTAAAATAAATTTTCAAAAGAAGGGAGAAAATACCTTATTCATAAGACTTTGAAATGTGGATGGAGCGTTGGTAAGGTCAAAATGCATCACCAAGAATTCATAATGTCCCTCGTGGGTGTGAAAAGTAGTTTTGGGTATATCGCTTTCCTTAAATCGAATTTGGTGGTAACTCGATTGTAAATCGAGTTTAGAAAAATATGCGGCTCCATTTAGTTCATTGAGTAGTTCATCAATGACTGGAATAGGAAATTTGTCTTTAATCGTTATTTTTTTGAGAGCACGAAAATCCATGCATAAGCACCATGATCCATCTTTTTTTCTTACTAGTATGACTGGCGAAGAGTAGGGACTTCTACTAGGTCGAATGACCCCTGCCCTTAGTAGGTCTTGTACTAATTTTTCTATTTTCATCTTTTTTAAGTATGGATATCGGTAAGGTCTAATATTTGGAGGTTGGTGTCCCGAAAGTAATTGAATAGCATGATCATGGCTTCATTGTGGAGGTAATTCCTCTGGTTCTTTAAATATTTTATCATGTTTCTCTAGGAGTTCTATTAATTCGGGTGTCTCTGGTTGCTCTTCGATGGTGTTTTGCAAGGAAAATAGTTGGGCAACCATCCCTCTTCCTCCTTTTCAAAGAATCTTTTCCATTCTATGGGAACTTATGATTTGTGTGGGACCTATTTTTAAACCTTGAATTGTGTATGTTTGGTTGTTTTGTATAAATTGCATCCATAACTCCTTAAAGTCCCATTGAATTTTGTCAAGCGTTCATAGCCAGATTTTGCCCACACTTAAGGATATTGAGATCCTACTTAAGAAACATGAGCAATTCCTAATCAAAGATGAAGATATTGAAGCCACATCAGCAGCTTTTGCCACCAAGGCAACTTTACAGCCTAAACAAAATAAAGGTCAAAATCAGCATAATCAGAATCAAATAGGTAGACAACATCAGAGATACCCACAGTACCAGCAAAAGCCAAATCAATAGTACCAGCAGTATCCATGTCAGCAACAATACAAGCAACAACGAAATCAGCAGTACCATCAACAACTACATCAGCAGCAGATACAGCAGTAGGCCAAGATGGCAAACAAGACCTCAAGGGGGTCAAAACAACAATCAACAAGGGTGTGAATATTATGTAAAATGGAATCATAATGTTTCTAATTGCTATAAAAGGCAAAGAGAATAGGGAGAACCACAAAATAATAATTTGAACACATTGTATGCAGACCAACCAAGTTAACGTTGAAGATAAAGAATATCGATATATTGATTCTGAAGTAGCAAATCACATGATAGGAAGGCAAGATTGGTTGACCAAGGTTCAACCTACATCAAATCAATTCATTACTTTTGGTGATGAAAGTGCTCTACCCATTGAAGGTGTTGGGGAGGCACCACTTACTTTACATGATGGTAATAATGTTCCTACAACATATGTTTTGTATGTGTCTGGTCTTAAAAGGAGTCTTCTTTCTATTGGACAGCTTACAGATAAGGGCTATAATGTCTATTTTGAAAAAGACAAATGCTACATTAAGGAACCCAATGGCAATGTCAAGGCCATGGGAGTCAAAAAGGATGGTGTTTACTACCTCCTTACAAAATCTATAACACAAACATCTTTGCATACAACTACTTTCTCTTTGGAGTACATGTGGCATGAAATATTGGGACATTTAAATTTTAATAATCTTCAAATGATGGCTACAAAAGGATTAGTTAAAGGACTTCCACATCTTAAGGAGTCAAAAAAATTTTGTGAGCCATGTGTAATAGCCAAACACCATAGACAACCATTTGAAACAAGAAAGACATGGAGACCAACAGACCTTTGCAATTGGTTCATTCAGACATTTGTGGGCCAATGTTTGTTCAATCTTATACTGGGGCTAAATACTACATCACTTTCATTGATGATTACAGCAAAAAGGTATGGATCTACCTAATTCAATATAAGTGGCAAGCCCTTGATAAGTTCAAAGAATTCATCGCACTTGTTGAAAGAGAAAGTGGCTATCAAATCTCCACCTTAAGATCAGATAATGGTGGAGAATATGTCTCCAATGAATTCTTTAATTTTTATAAGTATCATGGGATAAGGAGGCAATTCACAACCCCTTATACCCCGCAAAAAAATGGAGTTGCTAAGAGGATGAATCAAACAATCACAAATAGGGCAAAATCAATGTTACATGTTGCTATATTACCTAACTTATTTTGGGGAGAAGCCGTTCTTCTTGTTGCATACTTGAATAATAGGTCATACACAAAGGCCTTACATGAAATAACACCTGAAGAAGCATGGAGTGGAAGAACGCCCTATGTGGGCCATTTGAGAATCTTTGGATGTGATGCCTATGCTCATATTCCTCATAAGAAAAGGAAGAATTTTGATGATAAGAGCCAAAAATGCATCTTTGTTGGCTATAGTGATAGTGCCAATGCATATAAATTATATGAACTTATTTCCAAGAAAATCATTTTATCTAGGGATGTTACTTTTCATGAGTATCCCCCATCTAATCCTCCTAAGGCCCCCACTTTAGAAATAACTAATGAAATAGTTGCTCCATTCATGCATACAATATCATCTAGTCCTTCTCCTTCACTCATAAATCAAGAAATTCATCCACAAGAAGAACTTCCTACAAATGATCCATGTCCTCCATCTCCTCCTCCTAATGATCAAGTAACATCATCCAATCCTTTACCCAAGTGGATTCAAGCCACAATAGATGAATCCCAAAATTATTTGCCCACCTATATAGATAAAAGGCCTTCAGCCCTAAGAAACCAAGTGAATTATGCCCTAATGGCCAAAGTCCTTAGCCAACCTAAACCTTCTAATTTCAAAGAAGCACTTGGTGATCCTAAATGGGTTCATGCCATGGATCAAGAATTAGATTCCATTGAAAAAAATCACACTTGGGAGTTAGTTGATTTACCCAAAGGAAAATATACCATTGGCACAAAATGGGTATACAAAGCAGATGGCTCACTAGATCGCTACAAGGCTCGCCTAGTAGCTCAAGGCTATAAGCAACAAGAGGGAATTGATTATGAGGAGACCTTTGCTCCTGTGGCTAAGATGACTACAATCGGGACAGTTATTGCTATGGCAGCTCAAAAACATTGGCCAATATATCAAATGGATGTCAAAAGTGCATTTCTCAATGGTCATTTGAAGGAGGAAGTATATGTGAAACAACCACCAGGGTACACAGTTGAAGGCCAAAACAACAAAGTCCTTAGATTAAAGAAATCTCTATATGGGTTGAAGCAAGCACCCCGAGCTTGGTATGCAAAGATTGACTCTTATTTTCTCAACCTTGGTTTCACTAGATCTGCAGTAGAATCTACTCTCTATGTGAAACATTGGAGGAACCACATCACTTTGGTTACATTGTATGTGGATGATCTTCTCATTACAGGTTATGACATAGAAGGAATAAGGTTGCTCAAGGAGGACTTATGCAAGAACTTTGAGATGACAGATTTAGGCCTCCTCCACTATTGCTTAGGCATAGAGGTATGGCAACATCCTAGTAAGATTTTTATCTCACAGGCTAAATACATTCAATCTATTTTGGAAATGTTTCACATGGAGGAGTGTAAGCCCTCTCTCACTCCCATGGAAACCAGGTTGAAATTGGTCAATAGTGATGATGAAGAAAGGGTTGATGGTACCCTTTATAGGAAGCTAGTTGGAAGTTTGATCTACTTAACTTCAACTAGACCAGATATTTTCTATTCAGTTGGCATTATTTCTATATTCATGCAGGATCCTAAGAAGAGACATTGGATAACAACTAAGAGGATTGTGAGATTCCTCAAGGCCACACCTCATCATGGTCTTATATATACATCAAGTGATGATTTTTCATTGGTTGGTTACACAGATTCAAATTGGGCTAGTTGTCCTGAAACTAGAAGATCCACATCAGGTTATTGCTTTTAGTTGGGCCAGGGCTCTATTTCATGGAGCACAAAGAAGCAGAACATAGTTTCATTATCTTCAGTAGAAGTTGAATATAGGGCAGCAGTTGAGGCAACTAAGGAGGAAATATGGTTGAGGCAATTACTTCAAGATATTGGGCTATTCATACATGGTCAAACATATATATATTGTGACAATCAAAGTACCATCAAGATGACCAAGAATCCAGTTTTCCATACTAGAACAAAACACATTGAGATCCGTCATCACTTCATAAGAGAAATGGTCCAAGAAGACATTATACATATGGAGTATGTACCAACTCAATATCAAGTAGCAGACATACTCACCAAGTCACTTGCGAAAGACAAGTTTTCTCAGTTTAGCAATTTGCTATATCTATGTAAAAGAAGTCAACATTAAGGGGGAATGTTATCTAATGTTGACTTATCTTTTAAGGATAGTGCACATTAAGGTGGAATGTTAGAATATTATTATTGTTATAATGTGCATTATGCCTATAATTGACAGGTTGACATTTATCTTCTGCCACTTGTCCTTGTCTTCAGTTTGATTTGGAGTGGTGTCTTCTGAAAGACACTTGGAGTGGAGCTTATGACACTTGTCATATCTCCCTCCTAAGCTTGATGCTTATATATTGTAAGATAACTTGTAAATAATGTGTGCCTTATTTTTCAGTCCTATCAGCCTTTGTACTCCCAAAACAATATCACATCCTCCTAATGGTAGTACATACTGTAGACACTAAAATCTAGGCACTTGCATTACACATCACAATTCTACATAATAATATATGTCTAGGTCTAAACTTAGGCATATAATCCTTGCATGTTATTCATTGGCATTACACATCACAATTTTACATAATAATATATGCCTAAATCTAAACTTAGGCATATAATTCCTGCACATTATTCATCCACATTGCACATTTCAGTTCTACATAACATTATGTGCCTAAGTTTTGACTTAGGCATAAAATCCTGCACATAACTATATTTTCTAGATTTTATTAAATCTGGAAAATATCCTCCTAGGATACCCTCTCTCCTCACTTGACATGTGTCCTGGCCACATCACCATCACTCCTTTGCCACCTCTCATACACCATTTTTCCCTTTGTCCCTTCACATGGGGCAACCCTCCACATTTCACTCCACTTGCACCTACACACTTGCCACATCTCACATCTCACTCCACATTTCACTCCACTTACACTTACCCACCTGCCACATCTCACACCTCACTCCACACATCACTCCACTTGCACCTACACACTTGCCACATCTCACATCTCACTCCACATTTCACTCCACTTGCACTTACCCACCTGCCACATCTCACACCTCACTCCACACATCACTCCACTTGCACCTACACACTTGCCACATCTCACATCTCACTCCACATTTCACTCCACTTGCACTTACCCACCTGCCACATCTCACATCTCACTCTACACATCACTCCACTTGCACTTACCCACCTGCCACATCTCACACCTCACTCCACACATCACTCCACTTACACCCACCCACTTGCCACATCTCCCTAGTTAAGTGAGACATTTCTAGTGACTCACTACAACTATCTAGGATAGGTGGCTACCCAGTCCTTGCCACTTGGCAGTTCCGGATTGCCACCTATCCTTCCCTCCAAAACCCTCAAAGGCCTATAAAGGAACCATCACATGTCCAAGAAAATGGAGAAGGAAATGCTAATTTTATGCTACCCGGATTGTGTTGTGGAAGCCATACTCATTGTTTGTTTTCTTACTATTCATATTCATTTACTTTAGTCATTTTACATTTACATTTATCATATTCATTGTGACAGGTGCTACTAAACCCTTGTTTATTTACATGTGTGTAGATTACAGGTTCTAGATTCAACAAGCTCAAAGCTCATCATGGTGGTCACGACAAACCCACCTCTCACATTGTTGTAGCATGAAGAGACGAAGACACCATCTTTGATCTGTAAAAGGGATTCCCCTTTGGCACATCTCTTTGTAAAATGCACCCTAAACGGGTCAAAGTGTATCAAAAGGGATTTTCCTGAATTTAATAAATTGTGTCATTTTTATTGCAATGGTGTTGTGTTTTTATGTATATACATACATATCTGCTTTCATGTTATATTTCCCCATCGTGAGTTTGATATTCCTACATTTTCCTTTACATGCAAATTTTCCTCCATTGCCAATCATGACTTCGAAGTTATTGCAGGGATATATAAAGCAATTAGCTTGTTTGGCCAAATTGGGTTCTATAAAATTGTGAGTGCTACCAGAGTCTAAGAGCACAATAGGGTTTTGTTTCTTAAAATACCCTTTTACCTTCATTGTTTGTGGAATCGAGTATCCTGCTAATGTGTTAAAGTATATTTCTATTTTATCTTCTTGGTTTTCTTCTGCAACCTCATTTATTACTTCCACTTCTATGTCATCCTCCTCTTTGGGAGTGCAATCAACTGTGTCCAAAATATATAATTTAGGTGAGATGCATTTGTGGTTAGGGGTAAACTTTTCGTCGCATTGGAAACATAGGCCCTTTTCTCGTCTTTCTTTTAGCTCTTCTTGGCTAATTCATTTAATTGGCATGACCTTATTCAGTTTTTGGTTGGTGTAGGTATTTGGTGTTTTTGCTAAAAAAACTCTTCTTATTCACCTTTGGTTATTGTTCTTATCTTCTATCATTTGTGCTAATGCCATTGCATGCATCATATTGATAGAATTTTGTATTTGCACCTCCATTCTAATGTCTTCTTTTAGGCCACTAATGAAACAACTTTGGAAGAATGATGCATCTAGTCCTGTTGTAAGGTTCACCAATTTCTCAAATTGTGCTTGGTATTCCCTTACGGTGGAGGTTTGCCACAGTTTAGTGAGGGCTTTAGTGGGGCCAAATTGTAACATTAAGTTTTTTGTGAATTCAATCCATGTGGGTGGACCTTTTGTTTTCTCATACCATTGATACCACTCGGTAGCAATTTGTTCCAAGTGAAATGATGCGATACGGACTTTATGAATCTTCAAAATTTTATATAAGGCAAAATATTGGTCTGCCCTATATATCCAATTTGTGGGGTCGCCTCCATCAAATTTTGGAAAATCTAGTTTTGTGGTACGGGGAAGGATTGACGTATGTGGTCCCCCTATTAATGTTTGTTGTGGTGGTGTAGTGTTTTGTTGTCCGTTTTGCATGAGCAGTAAATTTTGTTGTACTAAGTCCATGGAATGGGTTGTAGCATCCAATTTAGTGGATATATCTGTATTCAAGTTGGTGATGTTTATGGTTAGGTCTTCTATTTTGGTAGTGATTTTATCTTCTAAATTGTCCTTCCAAAATGCCATTCTTTGCATCATGTGTCTCATTTCCTTGGAAAACTGCGAGAGTTCTTTTGTTATTTCTTTTGAAACCTCCTTCGCAATCTCCTTTGTTGTGTCTTGATATCGTCTTCCCTCGGCCATTTAGGGTGTGGTTGGTTTATAAGTTATTTGAATATGCAGAAATTAGTTTTGTCAGAAAAAAATTGTCTATCTCTGCCGCATTTAATTTTTTGTACTTGTTGCTCTTTGTTCACACCGAATGATATTTTTCTCGCCTGTACTTGTTTTTGGGGTTTTCTAACTCCGGTAATGCATGATGTTATCCAAAAAATTATGTATGCTACCTTTGCTGGCGACTGTGGCCTACTATGTAACAGTTTCATCTCAGTAATGGTTAGAATGTGTCTTGAAAGAAAACGTTGCCAAGTAATGGCCTGACAATAACTAGAGCGGGGTGGGGAAAAAAATTTAGGTCTTTTAAGCTCTGATCCAGTTGTTATGAACCTGCAACTTGAAATATGAATTGAATGTAAAAGATAATCGCTTTTTGAATAGAATCGCAGTTTGTATTGAAAAGCAGAAACCCACAATATAATAAATTAATGTTCTTGGATGATCTTTGGAGCATCCTCCTTGTCCTATTTACATCTATCTAAAGGGTGTGAATGGTGAAGGCATGTGTCCCTTTATAATATAATATAATATATAAATTGATTAAGAGTTACGTTAGGAGGGTCCTAACAAAATGTCACATTGCATTTACATTTCCCTTGAACCTGAATCTTCTTGTTAGGTGACATAGGAGAGTTAGAAACTTTGGAAGGCATTGATATAGGTGATGCATGCATTATATTATCCTCTAAATTTTGAAGTAATGATAATTGATTCCTTCCAACAATACCTTGAGCATTACTTTAAACTTGAGTGCTCTTCTCCTTGTGGAAGTGTTATATTCCAGAGGTGTTATTGAGTATTTATAGACGCTCTTTTCTTTGTTCACGCATTATATTCCAGATGTATTATTGAGTATTAGTAAGCGCTCTTCTCCTTTGTGCCAAGTGGCACAAGATTCCTTTGTTTGGTATGACAAGTGGAGGCTTTGTCCCTTGCATGTAACTAAGTACTCAACGTCCCTTATCTTCCTAACGCTCTTTCCAACTTTTACAAGTTATTTTGGTTTCTCTAATAACAACGTGCTTTCTCCAACATCTTATGGCTCCTCTCCAACAACAGTGGCTCCTCTCCAACGAAAGGTGGCTTCTCCAATGGTGTTTTATAATAGTAGCATACTTTCTTCAATGTGTGGTGGCTCCTCTCCAATGAAAGGTGGCTATTAGCCCAAGCTTTTATTCTTTTCTACTTGTTACTTGCATCTTGCTATTTGCATTATTCCCTTACATTATACTCCTTGTAACTTGTACCTCTGTTACATTATGTTATTTGTGATATTATCGTTATGTTACCCTTAGTCTCTTTTCTAATTGCAAGTTCCCTTGCACTATGGGCGCTGCTTTCATGAGACTTATGGTACTGAATGTGGTGTCCTTAAACACCTTAACTAAAATAATTTTGACCCCTTAGATGGATCTTTCTCCTTTTCTTTGTAGCTTATTCTTCAAGCTTGATAATTTTGCCACTTGATGACTGTAACTTTATGCTACTTTAGTGTCTTAAAACACTCCAACTTGTGTTCTCCTTTCGTTACGTTGGAAAAGACAAGTATGGTGTAATTATGGAATGTAAATAATTTTGTTATAATCTAAGGTAGAATACCTTGATTTGCACCAGAATATTTAATACATTTTAGTCTCTTTTTGACACTTTCTTCCTTGTCTTTAGTATGTCGGATTCTTCTCTATTCCCTGTGATTATAATATTTCTTTTGGTGGCTTCTCTTCACCAAGATTTGTTGTAGTTTTTCCTGCACTCAATGGTGTCTTTTGACACTTCAACTCAACCTTGATTTTGTGCACTAATCTCCCTTTCTTGATTAATACTTAATGCACTTTAATAACTCTTAGAAATAACTTGTATTATGCACTAAAGTTTAAGCAACCTATGCTTTAGAACAATGTCTTCTTTGCTTCCAATAGATAGTAGGATGTTGATATTTTTCTCTCTTGAAATATATCTAACTCCACTTTCTTTTGTGTAGGTTTTACTCCTTGTAAAAACTATCTTCTACACTTCCTTGAAGAATTAAACTAAAAACCTTCCTTTTACAACCTTAAACCTTGAATTTGGTGCTAAATAAAACTTAATAAAGATAAATATTAATGTTTAAATAATGAACTCTTTACACCAATGTTGCATACCTTTTTTACTCCATAAGGTGATGATTTACTTGGTGATTTGGATCACCTAAATGTTGCTCTTATTTTGATGAAATTGCAGCTCTTCCTTGCTATTCAAAACAACTCTTTACCTCACCAATTTGTAACTTTAATTTGTTATACTTTGCTGCCCTAAAAATTTTCTATTTTGTAACTTCTTCTTGTTGTTCAGAATAGCTTTTTACCTCACCAATTTGCAGATTTAATCTTGATTACTTTGCTACCTAAAATTGTGGTTTGGTGGCTTCAAATTTCCTCCAAGAAGCTCTTCTAAAATTTCTCTATCTTGTAGCTTCCAATGCTGCCTATTTTTCTTCAACTTGTTGTTCTAGGGACCTTCAATTTTTTCCTATTTTCTCTAACTCAACCTTCAAGCCTTCAATGATAATCTTCAAATATCTCAGATTTTATGGCTTCTTCTAGCTCATTTCTCCTTTAACCTCCTTTTCAAATTCTAACTTCAATCTTGGCCTATGTTCTGGTATTCTTCTCAAGAATTTGAATGTCTTGAGGTCTTCGTAAATATCCTTCAAAATTTGGTAAACTTCTTGCCAAATCCTTCTCCTTTTGGGCTTGTTGTCGAATGGCAACAATTGTCCCAAATCCTTCTTTATTAGGTGCTTCTCTTTGCTAGCACTCTTCTCCCTTGAGTTCTCCTCAAGTCTTATTCAATGGAATTATTCAAGTCTCCTTCAATGAGGCTTTCCTAGCCTTCTCCTTCTTTCTCCTTTCAAGTTAGCTTGAGACCTTCTCCTTGAGCCTCTAAATCCTATAGCTTCTCTAGTCTTCTCAAAACTTCAATGAGACCTTCCTTGATCTCTCCAATATTCAACTATGGAAGTTTTGTAATGAGATCTCTTTCTTGGATCTCTAAAATCTGCTACTTCTAAAATTTGGAACATAACTTTTCTAGTTCTTTTCTATCTTCAATCTTTCAAATCTGGAAGTTTTTCAATAGGACCTCCTATGGGTCTCTTCAACTTCTTGAGCTACTTTCTTCTTCTTTCACTCTGTAATCTACAGTATTTAATCTTCAATGGAGATCTCCAATCTCCAACCTTATCCAAGATTCTTTTCCTTGAGTCTCTTCTTCCTTAAATCTACAATAAGGCTCCTTTGGCCTTTTTTCTCTTCGGTAATCTACAAGTCTGCAACTCTTGCAATGGGACCTTTTCCTTAAGGCCTACAAAATATTCGATCTTCAACTTGTTGCTTCAAGTGCTGGATTGATTCTAAAGAAGATATTCTTCCTAGCTCTTGTAGGAAGCTTCCCAACTTTCTTTGAATCTCCTCTTTTCTACAACAAAGTATTAGAAAAAATGTAATGGAAAAACTTTAAATCTAGAGATAATGAATCTTCACTAGTTGATTTGTCAATCTAGTGGAATCAATGTTGAGTCCTAGTCTTCACAAGTTTTTCTACAACTCTATGGAAAGACTCTAGCCAAATAAAATTTCAAAATTTTTGAAAAAGGAGATTCCCTATATCCTCTCAATCTCTCTTGTGGCTCTCTCTATTTCCTATCAATCTACCTTGTGCTTTGATACCACTATTACCTTTTGATGATATATATTTAAGGAAATGCAACCACAAGATGTAAAATGAGCAAGCAATGTTAACTATATGATAATGACAATATAATATGCAAGAAAAGTATATGAGAAACTTTTGCAATAACTTAGAAAATATCCACTAATGAAAGCTCACAAAAATAGTACAATGTAATATAATGGAGGACTTAAACACTCCATAAATAATGCATGATCTATATTGTACCTACTAAACTCACTATACTTTCTCTTTAGCCCCTCTCTATATGTCAAAGGCATATATATAGGGAGATATGTCCCTTGGCCCATGACTCTTAAACTACCTATCCTATGACTCATGTACATGTGGACTACATGCACATTTACATCAATGCACATTCTAAGACTTGTGCATTTATTACATTGCATGGAGTAACTACTCAAAACTTTAATTTTAGACAAACTCCTAATCTAGAGATGTACCCAAGGTGGTACATTGTCATGTACCAAATAATGTAATATATTCCAACAGTTTTGGTGATCATGATTGGACAAAACGAGTGTGCAAGGGGAACATGAGCACTCATTTGCATCACGTAATTTGGTAAAATAGGGAGTGAGAGGGATGGGTGAGGTTGAGGATTTGACACGAAGTGTTATCGAATTGAACACACGGAGGGACGAGATGGTGAAAAGTGGTGTAGGACCTAGTAGTGGAAGGAGTGCAGTGCAGGTTAGTTGGTTTTTATCCTTTCATTGTTTTTGTGGTTTTTGAAATAAAATAAACCCTAGGGCCCATTTTTAGAGAAAAGAAACCATAGAAGGCAAGGCTAGCATAGGAACGAGTAACGAGATGTTAGGGTTTGCTTTTGGGTTGTGGTTTTTTTTTGTCCTTACTTTTTTTGTTTTGACAAGAAATTTATGGGGGTGATAGGGAAATGGAACTGATGAGTGGTAGAGTGGTAGGAGAAAGCGGTGCGACCATGTCATAGGTTCAGGTCATTCCTAGATATTTTGGTGATCATGGTGGGACCCTTAAACCCCACCCCATATATAGGTAAATAGGATTTATAGGTTGTAAAGTTTTCGTTTTTATCACCATCTCTTTTACTTTTTCCTTGTGTGTTTTGTTTTGTTAGCTTTTTAATTCATTTTGCTCATTTTTTATGTTTTTTGTCTATGTTTGCAGGTCCTAAATCCATCACAATCCACCCAAACTAAGACTCACTAAGGTTGGTCTAAAAGCAAAGTCCTCTAGCCTAAATTGTTAGAACTAGGATTTTTTATAGCTAGAACCATCATAACCCAAACGATTTAAAGACAAAACTATCCAACATGGATAGTTTCTATTGAGATCAAAACTGGGACCCCTCCTGTTAGGTAACCAATTTTTCACAGCAGCCATAATATTTTTAGGTATGTATAAGGTAAGATTACCCTACCTAACTATAATTTATAATTTTCATAGTCAAGTGCCTTCTTAGGCCAATACATCACATTTGGAGATATTCAAAGGTGCCCATTTCCACCTATCACTCCTTCAAAATTAGTATTTTTAGTCTATTTTATTGTGCATTTCATATTCATTAGCTTAGATTTTATTTTTATTAGAATAGTTACTTGAAATCACTTCTAGAGTTTAACTAGTTAAGATTATTTGCTTCATGTATTTCTTTGAAGTCCACACATAAATATTGACACTTTGGTTCTCTAGTTTTTATAGGAAAATCCATAACACCAACTCTCCATAGTAGGAAACAAACCCCAAAAAAGAGGAATGTCAAAAACTTCTCTCAACATAAACCATCAAAATAGGGATGGTTTCTACTTTAAACCATCAGAACCTTGATAGTTTATGCTATAAATCATCAAAATCAAGATGGTTTCTAATGAAAGCAAAATCTGGAAAAAATAGAGCTTGTGCAACAGCCCCATACAAAATCCAAAGAGCATTGGAACACAAGTAGGTTGTTTCTAACTTTATTTCTAGGTCAAATTACATAATTACACCTAATATAGAAATCTACTTTGTGTTGAAAATATTTTCTTTCATAGCATAGGAAGAATTAAACACAAGTTTTATTGCTCTAGGAATCTTTACTTGTTTTCTAGGATTAAACTACATATATTTCTTAGATTAGACTTCACTTGTGCAATTTTCTTGCTTTCATAAATTACATTAGAATAGGTTTTGCTTTCAAGTTATTTACTTTCTTGTTTTTCATGTTTCTTTCATTAGAGTAGGTTTTCATACCTATTTCATTAAATGTTTTTATTAGAATAGATTTACTTTGTTGTCTTTTAATTTACTTTCATTAGTCTAGTTTGCTTTCTTGTCCTCGCACATTGCTTTCATTAGAGTAGAATTTGCTTATTGAAAGCTAGCATAATGATTTAATTTCTTTTTCATTAGCCTAGATTCATTTTCTTGCTTGTTCGATTATATTAGGAACTTGTTGTTGCTTTCTTAGTTTAGATTTTCTTTCCTAAAATAGATCGATGATGTTGGATTTCATCATCAACCATTGATTAATCCTTTAGACATCCTAGTTATTTACGCATAGTTTCCTGGATTTCATCATCGAGAAGCTGACTACCCTTGGGATTAGCTTGAAGTAGTCTAGGTTAAATCCCTTTCTCATAGGGCTATAGAAACCATGAGTGCACAACTATCATTTTTTAGCGAGCCTACCCAAGGGTGAAGCGAAGGATGATTGGTCTCGAGCAGGTTTAGATAGCATTGCCTCTTACATCCCCTAAAAATGATATTAGAGGTATTTTTGCCTTTTAGATACCCTGAGCCACCCTCACCTTAGGCAACCATTGGTCATTTATGGGCATTATCTCTCTCCATGTACTCTCATGTATATCAAGGAGCATGCATAAACATATCCTTAGATCTCACCCATCTACCTTTTATAGATTTTAGGGGTAGCTAACACAAAACAACACACAAAAGAACTAAAAATATAAAACCCAACAAAATAACCAAAATCAACACAAAAGCAACGCCAAATAAAACAACATAAATCAATTTAAAACCCTTCGCTTTAATCATTTGTTGTTTGTTTGCTTAGTTAGGTGCTTATTAAAAAAAAAAGATAAAAACACACAAAAAACCACACCTTTTCTTTTCCACCACCTCTCACTCTGCCTCTACCCCATTTATGGTCATAACTAGAAGTCCGTTTAGAGCACAAGACTGTTGTCCCATGGATCCCTCTAGGCAAATCATCCTTCTTCGAATAATCCTTCCATGCATCCAATGGAGGCACCCTTCACCCAACCTAACAGTTTATCCCATGTCTTTCATACCCCATATCTAAGTGACATAGTACATCATGCACCTTCATATTATGATCAAGGCCTAATGCATCATGCCACCTACACTGTTCTACTTGAGAGCCCTAGCAAGGGGACCCATTCATCCTCCTCACACCCAGCCACTCTATACTTTCATCCTAACATTTTTTGATCTTTCTCCTCTTATGTCACTCAACTGTCACCCCCTACTTCTCCTAATTCATGTCAACTCCTCTTACCTTATACTTCACAAGATGAATTGCCTCGAGTCTCCTTGATCCCACTCCATGTTCTTGACCAATTATTTCCTCCTTTCATCCAATTTCAAAATACCCCTCCACCAAAAGATGTAGGTATTGTCTCCCTTCACCCATCTACTGACCCTCACACTGCACATGTCCTATCCATTCCTGATCCTTCTCTCATACCCCATGCCATAGGCACTATGTCCATTACCCATGTTGCCTTCAACACTTATCTTTTGTCTTGAACATATCCAATATTCAAACACTCAATCCTGGAATCACGTTTGTCCATGAAATTTGCCTAAGACTATCATTAGCCCTCCTCTATCAGGGCAAAGGCCAAATTGATTCTCTCCTTCTTTTTCTTCTTCTTCTTCTCTCAACTAAAAATTTAATCCAATCAAAATTCACTACACTCCATGCCAATGTTGTATGGTTACTCATACACTCACTTCATTAAGGTGGTAAGTTAATCCCACTTATCTAATCAATCAGAGCAACATGAGAATGCATACTTATGGCTGGTCATCTTGCTCAATCAAGTGAGTTCAAAATCTATCACAAAAAAATGCAAGGATATTCATCCCTTCCATAATTGGGGCATCTTACATTGTTCATGATTTAAGACAACTTTGTTAAATTGACCCTTATCGTCCCTCTTCATCAAATCCTGCTTCCTTTCCAAAAAATCCTACCTCTTAAATGTTGTCCTCGTTTGCTTTCCCTGATCCTCCTCCATTTTCTAATCCACGAGCTAATGTTGTTTTCCATCCTACTTATTTTATTCCTTAACTCATCTTTCATTCTCCCACTCCACCTCAAGATTCCATTTCTTCTCGTTCCTCAACCTTCTTATTTTCATTCTTTTTTACAACATACCCATCCTAGAACTTCTCATCCTCATCCTCGTCTTACTTTCCAAATTTCTCAAACCACCACCATCGTCCTCTTTTCCTTCCATTTTGTCTTCCCATCCCGACCTAGAAAATCAAGGGTCTCCCAAATGATAAGCAAGTCAAGGGGTACCCCATGTGTCTGTACATTTATCTAATCCTAGTTTGGGAGAGTATGTTGTACATAATGTCACTTTCCCCCCTCCAATAGAGTCCATTAGATATTTTGGTCATCCTCGAGACACACCCCTAAGTATAGGTGTTGTTATTCCCATTGGCTCCTTGCCTAATCAAACCAATTTTGTGTATGGGAGAGTTGGCACTCCCTCAAATTTTGTCACTTCTAATCTATTCATGATGATGCTCCCAACCATTTAGACTCATCTCTTATCTTTTTTTGCATTGCATTCATCCAAATCTAGGCCACTTTTACAACCAACTTTTTGAATTAAAAGGTGTCCCTAAACATTTGACCCTCAATTTTTTTTCAAATGAAATAAAATCCAAAAAATATCCCAATCACTCTCCAATGTTAGTTTATCATTTTTTTAGTGATATTGGATATCCAGGTAATCATGGAGACCCTTTCATTTGCTCAATTTTGCCCATTTTGATGCCTAATTAATTTTATTTAAAACCAAAAAAAATTGGCCACCCCTTCAGTAATTTTTCTCTTTTTGACTCATCAAATTTGTACATCAATAAATCAAAACTCATAACGTGCTAATTTGGTCACTTTTTGGATGCGTAGATATGTGTTCGCCAATCATATTGGCATACTTAATTAATGACATATACATGTTTTGTATATTGTTCTCATATGTATGTGTTGCATTTTACCCATTTCACCTCATTGTCATTTGTCTAAATGCGTTGTTTTATATTATGTCATGTTTTATTATCAATCATGTTGCATACAAATATTATTTATATTTTGCAGATTGTTAGTAAGCGTGTGTTAGTTATCCCAACTATCACGATGTCTTGTTCAATCATATTCTTATATTGCTTGAAAATAGAAGTCTTTTTTGTTATTCAACCATTCCTAGTTGATCCAATCAACCTTTATCAAACGTCATTGTGTTCTAAGGAGATTTTAGGCTTCCCTTGACTAACTTGAGTTCTTTCTTGGACCAATCACATATCACACTTTAATTTAATCTTGAGTTTAAGAAAGACGATGCCATGAGTAGTCTTGCCATAAAGCAAAAGTTTTTCTCTCTCATCCTATCATTCACATAATCTAAACTTAATGATCCAATTGCAAGTTTCAAAAAAAAAAAAGAGAAATAGAGATTCAAAGAATAAGGATGGTTCCCAAATGTGCTTCTCCTTAGTCCTCTCAGGTATTGCAATGCCTCCACTGGGGATATAGATGTCTGGTTGGAAATGGAGCTACATCGAAGGATTATGGGGTTAACCTCCATCGAGGCTATAGACGCCTGGTTGACAGTGGAGTATGCCTTTCGAGTGGCAACATGTCTATCACATTAGCGACCTTTTATAAAAACCTTTGAATGCTCGTGGATGAGCTAGCTTATATTGTCTTGAGTTCACAATTGGTTAGTCCAACCTTACTCACGATAGGAAATGAACCTCCTTGCACACACTTCGGTCCATGATAGGCTTGATCTTATTCAAGATGGTCTAGATTTCTATGGGATATTGACTAACCATTAGATGAGTTTGATTGTTGACACTAGGGTGTTTGAATTTCTTGATATTCTTCTAGCATCCAAAAACCCTAGGATATATGGGTGAACTGCATCTTGGCTAGCCTCCATTCACTATAAAATTGTCCTAAGTGTTCATTCATGTCATTAATCATTAGTCATTGTCCATTGTTTATTCGGTTAGCAAATTATCCATTACATTGTCTTAATGTCTATGTCCTCACGTCATTTTTTCAATGTTCATTCGTCTTGTTCCTTATGTTCATTATTCCTTGGTATTAGGTTCATGGTTAATTCATTGTCCCTACTAGTCTACCAATTGTCCTTATTATATTGTGTTCATTGTATTCATTATAGTGTGTTCCTTATTTGCTATCTTGTCTTATGTATATGTGCGTTGTGTTAATGTGTTTCTTATGACTATTAAATTATCATTGATTCATTAAGCCCTTTTATATTGTGAACCTCATATACAAGCACCCATAAAGTGATTAAAATAACACATGTGAGTCTAAACCATGTAAATCAATATAGGAACCATCATCCATCACATAAGCATATTGCATCCATATCATCTAACATATCATGTCTATCTAATCACATACATCCATCAATCATAAAACAATCACAAAAGCCTAAACATATACAACACATCATCCATCCATAACATTGTATCATGCCAACCATTGAATAATCATCATGTACATATATCATGAAATAATATAGACAATCCATAAAACCATCAAATGTCCATCTACATACATCTCATCATCAATACATGTCAATACAAAATTAGTAATCCATCATCATCAAGGCCCATAAGACTACCTCAAAACTGCCCCTAGGGCTACATCATCATACATCCATGTCTATATAGGCCACAATAAATACATCCTCCTCATCTCATAAAAAATGCTCTACAAATCATGGTCAATCCACCACACCAAAAATAGAATCACTACCATTGATCCCTTGGAGTCTCTCCACTCCCCTCCTATCTACCCTATCTGTCATTTTATCCCCCCTCCTTGCCTGTCAACCTTGCTACTGTGATGCCTCCCTCTAACCTGAGAAGTGGTTGGTTGTGCTACCTATGATGTTGTTGCATTCATAAAATAGGACACTAATGGTGTGCTCCTAAAACTCTACCAAGATCAAGAACCTATGAGTAATGGAACAACCACACCCTCGCTCATCATCCTATTATCATACAATCGAGATCTCTCTCTCTCCCATGATTAGCCAAACCTATACTCATCCTTGGCTTGATGTAACTTTGTGATCTTGACTCGCAAAGCTACCATCTCACCTCCATATCCTTTGCTCATTACTGCTAATGGTTGTATTCTCACTTAATGTAGCTACTGTGATAACTGCTCTACCTGATGTCGTAACCCATCCTACTCCACCGCCAAACTATCCTACTCTACCATCACTACATCGAGTCATCCCTATAGCTCTATTCTCTCTAAAGCCCATGTCACCTCTTGCTCTGCCAACTATGCCTCCAACCACAATTCCCACTCCCTCAAAATATTAGCCTCCTTGATCGCTACGACCAACCCACTGAGATCCATTGTATCATCAAAATCGGGTGCCCCACTCTCAAAAATTTCTATAGGTGTCTCCACACCTTACTTACCTTGATGGACCCACTCCCTCATCTACTCGATGGTGTACTCGCTGCCTGAGTGGCACCTCCTCATCTCCTCCCTCACCACCATCCTTACCAAGATCTCCCTATCCCCCTCAAATACCATATCCTCCACAACCCTCTCTCCATGCCACTACTGTGTGGACCACAACCTATCATACTCTAGCATAGTGTTGACCTCACTTGTATCTAGCACTAGCACCACCTCATCTCATGCTCCTCCATTGACACTACCTAAGGTGCTAGCCTATTCTCATCCCTTCTCTTTCGATATATCATGGGCGGATTTGGCACCCCCTATCTCATCCTAATTTGTCGCAACACTCAGGTAAACTAAAAGTACTCCACCTGAGTGGCCTTACAACTAATCAACCATCTCACTCATCACATTCGATATAGATGCACAACCTCCTCTTCCCATACTATGCCACCTTTCCATGGTTGCCAAATAATATCCTATTGCCTCAAGATTACCCATATATGATGATAAAACTCAGCATGTCCCTCATGGGTCCTCCTCTCATGTGACTCCATGTCAGTCCACCACCTCAAGGTGTATGGGAAATACTCCCCCATTAATCCATGTGCATCATACGATAAGCCCCATGGCCTCTCAATCACCACATGCTCTTACATCCATAATTGAACCAGTAAACTACAACTTATCCCCCATGATCACCCATATTCAATGAATTCAACTCCTTGTATGTTTGTGCAAGCAACATCGATGCCCATGCATATGTCGTCAACATGTCTACCAAGTCTAACACAATCCCTAATAGATTCCACAAAAAATATGGACCCAAGGAGTCTAGCAACACAAAACTCGATATAAGCACCATCACTAGTGTCTACCTCACTGACAATAATCCATCCAAATAATAGGGCTTGTACAATACCCCACAACTCTTCATGTCCACCTGATCCCAATCAACTCCAAAAATCTGCCCCATCACTATCCCCTGTTGTGATGCCTACGTTGCTATAATTGTGGCTCCCTCCATTGGTAGCCGATATATCCTAAACACATCCTCTAGTGTCAATGTCATTTCCCCTATGGGAAAATGGAAGGTACCTTTGTTTAGTTTCCAACACTCATCCAAGGTCGATATGTATGATCGGTCTACATGTATCATCTCCATCTGAGCCACTCCCCAAAACCCAATCCTCACCAACCATGTCTAGTCATCCTCGATCAAATCCCTCTTCAAATTGTATGGTCATCCTCGCATACCCTTTTTATTCCACCATGATTGTTGAATGGTCGTATGATCGATGACCATATTTACAATCATTGACCATCCAAACAATTTCTCGTCGATTGTACGATATTTGGTTGGTCGTATGATTTTGGTTCCTATCATTGTTTTTCCAGTTTCTCCAGCCAATTCCACTTCATTGTTGCATAGTGATCTTCGGTCAAGCACTTTAATGTTGTGTTCTACTTATTCACCCATCAACTCACTACTTAAGGGGAAGATATTACCCATCAATGTCATCTTGAACATGTCCAATATCCAAACACTCAATCCTAGAATTGTGTTTGTCCAAGAACTTTGCCTCAGATTATCACTAGCCCTCCTCTATTGGGTCAAAGGCATAATTTCTCTTCCTTTTATTCTTATCTCAACTAAAACTCTAATCCAATCCAAATTTAGTACGCTCCATGCCAATGTTGTATGGTTACTCATACACTCGCTTCATCGAGGTGGCAACTTAAGCCCACTTATCTAATCGATCAAAGTGACATGAGGCTGCATACCTATGGTTGGTTAGCTTACTCAATCAAGTGAACCCAAAATTTTTTCAAAGGCAAGATTCAAGGATATTCACCCCTTCCATAATTGAGGAATCTCACATTGTTCATGATTTGAAACAACCTTATGTATCCTCCCTCAAATGTCATTATGGCACACTTAAAGCCATGATCAACCATTGTCATCCATTGTCAATCCATTCTTGTCATAGTCAACCACCCATATGGTGTCATGTGTTTTTGTACTACATCATGTATACACAAACCACAATACAAAAAGGGATAAATATAGACACCTAAAAATATCACATTATCCCTTGTGTAGTGTTAATGTTTAATTGTTTTACAAAATGCTCCAAAAATCCAATTATTTTGTATTATTACCTTAATCTACCCACCTTAGCACCTTTACCCCATTAAGCCCCATCCTACACCCAACCCATGGTCGCATGTGACCATCCCACTCACTTAGCCTATGTGCACATCATCCTAGTCTACCCTATCACCCTAGTCTACCCCATCACCCTAGTCTACCTTATCCCCCCATATCCCCATGCTCATTCAATGCACATGGATGGGGTGAAGACTTTCTCCACCCATATGCATTAATGGGGTGAAGACTTTCTCCACCCATATGCATTAATGGGGCATGGTGCACCCATGCTCATTTAATGCATATGGGTGGGGTGAAGACTTCATCCATAAACATTAATGAGGCATGGTGCCCCTTTGACCATGCCACCTCACCTCTACATCACCACCCCCTCACCCTTAGCAAAAATCTATAAATAGCCCCCCTTTTCCTTTCATTTACATGAATGAGATAGATGCTTAGAGAAACTCTAGCAAAATTACTCTAGACCCCACTTGTGTGTATTGTGAGAAGCCATTTTGCTTAGAGTGCTAATCCCATGGATAACATTTTGTGCCTCTCTTTGTATGCATTTATTTTGTGAACAAGTTGTAGGTCCAGATTCCAGCAATTACTAGATTCGGAGTAGAGCTACTTGACAACCTACTGAAGACGTCCATCGAAGGAATTTCCATCAAAGTCAACACAACAAAAACCGTTTAAATAGGGATAATTTATAGTCATACTGTTTCGATAGGGACAGTTCCTGTCAGAGCCAGGTTCCAGTCAACCACATCACAAAAGATCATTTATAGAGGTGAGTAAAGAAGGTATACTGTGTTTTAGCTTGTTTTGAGTTCTGTTTATTGCATTAATTTAATTTATCTGGTTTGCCCCATTTATAAGTTTGGGTCTAATGTAGGTGGACCCAATAGGTGCTACTAACTAGTGATTTAGTTGTGTAGGCTTGGAGACTCTACTCAACCAACGGTGATATACAAGCCCACCCCTCTTGAGGTGGTCAAAGAAAGTAAGAGTGCTAGAGACTATATTGCCTAGGGATTCCATATTAAAAGACCATTTTGTAGCCCAAGTGACATTTGTAATATTTATATTGTAACAATGATTAAATTGCCCCTTTCGTGCTTTTCGTGATGTAAAAGGTTTAAAATGATTATGACATGGTGGTTATAAGGGCGGACTATGCGAGTATTGTGTGACAGTTTTCGAGCGAACAACGTAAAATACTCTGGTGGCCATAAAAAATGAACATCGTACCTAGATCATCGTGCCGGCTACCGATTCCACCATGTAAAAAAAAACAAAGATTAAATATCAATGGAGGAATGGGTAGAAAGGGTTATAGTGGTAGCACCATGATTTAACACTAGATCGGAAAGATAGTTGCCATTGCTCTATAACATGATAGCACCATGTTATAGGGCAATGCGACTTGACGCTATAACCAGATGAAAGGTGCTTGTCAATTCCCTTATGTTAAATTTTTTTTTTTCCAAACAAGTCACATTTATTTGACTACCATCAATTCTTGAAAAAAAAAAAAACAACAAACACAAACAAATCGCTTATCACATTTATTTGACTACCAATACTTTTATCTTATCTTATATTTCCTTCCCCATATTTCTTTTTCTTAGATTTTCCAAAAAGTCGGGGGAATCAAAGGTTCGCTGTGTTAGGTATCTGCAAAGTTGCAAACTCCGGATCACCCAGCTGAGGTGAGGCAGCAACTCCCTTAAATTAATATTTTTTAAATTTCTTGTGTAACTTGGTATATGTAGCTGCAAATTATCTATAGCATAAAGAAACCCTTAGCCTATCCTTGATGTTTGTTTCTTGATTAAGAAGCAGAGGGGAGAGCTTATAGCTCATGATATGGGGTTTATAGAAATTGGGATAAACTGGAGTCCAATTTGAGCCAAAAACGTAGCTATACCTGCCCTATAGGAAATGTTGAGAAAACAGTGATGGAAGTGGGTGCTTCTTTCTACGACTGGCATGCATGAGGCAGTGTATTTTCGTATTTATTGACACAAATAATTCTCACTTCTTTCTAAGCCTAATGTCAATCACCTGTGGGTCATGATATCACAAGCATGGATGGGGATCATCAATAGATAGCAATTCTGACTGATAGATGGTTCTTGCTTACTAAGCAGCGAAATTTGCTTCTAGCAGATTGTTACCCGATTGGTGCTTGTTAGTGAATAGCTAGTAGCCCAGAAGACTGCATGTTAGAACATTTATATATATGGGAGGGCAGATTCTTTTTGTCATGGTTTGTGCAACTAGATTACATAATAAATGATTAAGACCATGAAGAATCTATGACAAGTACACATACTAATGAAAATGTACGAAAGGGGAGCAATAACAGAGAATTTTTGTAAGTCTACAAGGCCAAAACAATAGTTATTAAACACAATATCTTACTTGTTCTTTTAAAAGAAAACACAATTAAGTGAAAAATTAAAGTTGAACCACTCTCTTTCTAAATAACTGATCTTGAAAAATTAAAGTTAAATTATCACGCACTTTCTAAATAACTGATCTTTGCGATAAATCCTGTTTAACTTTTCTGTTCTTGTTTCTTCAAACAATTCAGACATGGAATCCACTACTAACGTATGAGCATAACTGTCCCAAATATATTCATAAGCTTTGCATTTTAAGATAAATTGTTTCTTTGTTTCCACTGACTGAAGCATAATAGGTGCATATTCTCTCTTCCATCTACCTCTCTCACATCTGAGTCAATGTGAGTTAGTCCTTAGTTGAGCTGTACTTGTCTTTGCTCCTCATCTGATATTTGCATTTATATATGCTTTTCAATAATGCTCATATGTAGGGTTGAACTCAACAAGGTAGTGCACCTTCTTTCTTTGTAGCTTTTTTGTTCACATTGTTGCCCAAGAGTGTTCCTTACATAAACTTTTGTATCCTTCTTCTTGTTTGGGCATTCTATTAAATCAATACCTCAGTTATTCATCCATTTGATATTTTGTTTCATCCAAGTGTTTTTTTTTTTTTTGTGCAGCTTATCTCCTACTATAACCTTAGGTGACTTGTTTAGATCTATTTGTACGACACTTTTCAGATATCCTGGAAGACTAATTATTTTAACTGCAACTATAGGAAAAGTAATTGTTTCTACTAGGAGTATTTCATATGGAACTGAAGCCTTTACTTTGAATTTGCTTGTAATCAGATGCTTTTGGATCCTCTCTATTTGCATTCATCTCAAGCTTGATGTACTGCTGGCCCATACTTTACATACATAAAGTACTGTTAACACTACCAACAATCTTAATAAGATCCAAATGGTCTTCCAATCCGACAGTCCTCCCTCCCTATAACTGTTCTCAATGCAGAGAGTGCTCTCCAACCTTCCATTATTCTTTTAAATCTGTATTTTGTTCAACTAAGTCTGTCATTGAAGTCTACACGAAAATCCTTGTATTCTGTTACTTCTTCTAGGAGATCTCCTTCAAATTGGAAGCATAACTGTTTTCTTTTCTTTTGGTTGGTGAAAACCACTCTTGGTTTTACTTGTATTTACTTGCATGCCAACATTCTTATAGAAGCGTTCTAAGGCTTTTAAATGCTCTCTTAGCCCTTGTGTTGTTCTTGAAATCAAAACAAGATCATCTGCATACAAAAGAAGCTTCACCATATAACTGCCCAGCTGGGCACCACCTTCTCCACTCACATTTAGCTATTCTTCAAACTTATTAATAGACAAGCCAAATAAAATCGGAGATAACAGACATCCTTGTTTAACTCTTATGTCACTCCCAAAGTATTATCAGAGACCTTCTTGTGTTCGGATTTTGGCTTGAACCTCTTCATGTAGTCCATGAACTGCTGCCCTATAAAGATATTAGAAATAATAATCCCTAACATAAGATTCAAACATTGTTTCCAACAATTAACCTGGAAAAATAGTGTTTTTTTTAACTTTTTATTTTTAAAACTTTCATCTCATGATTGATTAATGGACTGAATATAGGTAAACCATGACTACTGAAAAAAGTTTCAAGGAGAATTGTAGAGGATGGGCTGCACGAGATCCATCAGGTGTTATGTCACCTTACAGTTTTAGTAGAAGGTAAGTTTGGTGAGTAAAATGGTTATTTCTTCTTTGAAGATAGAAATTGCATTTCAGGTTGGATTAAGAGAGCTGATATGGTAGCAAGTAGAAAAAGATCGAATTGAATCAAATTAATATTTAAGGATCAAATTAATATTTAAGGAAATGTTACTTTTAATGTTGTAATCTCTCTTAGGTGGAAATTGATACAAACACCAGTACCATGGTTAGAAGTAGACTGAATCCAATTATACCTCAAGTGATTTGGCCTGCAAGTCACTTCATTCAGTGAAAAATCCCTAGAGAAATCGTTACTGGTTTTCACTTACCACTATTTGTTGTACTTGTAAAAAGTGACTTTCTACTAGTAAAGAAGTTTGGTTTCTTTGTGACAGTTCTTCATAGTATTCTTCATGGACCTTTGCATTTGGAAGAAATCAAAACATGATCCTCTAGACAGCTGTAAGAACTATTATTTATTATTGTTAGATAAACAATTATGCTTTTTCAGATATTAAATACCTTGTGAACTCTAGTATAGCCTGAGTGGGCCTAACAGTGAAGGTTTGGGTACTCTACATGGGAGGTCCATGGTTCGAATCCAACAGGGGGGTAGGGTATGAATGCCCTGTAGGCAGATAGCACAACATGAGTTCCTCCCCCAGGCTTATTTTTCCCAGGTAGTACAAGGTGGTCTGATATGCGCAATGCTCATGGATCTTAAAAATTTACTTTTACTTTTATTAGATTTGTAATATTACATTGAAATCACATATCTATTATCAGACATGTCTATTTGCTGATATTCTTAGTGGATACAGGTTTGTTTTCTTATGGACATGTAGGTGCTCAAATTATGATTCTACATCTCGAGGTAGTTCCCAAAAGAATGTAGTATATTTAAGTTCATGGTTTTATACCATGGGTGCATATGTTTATGGGTGTAATGGTATGTTCCATGAAGTTCCGAGACAGGGACGACAAGATAACATTTTGAGATAGTAGGATGCTTATCTAGACATTGGGACATGTCTCTGAGGCAATCCCCACATCTGAGGATTAGTACCCATGGAACATAGGTGTAATGTATCCCTTGCTATTAGGGACATATAACGTGTTGCTTGGATAATTTTGGTATTTGAGTGCTTAGGAAAGTTGTTGTAGGCATTGAATGACTAGACTTTAGGCCACAGCCCAGGTATCAACCAATGCTAACAAAACTAATACAGCCTTTCAACTGATTTGTGAAGGCATCAAAAGTGCTAAAGTCTAGTGATGCCTTAACTCTAACACACATGCTCTAACTCTTTTATTCACATACTTAAAGGAACGTACCTTTATACACTGAAGAACATGAGAGTTACATGAGTATAGCAGCACAGTTTCTGAGAGTGCTTGGATAATTTTGGTTTTTTCTTTTTATGCTTATATTCTATTTCAACCACTGTTCTTCCACTAGAGAAAGCTTTTCAGGAAAATCCTTACAAAAGAAAAACATAAAAGATTTTGAGTGCTTAGGAAAGTTGTTGTAGGCATTGATTGACTGGACTTTAGGCAACCCACAACCCAGGTATCAACCAATGCTTACAAAACTAATACAGCCTTTCAGCTGATTTGTGAAGGCTTCAAAAGTGCCCCACACACATGCTCTAACTCTTTTATTTAAAGGAATGTACTTTTATACACTGAAGAACATGAGAGTTACATGAGTATAGCAACACATTTTCTTTGGGAACTTGACCTTTGAAACCTAGAAAGGTTAGGGTCTGAACTTTTGCCCCAAGGGGAAAATACTACATATTTCTGGAAAAAAGCCATTTTTCTTCAATATATATGGAAAATACCTCTTAAAAAATTCAGCTCTTCTAAGCTCGATGGAGAATTATCCTCCGGAAAGGTCACCTTGGATCTTGTCTTTCAAAGGAGATCAATTGCTGATGGTCTTGTTGTGTTCCATAAAGGAGGACCTTGCTATGTTTAATGACTTTAAAGTTATGAGGGATTTGGGGTTTAACATTTAAGGTTCCCCTAAGTATCGATTTCCTCCTATAGTGTGAGGGGGTGTACTAAATATGAAAGGAAGAAGGAGAACAATGAGTACACTCCCCTTCCTTGAGGGGATCTGCTAGAGAAAGTGTTTGATCTGGACATAAATTTGATTATTGTCTAATGACAAGCGGTGAATTGTGGGGTGGGGGGGTAGTCTTAACTCCCATTTTTGCAGCAACTCTAATTATCACTAGCAACTCTCTCACTGAAAGTCACTAAACATAGAAGATCACAGAATCAATATTTGCCACATCAAATCTTTTCCTTTGATTTAGTGTATTTTTGTGCTTAGCTTGTTGTAATAGTGCCTGGAGTTGTGGGTGGTTTTGGAGCTTCCAAATGGTTTTGGAGTGGATAGTAATGGTAGAAACAACCCTAGGGGCATATTAAACTATATTTCATTTTGGGCAGATTGCAGAAAAGACCTCCTTATGGACAAAGAGCAGAGATAGCTGCTGTAGACTGCAAGCTCTTCTTGCAATTAACTACCTACAACAAAATTATAATACCTTCCAAAAAAGTGGTTCATGGCCTTCGTCGTGTATGCATCCACAAACTTCACCCTGAAATCATGTGCTTCTAACATGAAATTATTCAAATTGTCTTTTTAATGGTTGAGTGATATGGAAAAATTGTTGAAGCTAAACGAAAAATTAGTCATGACTTTCTCATCCTTACAGTCCACGAATAATTTATTCGAGTAAAGAATTAAAAAGGCCTTCACATGACATATATATTATATGATAGCTATTAGTGACAATAACAAACCATATGAACAAATAGCGACAATGCCTTTCTTCTTTAGGATCAATTCATTATTAGTATTGACTAGTATATGAATTAGCGTTAGTTTTTTTATCACATAATACTTTACTTATACATTGTGATATATAGTAGACTGTTCAACATCTTCCCATTCTTTCATAAGACATTTTTGAAATGCAGCTAATATATCTTTCTGTTTGTCTCTTTCTATGCATATCTCCCAATTTTCTTGCAAAATAAGGCAATAAACCTAGTGAAATGCAAAGAAACATATTCTTATTTTTCTTTTATCTGTATTGCTTGGATAATGCAGATCCCCTGGTGTTGATGATGTCTCATTGAAGATAACCCATTGTGGAATGTGTTTTGCTGATGTCGTATGGACTCGAAATAAGCATGGTGATTCAAGATATCCAGTGGTTCCCGGGTGAGTTACCTTTTCTGGCACACTTTTGAATATTATTATTGTTTAGAATTGATCAAACTTGCTTTGAAACACAAATGCATGTTTGTAAGGAACTAAATATGTACTTGAATGATTGGGAAAAAAAATTGATCATATCTTCAATGGTTGTGTTCTAGGCATGAAATTGTTGGAATTGTCAAAGAAGTTGGTTCTAATGTGACTCACTTCAAGGTTGGTGATCACGTTGGAGTGGGTACATATGTCAATTCGTGCCAAGAATGTGAATATTGCAATGAGAAAATGGAAGTTAATTGTGTGAAGGGGTCTGTTTTCACCTTTAATGGTATTGATATTGATGGCACAATAACTAAAGGAGGATATTCCAGCCATATCGTGGTTCATCAAAGGTGAGAACATATTATTTAGTGATGTGAACATAATGTTTTGCCTTTTTGGGTACTTTCTCAACCTCTAAATCTTGCTTAAGCAAATAATTGTGATCATTCTCTCTTTCTTGTAATAACAAGTATCAAATTCAAATAGACACACGAAAAAAATAATGAATCTATAAGAAACAACATTTATCATCATTTCCTTATTTTGTTGTTGTTTTGTGTGCATGCGCGTGTGTGTGTGTGTGTGAGAGAGAGAGAGATTGTTTGAAGTTTAGAAACATCTTTAATAAGTAGTGGCCTAGGCCTTCTAGGATTTGATCCTTGCAATATGCCTCATCGCTCCTTATCACCATCCAACTTGCCCAAATGCATTACAGTTTGATGCTAAGTGAGGGTGTCCAATTGTACCAATCCTTTCTGTACCAAATAAACAATGGCACAAGTGGTGAGAGAATAAGGATCCTATTTGGAGTCCCTAAACATATTTTAATTTCATCATAATAAGCCACCACTCCAATCTAAGGTGTCGCAGTGTTATATAAGAATGTTTATTTCATTAATTTCCTTAGAAATGCTTAAATGGAATAACATTTTCATGTTTGCAATTTTTACTTGAAAGGAAAAAATGACAAATAAAGAATGGGGATCCCATTTGGAGTTCCTAAACACATGAGGATCTCGTTATAATAAACCACCCTTCTAATGTAAGGTGTTGACATGATTTATAAGAATAATTATATCACTAATTTCCGTAAAATGATTTGATGTAATAATAATTTTATGTTTGTGAATTCCACTTGAAAGGAAAAAAGTGATAAATAGATTGTCTAATTTATCAATAATAGTCATAATTGAGAAAATCGGAATCGGCAAAAAAATCGGGGAAAGAATCGGCAAAAAAAAACCCGAAGAAAATAAGTTTTTTTCATGCATATTACAATGAATTAACATTATGCAAATCAAATATTGCAATAAAAGCAATAATTCATGTCAAGACATCATACAAGGCTCAAGCTTTAAGTACACATGAAAGTGACAAACACATCTTGTATTGCTTATAATATGAAAAGGTACAAAGTTACAAGTAACAAGGAGGAAAAAAGGGTTTCATTTTTTATATGCCTGCACATGGAAACAAGTAACAACAAAGTTACAATCACTTGAAAAAAAGAAAAAAACCTAAACCCTAAACCAAAAGGCTAGGGTTTAGGGTTTAAAATTGAAACATTGACAGCTGAAAAATGGGCTTACATACATAGTTATCAGGCAGCAATATTTACTTAAAAAGAGGAGGAAAAAAAAACTAAAACCCAAAACCCTAGGGCCTAGACTAGGGTTTAGGGTTTAAACTTCAAGTTCAAAGTTTCAAATTCAAACATTAACAGCTGAAAAATGGGCTTGCATACATAGTTACTAGGCAGCAATATTTACTTAAAAAGAGGAGGGAAAAAAAACCCAAAACCCTAGGGTTTAGGGTTTAAACTTCAAAGTTCAAAGTTTCAAACATTAACAGCTGAAAAATGGGCTTGCATACATAGTTATCAAGCAACAATATTTACTTAAAAAGAGGAGGAAAAAAAACCCTAAACCCGAAACTCTAGACTAGGGTTTCGGGTTTAGGGTTTAAACTTTGAAGTTCAAACATTAACAGCTGAAAAATGGGCTTGCATAAAGAAACCTTAAATCGGCCGCAGCCTAAAAAAAAAAAAAATAAATTGGCAGATTTTTTGACGATTTTTTCAAAAAATTGGCAAAGAATCGTTGACTTGCCGATTTTTTCCAATTGCATCAGCATGGCAGAAAATTGGCAAAAAATCGCGATTCTGCCTATTTTTTGCCGATTTTCTCAACTATGATAATAATGAAATTTGGTAGTTATTTTGAGAAGAACTAGTAATTTTTCGTATTATTCATTGTGCTGTAGGAAATTAGCTATCATATATTGATTCAACATGATATTAAATACATGCGATCTTTGTTACGATCATTGATTGTTATAAACGAAGCTTGATACAAACGAGGAGATCGTTGCAAATGATGCTTCGTCTAGAATGCGAAACTAATGTAATAAATTATTCCTAACATCCCCCCCTTTTTACATTATTTGGTATACAAAGAGAATTGCGAAACAATTCAAACTTCACATGTGCAAGTGCCTTTGTAAAAATATCCGCAACTTGTTTGTCGGTGGAAATGCACTAGAGCTAAATCTCACAATTCTGGGTGTGGTCTCGAATGAAGTGGCATTGAGCTTCAATGTTCTTCGTTCTTTCATGAAACATTGGATTCTTAACCAATTTTAGAACACCTTGATTGTTGCATTTCAATAGTGTCGTATGATTTTTCTGTACTCTCGGAATGCGATGTAACTAGATCGCCTCACATGCAACTCCTCGTGCAGTGCGATATTTTGCCTCTATGGATGACAATTGTAGCACAACAGTGAGGTTCCCAAAAATAAGATAGACTGATATGGTTTAGGGGCCAACATGTCTGTAGTTAGCATTCTAGAACAAAATAATCATCATTTGCTCAGACAACAATGTCGAAGACGATGGGTTGGATCTCAAGCTTCAGTCAATATGACAACATCATTCGGATGGCATCCTCTAGACGACATCAGTAGGTCAGCATCAATATGACAACATGATGACATTCACATGATGGCAATAGGCTCCAGACGACACTCTCCAACAAGATGGTCGTTTCGATACGACGATTCCTCAACAATTGTCATCGGCAATTGTTTGTTTGCGCTGCGCTCTTGATTGTGACCTTTAATTGGAAATAACCGACTGAGTATTCCAACCTGCAACCAAAATACCTTGCCAATGCACAAGTCTAATATTCTAGCAAATTGATATCAACGCATAGGCATCCAACACATGAATGGAAAATGGGTTTGTATTGATAATCTGCGAGAATGGCATTTACAACATACAACATTGATACTTAGACTAACATATGCTCCTTCAATGGTAATGGTTGCTTAACCTTAGATATCTCTATGGATTGTACTCATAAACTCCCTCTCTCTATATCATTATATGCTTATGCATATCCATATATGCAACAACGAAGGAGAGGGGTCTTCTTTTATAGTGCAGTCCTGGCCGTTGTTGGCAATGGTTTCCAGGACAAGTGGCACATAACTACTTCCCCCTTTCCTACGTACCTAAGACATAATGCCAACTTTACAATATATGTAATATTTTGTCACTTAACTATGACGACTTATCAGCTGCAAGCTTATTGCAGTGGTAAGGGCTTTGGCCTCTTTTTGAGAGGTCCAAGGTTCAAACTCCTCTTAGTATGCCCTTCATAAAAACTTATGTAAACTCATTGAAAAAAAAAAAAACTATGATGGCTCATTACATATCATTTGCATTTCATTTTAATTACATTTCATTGGCATTAACCAATCATTTCATTACATTTCACTTAGACCAAAACTTAGTGCATTTTGCACTTAGACATTTCTACAGACAATATTACTTCTGTGTTTGCTTATGTCCATAACTGGTGTCTACAATAATGCTACTACCTGTTGTTTCTTGCTATGCCATAAGGCAGGTCCAGATCCTAGATGAAACACATATCCAAAAGTTGTTTTTTTTTCATCCAGAGATCCGGCATAATCAGAGTTTGTGTATCCTTGTAAGAAGAATTAATGATTCTTCTTATACGTCAGGCCATATTCTGTTGTACCATGGACATAATGCAGTATCCTCTTTGCTGCTTTCCAATGACTTACTTTAGGATCATACATGAATCTTGAAAGATAACTTACAGCAAAATTGATGTCAGGCCTGGTGTTTGTTAGGTATATGAGACTCCCAATCAACCGACAATAAAGAGTGCAAGATACTTGAGGAAAATTGTCATATCGAGATAGTTGTTGTTGAGCAAGGTGCAGCAAAAGAATTGCAAAAATATTGTCATTGTTGTCAACACGAGCATGATTGATGCGATTGATGCGATTCGGAGGTCAGTCAGATCAAGTGCAGTGAATTTCAAGACAAACAGAGGTAACCCAGATTCAGAAACTGGCAGAAAGAGACAAGGAAGAAAACTGTCGCGATATCGCGACATGGTCGAGGAGAGAGAAGGCGCAGCCGGAAATGTCGCGATTTCGCGACATGTCGAGTTTTCGTTGAGGAGAGAGAAAATGTGTCGCGATTTCGCGACAAAAAGCAGAGAGAGAAAATGCACGCCAAAATGTCGCGATTTCGTGACATGTCGAGTTTTCGCTGAGGAGAGAGAAAATGTGTCGCGATATCGCGACAAAACTGAAGAGAGAGAAACTGCAAGGAAGATTGTCGCGATTTCGCGACATTGCCGAGGAGAGAGAAAGTGCATGCCAATTTGTCGCGATATCGCGACATGGCAGAGGAGAGAGAAAGTGAAAGTTAACTGTCGCGATTTCGCGACATGCTGGCAGAGAGGGAAGCAAGGTGAAAAGATGTCGCGATTTCGCGACATAAATGGAGAAAAGGAGCTAGCAACGAAAAATGTCGCGATATCGCGACACGTCGGGTTTTCGCGACCCGAAGAGGAGAGAGAATGCTCAGCAACAAAGGTATGTTGAAATGAATGGAAACAAAGGTGTAGCGATATCGCTGCATGATGAAAATACATGGCACAAAGGTGTAGCGATATCGCTGCATGATGAAAATACATGGCACAAAGGTGTAGCGATTTCGCTACAATTCGGAAGTTAAGAAAACTGAGATGCAGCGATTTCGACACAAGTAAAAATTCACAAGAAGAAGGTGTAGCGATTTCGCTACATGTTGAAACAAAGAGAAACTAAGGTGTAGCGTTGGCGCTACATGTTGAAACAAAGGGAAACTAAGGTGTAGCGATTTCGCTACTAGTCAAAAGTGTAGAACTGAAAGATGCAGCAATGATATTACAAGTCAAAATTTCATGAAAAGAGGCAAGGTGAAAACACAAGGCACAAAGATGTAAAAATTTCGCCATTGCATGAAGCATAGTGTCGCGATTTCGCGACATGTTCCATTTTCACTGGAGTTGGCAAGGAGAGTTGTACGGAAGAGCAAAGTGTCGCGATTTCGCGACATGTTCCATTTTCGCTGGAGTTGGCAAAGAGAGTTGTACGGAAGAACAAAGTGTCGCGATTTCGCGACATGTTCCTTTTTCGCTGCTGCTGGCAAAGAAGAGTGTACGGAAGCCGGAAGTGTCGCGATTTCGCGACAAGCAGGATGATGACGTCAGCAAGAGTCGAAAACGTCGCGATTTCGCGACAAGAAGGATGATGACATCAGCAAAGTTGAAAAGTGTCGCGATTTCGCGACAAGCAGGATGATGACGTCAGCAAGAGTCGGAAACGTCGCGATTTCGCGACAAGAAGGATGATGACGTCAGCAAAGTTGAAAAGTGTCGCGATTTCGCGACAGGATGAAAGGAAAGCTGCTGGAAGCCGGAAGCGTCGCGATTTCGCGACATGCTTAAGGATGACGTCAGCAAATGTTGAAAGTGTCGCGATATCGCGACAAGATGCAGGGAAAGCTTCCAAGAGCCAAAACGGTCGCGATTTCGCGACAGCATTGAGGATGACGTCAGCAAATGTTGAAAGTGTCGCGATATCGCGACAAGATGCAGGGAAAGCTTCCAAGAGCCAAAACGGTCGCGATTT
>JAQPPZ010005684.1:0-42212 GCA_028583015.1 Wollemia nobilis
TTGTAGACACCAAAACAACACCAATCCGATTACGTGACTGCAAACACTGATCGCTTTGACAAACACAGCCCCCAGGGCAGCCCTCAGAGGTTAAACAGTGGTCCTAACCACTTTCATAGCAATTTTGTAAGGTCAAAAGGGCAATTTGGCACATTTAGGCACTTTGCTCAGTATTCGTCTCACCCGAGACGGATTCAAATATCTAACCGAGAATTCAAAATTATAGTCTCACCCGAGGACGAATTCTGAATTCATCCCTAGGTAGGGACGAATTCTGAGTTTAACGGGCAAAAAGAAGAATGGTGCCAAGTGGCAGCCCAGGACAGTCGTTGATGACTCCTGCCTCGCACGCGTGTGTAGGTGGACAGATGGGCCGTTAGAAGACTGTCACAAGGGGCAATTATGAAAGCCCAAGTCAATGGAGGACTCCCCTCCCTCATGGGAAGACAAGACTGCCACATGGCACCTATGACCAACACATGGCGCTTATGCTTCCCTCTCAAAAGAGACCCCATGGGTCTATAAAAGGTGGGACTTTTCTCACCCAAAATAGACAGGTTGAAGGAGATTTCAAGCAACGAAGTGCTGCCGAGTTGAAGACCCACTTGCATCCCTTTTGGTTCACCTTCTCGCATCCACCAATCTCTTTTGCAAGGGAGGTTGTTGGGTGGCTTTTGGAAGCTTGAACCTGACCCAAATCCAACACATGGACACCTGAACCAACCAATTTGCCGACCCCCCAATCCTAAGAGGTTTTGGGCCTATCCCTAGTGGATTGGCTCCGAAGTCAAGTGCCAACGGTGGGAGGCCCACCTGGGCACCCCCGCACTTCCTAAGTTCCATTCTTTTTAGCATTCTAGATTATTTGTTCGCATTGCATATTGTGTCATTTTGTTTGGTGAACTCATAGCTGCAATTTCATAACTTTTGATCAGATTCTAGTATGTTTTGTGTCGCTTTGTTGTTTCACTAACTTGCAGGTGGCGATATCAAATTCCCGAGGATAGAGGCCAAATTGGGAGAATCCGACCATCTGGGTCGTCCCAAAATGGCCCCAATTACATAACCCCTCTGTCTACAGGTGTTTTGGAGGTCTCGAGAGCCGACATTGGAACAGATCACTTCGGCTTTTCCAACACAGAAGAATTCGTCCCACCCAGGGACGAATTGCAGTCAGAATTCGTCCTGCCCAGGGACGAATTCCAGGTGAAGGCAGATTAGCCGACTGTTTCAGTGGTAATGGCTTTCTGGTAAGATCTTCTATTTTCTGTCAGTTTTTCAGGCTATTTGGATTCACTGTACTTACTATTTCAGGCAAGTGTTTACATGCATCTTTGATGATTTTAGAGAACAAACACCTTTTATTTGCAGCAGATGCTACTGACATATTCGTTGTTTCTTTGTTCGCAGGAAGAGCAGCAGAGGTCAAAGACTCATCAACATCAGTGGCGGCAGCATTTTGGCCCGCCCATTTCAATCGTGGGCACGCGGAAAGAGGAACATTAAGTGATTGTAATCAAATTCTTTTAACGCTCCTAGCCCCTGAAAAGGGAGGAGGCGTCATTGTAACAGAGATCAAGAGATTTTAATGAAAGGGCTGTGTTTTCTCCATTTGCTTGTATCTCATTTACATGTGTCTCTTTCGTTTCATGCATTTTACATTTCTAGGACTTAAGCGCATTTGATTTTGGTTGCATCGCAATTAGTGTTTCCTTTGCCCGAAATCTCGTGCTTTCAGTGGCGATCACGGTGGGACCTGTCCCATATTTTTAAAATCATAGAAAACTGATCAAAGTTTTGTGTTTGTGCTTGATAGGTACATTTTTTTGTTGCAGACTGCTATTCGTCTCTGACTATTACGAATTCTTAACTGCAATTCGTCTGACCCTGAGACGAATTCAAATTCATCTCTGGGAGGGACGAATTCTGTTCTGCAATTCGTCTCCCAGAGGGACGAATTCCTGCCTACGGATTTTCAGAGCAGAAATTCAGAAGCAACTGGAGCAGGCAGAGAAGAGGTAGGGATTTTTATAATCTCTGTTAAAATTTTTGTTTCTGTTTCTGTTTCTTTGACTGTTTTCATTTTATCTTGCATTACTTAGGGAAAGTCATTTATGCTTGTTTCATTTTCGCTAAATAAAATGAATCCCACACACATCACGAAACAATTTTAAACCAAGGAGCTGGTCGTAAGACCCCAGCCCTTGAGCAAGACCAACGGTGGGTTCATCACCACCTTGGCTTAGCTTTGCATCCATTTCTCGATTGTCAACTGTTGTTAGGCGTAAATCCTGATGAAAGTAGACCGAGTGTCGCTGGGGTGATTCCCATGCGCGCGAGGATAAGTTTTCTATGGTAGGTGCCATTAACAGGACAATCCCCCTTTCGTACCACCTACGTACCACGTACCTTCTGCTCTCACGTACCTATAGTCTCCCTCTCGTAAGGGCGGGTATATAGAGAGGTTGGTATATCGGCCTGGTTGGTATATTGAAGGGGCGACCGTTTTGGGAGTTATATGAGCCGTCATAATGCATTTAAACGATCTTCAAAACCTACAAAAACAAAACAAAACATCAAAATGCACTAAACCAGTTTAGGACACACCATTTAATCCTTAAAAGAGATAATCACGGTTTGCGTATGCGTGTGTTCATTTCTGTTTAGTGTAGACAAAAAAAAAAAAATCATCATAAAAGAGATAAAAATCTGTTTAGATAGTAGAGAAGCACCGCAATGGTGTACACCCGTAGCCAAGCCCAATCAAGGGCAGAAGCTCCGGAAGGTACACAAGAAGCAGGCACGAGTCGCCTTCGCTTCAGTCCTGAGGATTTGGTCATACCACCTTATCGGTCTAACCTTCAAAAGAATCCAATTCAGAATCCTCGGTGGGGTATGCCCATTCAAAGCAGCCCCTTTCGAGAAGGCGCATTACATGTAGACCTTGATATAAATAGAGAATCACCTTCTGAGGTTAGACATGAGTGGCCACGGTGCGATGAAGCGCTAGACAGGCACACCATCCATTTGGAAGGACAACGTGGATATGGTATCCCCTCCTTACCTCCCATTAGAACAGAGAGACAAAATCTAGAGCGTAGGGCTCTTTACATAAGGCGACCTAACTCCGCCCGCCCCCTTCACACCTATGAGAGGGAGCACGAGGAAGATCATCGCATTCCTCAAAGACAACAACATACAACGCGGGAACCTTGCGCTTCCGCACCAGCTGGACATCATGATCACCCCTTGAGGCCAGAACCTCGAGTACAGGCCGCCTACCTCGACGGAGGGAAGCGACCCCTTGAAGTTGTAGATCATCAAAATCAAGGCAAACACATAGGAGGAACATTCGAACCTTCTGAGCAAAATAGGGTGGACCAAATTGACCCGATAGTCGCCCAACATGCCACCCGTCAAGCCCAAATCATGCGGCTTAAACAAAGTCATCAGGAGATAGAGTATCAACACCGCTTGGATAGAGAGCGCATGCAACGCGAAGCGGATGAGCTACGCTATAAATTACCTGAGAGGGAGCCAACCCCTCGCATTCAAAGAGCCGAACAATATGTGAGACATAATCCGTTAATGCAGGACAGGTCTCCACGACCTCGTCAAGCTTTGCCTCCAAGACCTCATAGATCCGAGAGGGAGGCAACTCCCCGAAACAATGATGGGTACCTTCAGCGAGGGCTTGATCAGGGTCATAGGTTTCGCCCAGAGACTCCTCAAGAATTTTACGAGGAGTATGAACCAGAAGAGGAATATGTTGAAACTCCCCATCAAGGCAGGAGGGATGCCATTCGGCCACCCCTCCATAGGCCTCCAATTTATCATAACTTACAACGAGAGCGAACAAGAGAGGAAGAAATAAAATCTTTCGATGCATACAAAGCGCTATTAGAGCGTTTGGAGTCTGTGGAAACAAAAGCTGCTGGGCATCAAAAACCCACATTACGTCAACTCCGTAGTAATCCGGTGCATCCCTCAGTGCCTACACCTCTTTACCCCGAGCACTTCAAGTTGCCTCAATTGGCAGTTTTTAAAGGTGAAGAGGACGCACAAGAACACGTTACAAGATTTCTAAGCCAATGCTTCGGCATCCAAGATAATGACGCATTGTTGCTTAGAACATTCATAACCACATTCGCAGGCCCTGCCTCGGATTGGTTCACACAACTACCCAAACACAGCATAAGCAACTTAGATCAATTAGTAGATGCGTTTCTTGAACGCTTTGCCTTCAACACAAGGAAGAAGGCATCACTGAGTGATCTGGCGAGCCTCAAACAATTTGAGGAGGAAACAATGGCAGCGTATGGGAATCGATGGAGAGCTTTGCTTTCTAAGTTACCCTACCGTCCTCCTATGTCTGATCTCACGCAGATGTTCGCAAAAAGTTGCTTAAAATCAATCTCTGGTCTATTGTTGCTGCGGCAATACGACAGCTTAGAAGAAGCTTTGGCGCAAGCCAGAGTTATAGAAGAGATTAAGATAGGCGAAGGCGCAATCGCCAAGCCTAAAAAGAAAGAGTGGAATAAAACCACTAAAATCGGGACAACGCAACCACAACATGCTGCGGTCAACCAAGTTGCGATAAATGTCCCCGCGTCTGTGCAAGAAACGCAGCCCCAAAAGGCTAATTACCAGGCAGTGCCTCCTGCTTATGAAAGAGATAATAGAAGACAAGAGCAGAATTACCCGCGTCGCCCTAGGCGACATTTCACCCCATATGCGGAGTCTAGGGACTCCTTATTTGACCGCTTGTCAGCGGCAAATTTAGTCACTCTGCCAGAAATCCAAACTATAGACCCTAACACTCCCAAGCCTAGGGGATACAGAGAGGAATTGTATTGTAGATTCCATAGGCGCAGAGGACATGACTTGAATGGGTGCTGGAAATTCAAAGAACTAGTCCAGGATTTGATCGACAATAGAACATTGGTCGTGGACAACCCCATAGCGCCAAACAATCAACAAATGGGGGTATTCAAAGACCCTTTGCCTGCACATGAAGAACAGGCAAAACCACTCCAGATTAACGAGGTGCGACAGGATCTTCCCATGCAGGGATTTGTGGGAATGATTAGCATAGTAACAAGGAACAGAAGGTACCCAGCAGTTGCCCCGAGGTAGCTACGAGGGAAGTTTCGACAACATCGCAGCCTCAACAACGCCCAACACAGTTGCCTCCGCCTAGACCCGAGGTCACGATACGGACCAAACTCACGCAGAGTTTGCGGACCACATCGGCTAGGCTGTCCATTTACGAGCTTATTCAACGATCAGCACCCCATAGGGAAGCTCTTATGGACATTTTAAAAGCCATCGAATTACAGCCTCACGAAGCTAATTCTTTCAACAACTTCGTGGGACATGTGAAACAATGTACGGAGCCGGTCATCACATTCAGAGAAGATGAAGTCAAAACGATATCAAATGACATGGCAGATCCACCCCTGCACGTTATCGCGTGGGTCAACGGGATTCCGTACAAGAGGGTGTTGATAGATACTGGCTCGTCCAGTAACATCATTACCACTGCAGCCTTAAAACATTTGAAGCTGCCAGCCTCTCACATCACAGCCTCCACGTATACACTGCGAGCTTTTAACGATGCAATATGCTCGACAGTCGGCACAGTTGTTCTGCCTGTCCAGGTAGGACAAAAATCAATACCTACACTGTGCCATGTGCTAGAAGGCGAGATGGCTTATAATATACTGCTAGGGCGGCCTTGGATCAGGGACATGAAGTGTGTCCCTTCGATCGCCCACCAATGCTTAAAGTATGCTTTTGAAGGAGAAATACATGTAGTCCCAATGGACTTAGAGCCCTTCAAGTATTGCAATGCGGTACAATTCATACCTCAATCGACCCTCCCTTCAACGCATTTGGATTTCCAGTTAAATCCATCTAAACAGGGTTCGATACCGCAGGCACCACTGGTGGCCAACAAGGCAAAATCCCAGCCAGGTGAAACTTCATCACCTGCTCCTTCATCATCAACGCCACCTATCATGGCCCAACAGAAGGACAAGGGAAAACGAGATCATGGAAGAGGTTAAACCCTTAGAAGAAAAGCTGCCCACAATCTCAACGGTATCAACGGAGGAAACACCCAGCAAAACAGAAACTAAGACACCTGAACCCCCAAACATGGAATGGAGTCAGGAAGGACTACCGTTTCCTCCGACCCAATCATCAACAATCACTGTTGAAATGGCCAGTACGGGCCTGGGGGAGTACTTAGTGCAGAATGTCGTGGCAACGCCAACATTGGAGTCAGTACAAGACATGGGAAGACCTCGCCTTCCCATAGGGACAGTTGTTCCTCTAGGCTACCCTCCAAACCAGACGAATTTCGTGTATGGGGGCCTTGATCATGGTCTTGAACCATGCCAACAAAAGGAAGCAGACGAAGAGCCTTTTGTTGAAAACATCAACTATCTCGTCAAACCCAGATTTTGCCCTAAAATATCTCGGCCAATGCAATTGGCATGGATACGGGCTAGGCAGATATGAGCAAGGGATGCGGGTCCTTTGCCAACCAAGATATCAGATGCCATATGACAAGTCAGGAGTAGGGTTCAACCACCCCCTGCCCTTAGACATCTTGGTTGAGAATATGCAAGGCCTAGAAATAGGCAACAAGGGGGGATTGGCACAAGATCCGTATGCCAATCCAAATACAGAATACACATTGGGAGACTACCTCCCATGGTCAACAAACACCCCTGGAAACAGCAGTAATCCCTCTCCTTTGCTAGAGAGAGGTGAAAGTTCGGATAGTAATCCTCAAAGAGAACATCAACGACTTCGGACATCTTTCTGAAGCTGTTCCCCTTAGAGGTTCCAGATGAAACAATACGGTGTCAAGAGAATCAGGTCCCTCCACCAAGAGTGGAACAACCGCAAGGGGACCAGATTAACTTACTGGAACAAGGAGAGTCCTCAACGTCGCAAGTAACAGTTGCTGAAGAGGATGAACAATTTTGGATCTTCGAAAGTGATTCAGAAGATGAAACCGAGATGGACTATCTCAGACATGCGCGACGGCATCACCGCCCGTTAACTCATGAAGATCTAATGGGACAGATGGGCATTCTGTTAGGACATGAATGGTGGGTAGACCCAGCGAGGTGGGACCAAGTGTTGGACCCATGGCTCCAAATTCAAGATGAGCATCGTCCACCTCGAGATCCCATCATGACATCAGTGCCGAGAAAAGACCCTGCCCTCCTTTTCGCACATAGGCATGAATTCGCACCTAGGGAAGATCCATTCGTGCCCATTCCCGTAGAGCCAGATCCGGAGTATAAGGAGCATCTACAAGAATCAAGTCGTCACACCCGCGGTTCTGGAGACCAAATTCATTCCATCCACATGGTCTCCATTGATTTGACCGCACCCATCCGCAATCCGACCGATCCATCATGGCCATTGCATCTAGACATAGATGCCATCGACTGGGATCGCGTCAATTCACCTTTATCACCATCAGAGTACTGGCCTTTCGGTGAAATGCTTCATTTCACCCCAAGGACGACTCAGGATGTCTTTCAAGCTGAAGAGGGACCCGAGGTTCCAAACGTAGACCTAAACTCAGCTAATGATATCCATTTGATCCCAACTCCACATCAGTTGGAGGACGGATCCCACATGTCAGTCGAGGAGACGACTGACGTAGATATCGGCACAGATACAAAGAATCCACAAATTATTAGGCTGGGGGTAAGTCTTTCCCCCGAAGAGCAAGCCGATTACATTGCCCTTCTCAAAGAGAAGAAGGAGGTTTTTGCATGGTCGTATAAAGATATGCCAGGACTAGACCCGTAGCTAGTCATGCACAATTTAACGCTTGATCCGACAATCAAGCCTGTAAAGCAAAAACTACGAAAGATGCACCCAACAGTGGCCTTGATGGTCAAAGACGAATTGCAAAAACTGTTGGATGCACAATTTGTCATCTGCGTGGATTATCCGCCATGGCTGTCCAACATGGTTCCCGTCAAGAAGCCCGACGGGAGGATTCGCATATGCACCAATTTTTGAGACCTAAACAAAGCGAGTCCTAAGGATGATTTCCCCTTGCCGAGCATCGACACATTGGTAGACGCTACAGTAGGCCATGAAATGCTCTCCTTAATGGATGGTTTCTCAGGATACAATCAAATTCGTATCAATCCTGAGGATCAACTCAAAACGGCGTTCACAACGCCTTGGGGGACATTTTGTTATAAGGTCATGCCTTTTGGCCTTAAAAATGCTGGCGCTACATACCAACGTGCCATGACATATATCTTCCATGATTACATGCACACAACTTTGGAGGATTACATGGATGATTTGTTAGCCAAATCTCTTTTACGCTCAGATCATCTCGGTGACTTAAGCAAGATTCTCGATCGCCTCATAGAGCATAAGGTAAGACTGAATCCCAAGAAGTGCGTATTCGGCGTCACATCTGGAAAACTCTTGGGTTTTATAGTCTCAAAGCGAGGCATCGAAGTGGACCCAAACAAAGTCAAGGCAATCCTTGAAATGGCTCCCCCAACCACTATCAAGCAGCTCAGAAGTCTGCAAGGAAAGGTCGCGTCGATTAAACGCTTCATAGCGCAATTATCTGACAAATGCCGACCAATGAACAAATTATTGCACAAGGGGGTCACATTTCATTGGGATGATGAGTGCCAGTCAGCCTTTGACGAAATCAAACAATACTTGGCTTCGTCGCCAGTATTGGCACCACCTAGACCAGGAGTGCCGTTCTACTTATACATCTCAGCTACTGAGGTGGCACTGGGAGCCATGCTAGCCCAAAAGAATGAACTTCACAAAGAACAGGCTACTTACTATCTTAGCCGCACCCTGGTCAGTTACGAACTTAACTATGCATACGTTGAGAAACTCTGCTTGGCAGTGGTGTTTGCTACCAAAAAGCTATGCCACTACATGCTGAGCAACACTACGTATGTTGTGTCTAAGGAGAATCCATTGCGATACATGATGAGTCGTACTTATCATAGTAGTCGCACGGCGAAATGGATCATGTTGTTGACGGAATTTGACATTGAGTTCATCGGACAAAAATCTATCAAAGGACAAGTCATAGCCGATCAACTAGCAGAGGCTCCTCTTGAAGACGATCAGCCTCTGACAATAGAACTACCCGATGATGGGGTCTTCCATGTCTCAGAATCGCCAGATTCTGATGAGCCTGAGTCACAGGCCGACATAACCCTATTCTTCGATGGTTCCAAGTGTGAGCAAGGGTGGTGGCGCAGGAATTGTATTCTTCACACCGCGAGGCGCTCCAATGCCTCTGTCATTTAAATTAAACTTCCAGTGCACCAACAATAATGCAGAATATGAAGCCTTGCTCCTAGGTCTTCAAACAACAATCGCCATGAACATCAAAATATTGAACATCTTTGGTGATTCGTTGTTAATCGTCAATCAAGTCAAAGGGGTATATCAATGCAAATGCCCAGTTCGAAGGCCTATAAAGCCCTCGTGGACAAATTCCTGGCAAAACTTGAATGGTATGACATCGAGGCACTCCCTCGATCATCGAATCATTTTGCGGACACAATGGCCTCCCTGGGGTCACTAATTCCGCAAGACCTTTCCGGTGATATGACAACCATTCAAGTCAAAACATTATCGCAATCCATGATGGAGCGTGCAAGCTCAGATTTGGCACCAGGAATCCACATGATCCAGATTGAACCATCCTCGGATAAGTTCTTTCGAATTCGAGATCGTCTGAAACGTGCCAACTGGGGGTCCTTGTTTTCCCCTACTCCCATTAATAGCAACACAACGCTATTTTTACAAGTTTTATCCCAATCAGCATTTGTTAGGGAAGAACTTCAAAAGGGATTGGCTGTTCATACTGTCGAGGTTTCTAATCAACAGGACTGGTATTTACCCATAAGAGATTACCTCAAGTTAGGTAATCTTCCCTTTGGATTGACACACGCCGCAAAACGAACATTCAAGCAGAAAGCGGCAAAGTATGTCTTGATAGGAGACATTTTGTATCGTCGCAGCTATGACGGAATTCTTCTTCGTTGTTTGGACCAGCAAGAGTCCACTTGGGCAGTCGCCCAAGCGCATGACGGTACATGCGGTGGCCACTTCAATGGTATGGCCATTGCAAAGCGCATTCTCCGCATGGGCTATTATTGGCCATCTTTAGAGCGAGATTGTTGCGAATATGTCAAGAAGTGCGTGAAATGTCAACATCATGCCAATTTGATGCACGTACCTTCCCAGGCCCTACAGACAGTCCAGTATGCTTGGCCATTTTCGTAGTGGGGCCTCGATCTAATCGAAAAGATCTCCCCTGCATCATCAGGCCGTCACACGTTTATCATAACGGCCACAGAATACTTTACCAAATGGGTGGAAGCAATTCCGTTAACCTCAACGAAAGGACCCCGCATTGTGGAGTTCATCTTGCATAACATCATATGTCGTTTTGGTATTCCATCCAAAATAATCTCGGATAATGGGCCATCATTCAAGAACAAAGACGTGCGTGCTTTGACCACAAAGTACAAAATTCAGCACAACTTTTCAACACCCTATTATCCACAAGCAAACGGGCAAGCAGAGGCATCAAACAAAACACTAGTCGCCATCCTTAAAAAGACAGTCGCAGACAGTCATAAGGATTGGCACATACAAATCCCACTTGCCCTTTGGGCTTATCGCACTAGCATTCGGACGCCCACTGGGGCAACTCCGTTTTCGCTCGTGTATGGCTCAGAGGCAGTAATGCCTCTCGAGTTGGAAATTCCTTCCCTCCGCATATCAATGCAGGAGTTTATCGATGATGACACTACGCGGCAAGCCCGATTAGACCAACTTACGTTGCTGGACGAACGACGCGTTAATGCTCTCGAGCATTTACGTATCTATCAAGAGCGACTTAAGAAAGCTTACAACATGAAAGTTCACCTAAGGGACTTTCGGGTTGGTGATTTGGTTTTGAAGGAAAACCAACAGAACTCTAATTTGCCGTCCCACATGAGGGACAAATTCATGGCAAATTGGTTAGGTCCATATGTCATTGATAGCATAATAGGACCCGGGACATACCGGCTAGCTTCTCTTGATGGTATCAAGGAAACAGAACCCTTGAATATCAGTCATTTACGAACATTCCACATCTAAGAAAGCCATATCCTCAAAAAGTTCCAAGGATTATCGCAATCACTTGGTCACCACAAAAAGCTCCAAGGATTATCGCAATCACTTGGTCACCACAAAAAGCTCCAAGGATTATCGCAATCACTTGGTCAAACCACAAAAAGCTCCAAGGATTATCGCAATCACTTGGTCAACCACAAAAAGCTCCAAGGATTATCGCAATCACTTGGTCAAAACCCAAAAAGCTCCAAGGATTATCGCAATCATCTTATAAACAAAAAGCTCCAAGGATTATCACAATCACTTGGTCAACAACAAAAGCTCCAAGGATTATCGCAATCACTTGGTCACCACAAAAAGCTCCAAGGATTATCACAATCACTTGGTCAAAACAAAAAGCTCCAAGGATTATCGCAATCACTTGGTCAACCCAAAAAGCTCCAAGGATTATCGCAATCACTTGGTCACACCAAAAAGCTCCAAGGATTATCGCAATCACTTGGTCAAACCTAAAAATCTCCAACGATTATCGCAATCGCTTGGTCAAATTCATCAATAGAGAGTTCTTCTAGCACCGCATATTCACATTCACAAAATCAATCCATCAAAAATACAAAAATATGTAGCTGCATTAAGCATTGCATCCATACATTGCATATTCATGGTTGTATAGGTCAAAGGCACCATAGGCTGCAATTGCTCTGCTAGTCCATCTTGTTCCGCATTGTTCCATTTTACAAAAACAACAAAAACACCATGCATAACTTTTACCGCACTACAGTCAGTGGTCTGTAAATGTACCAAGAGTTTCAGTGATTCAGTCATCATTTTCCTCTTTAGCCATGTAATGTATCAAATCGAATAGATTTCACAAAGGTAGAGTCATACTTGAAATACACCTTGTTACATAACATCCCAACACAAATTAAAACACTAAAAATTCCCAAGTTGTGTGAACGAAAGATGAAACCTGCAAAGTAATCTAGGTCACCACAAGCGAAACGGTTATCTTGCTCATCCCCCTGTGCGAATGACCCCTAGAATGCTGAGAGTTGGCAAAAGGACAAGCATCCTCCCTACCCAATTCCCTAAGAATCCCTAAAGTTCTCAATAGTTGCAAAACACCAAAAATTTGCAAAATGTCAAAACTCCAAAATTTGACAACCTACAGTGCACACATCAAAAGGCACAAACAACAGTGATTTTCGTCACTCCATATCCCCAATCCCTTGCTCGAAGGAAAAACAAATCAAAATAAACAGTGATCTCATCACTACAAATGAGCAAGTATCCCAACACAATTGAAGAAAAGAAGGGAGTTGACCTTGAATCCCTGGAACTCTCAGCATTCTATAGGTCATAAGGCAAGCTTCAGTACCAATTTGGTTGATAGCCTATCGGTAACAGAAGTAAACCTCCCGCATGACGATATATCTGTCACATTAACTTGCGTACAGATCAATGTTTGCATGTGGATGAGCTAGCTTATGGCATCCTGGATTACACCGTAGATTAATCTTAGTACATACAACAAAGGAATTCGTGGAGCTAATTAGGTGATCCTCAGTACAGGTTCGGTTGAAAGCCCATCTGGCACTGGCGGTATCCTAACAAATACCACTAAATGAACTCAATTGCACACACAGGGATGTGAAATAACTTGGTCAAAAACAAGTCCGATTCATACCTTGACCAAAAGTCTTGTAAGATAAAGTACAGTCATGGATAATGAGTTAAAACTGTCTGAATCTCAGAAAACCTTACATACATTCCTAAACCATCTGCGCTACTTATCATCCTTATAATACCATCAGAAAATAAAAAAATAGAAAACCACATGTATCCATACAAGAGTCATACACCATAACAATAAAGAGCATCTTAAACAGCCTATGGTGCCATAACCAATCATCAAAAAATTCCATTCATTCACTTTGCATATCACATAAAAAAATCAAAAACACTTGCATTCATCATAACATCTGAATCCATCAAAATAGATAAACATACATACATCCATAGTCATTAGCCATCACGCATAACAAAAATCAAACATCACATGTAAAAAACCAAATAAAACCGGTATATATATATATATCGCCAAAAATATGCCCGTAGGCTACAAAAATGGTCCTCAGACCCCACAATCATACCCAAAAACCCAACCTAAGGCGTCCACCAACATGATCACGCAGGATCGGTGCGACGGGAACTACCCCCCATGGTGTGGGTCCTATGGGACCCTGCAGGGCGGCTACTGCCAACCCCTGCATCATGCCTACTACCACCTCCCTCATCTAACCGCCTGCGACGAGATGATGCTGACTGCTCAGTCAGACTATCCCTCGTCCGCCGTGAAGATCCACTGACCGAAGGCTCAGGTAGCCGCCCACCAAGGCGGATGACCTCCCTCTCCAAGTCTATCCGGTGCAGACACCACTCTGCCTCTCGTCGATGATAGTAAGACAATGCATCATCGCGCTGTGCCAAAACTCTATCCCGCTCTGCTAGCTGGGCCCGCAGGAGATCCCTCTCCCTCTCCGCTCTTGCATCCCCCAACTCTAGATCCCGTATCCGCAGTAGCTCTGTCAGTCATGCATTTTTAGCACGTATCTCAGACTCCATCTCCTCTGTATCTGTCGGACGCACAGGACTCGCCGGAGCAGCACCCTGCTCGGGCTCCCACTGCTCCTCCACGTCCTGCATGTCCGGCTGATCCGGAACGCCCAAGTCTATAGCCTCATCACCCACATCAACCATGTCCACGTCATCCAATGGAGCCCCCCAATCACCCCCTGCTACCTCAGCATCCTCCACTGCCGCCTCCGTGCCTCCCAGTGGCCCCTCTCCTCTCCATCACCGTAAAACCCACCACGAGTCATACTCGGTGGTAGTCCCGATGTCATCCACGTCCGGGACACCAATCACTGCATCGGACTCCTCGCCCAATGGCGCAGTGACCGGTGGCTCTAACCCCCTCTCATCTCCCCGCCTCCGATAGACCACGGGCTCACTAGGCAACCCCTGGCGAACCCCGAACTGTCGTGTAACCCGGTCGTACGAAAAGAACTCATGCTCCGTCCCGTGCCGCCCAGTCAACCACCGCTCCCTGCGTACCCGTCGGAGCCACTCTCCAGCCTCAGGCCAGGCTGGACAGTCCCGATAGGGATGCCAAAACACCTCCCCTAGAGTGAGCCGAGAAAAGGCCTCAGTGTAGTGCTCAACGGCACCTGCCCATCGCCGACTCTGCCCCTGCTCCGTAGACCGCCGCCACAAAACTGCATAACCAATCTCCTCATCCTCCATCACCGCCCGAGTCATCCACGGTAACCCGGTAGGCCTCTCAACAGCTATGTGCTGCCAACCCCAGCACTGCAACAAAAAACTGCAACTGACACCCTTCCGCTGTCGACAACGGACCCCATACAGCTCCCCGTAGAGCTGTGCCAACAAAGTTTGTCCCCATCTCAGAATCAACGGTGCCTCTATCGGGCACTCTGCCAACTGCCACACCAAATCCAGTAGGTTCCATGGGAACCTCACGCCTGACGAATCAGGGAGAAGAATGTTAGAAATGAGGCCCATCAAGAATGCGTGCCTCACTCCTAACACCCCCCTCTCCTGCCACCAGCTAACCAAAATCCTGCCAGCCTGGCAATCCACCTCGGCTGTCTCCACTGGGTTTGCTACACCCAGCTTCCCCCCATGCCCAAAACATCTCGTAAGTATAGCAGTCCACTGATCAAACGGCGATGTCCTAATAGGCAGACCATCTATCGGAATCCGAAGCAGCCGATAGACGTCCTCAAGAGTCACAGTCATCTCCCCTATCGGGAGATGGAAAGTATTGGTCCACGGATCCCAAAGCTTGATCAGGGCCGTCAGATAGGCCTGATCCGAAACCACAGGCTCCAGTCGAGCCACCTGCTTGAGCCCAAGGGCATCAAGCCATTCCCAGTCATCATCGGTCAATGCCAACCGTGCCTCAGTAAAAGCAGCGGGTACACGGTACCGGCTCCTAACAACCTGCAAAACAAAAAACAACACAAACACAAAAAAATCAAAAATCAAATTTTCAGTCCTAAGGATTATATTCTTAAACTGATTAATTCAAAAACAAACACAAAAAAAATCAAAAATCAAATTTACAGTTCTAGGGTTTCTAACCTTAACTGATAAATCAACAAAAACAAACAAATCAAATTTACAGTTCTAGGGTTTCTAACCTTAACTGTTAAACAAAAACATCACAAAAATTCAAAAAAAAAAAAAAACATGGACTCTTGGGGTTTACATTCAGTTTATCCTAAGGTTCAGTTAAACAAATAAAATCTTTTACTTACGTTTTGAACTACGTTTAGTGTACACTAAATCTCAGTTGTTCTAATCTAAGTTTAAAAGTTCAAATCTTAAAATTTTGAAAAGCGTCAACACAAAAACAATTCATCAAATAAAAGCAAAAATAAACTCTAGGGACACTTACAGGTTTCGCTTCGGCTCCGCCGCTCGAACCAGTTTGTGCACTCATGATGGCAGAGAGAATTCCAGCAGCGCTTCGCTTCGCAGAATTACCTCCTCCTCCCAGAGCTCCAAAATCGCAAGAAAAAAATGACACAAATGAGCCCAAAATCAAGTTTTGGCCATTAAATAGGCCTTTTGCACTTGAATTCATCCTTGACTGGGACGAGCGCTCCGATTAGCGCTCGTCCCACCCAGGGACGAATTCTCCGATTGGAATTCGTCCCACCCAGGGACGAATTCAGGCCAGCACTTCAAAAACATCAAAAAATGACTAAAAATGCACTAAAAATAGACAATAAAATTGCCCGACAGGAGTGCTACTGCACCTAACAACAAGGGCATACAAAATAGACATTGGAGTCACAAATTGTCACTATCATACTCCCTAAGAAGGCTACCATAGCCGGACCGCTCCACGGAAGACGGATTTTCGACAATTGCATCTCCAAACGCGTCACAAAAAACAACAAAAACAGTACAAAATTCAACAAAAACAAACAACAATAAACATTGCCGGACACAAGTGCTCTTGCACTTAACCTCTGGGCAAAGAAAATCGATGTCGGGGTTCAAATTATCGCTCTCCTACTTCCCCAAGAAGGCTATAATAGCCGGACCGCTCCACGGGAAGTTAGATTTTCGATGATTTCACCTCATTACGGCATCACCAAAAGGGTTAACACCCACCAAAAATAGGTCCAAATGTTGGAAAAATTGCACATGCTTAACGGTAAACCCTCTAAACGCACCCTTGCACAAGTCATCTTGGGTCAAGCGACTCGTCGCTTTGCTCACGAAGGTCATTCCCTCATCGATTCGTCGCTTGAGGGGGTAGTCACACTTAGTCACCAATCAACAATCACACACCCAATTAAGGAAAACGACATGCATTCAAAGAATCATTGACAAAGACAATCACGCTCCTGCTTGGGGCGAGTAAACAAGCAACAATCAAATCAATCAAACACTTGGCATTTCGTGAATCATGAACACAAGGTTCCCCTGTGGATAAAACGCCCTTCGCCTATTCATGACTGATCAATGTCTAAGTTCAAGTCACACCTCACCAAAATAGGTTAACACTTGAAATCAAACTCCTTAGCTCGTCAGAAGCAAAGATTCAAGAATGCATGCCCTTTCCATGCTTGGGGCATCACAAGTTGGTTAGGTTACCAAGAAACCCTAATCATTAGTGCTTTGGTTATCTATTTTTGCTCGACGCTGCGCCATGCACAACGCCTCCCAAAAAGGGGCATCTGTAGACACCAAAACAGCACCAATCCGATTACGTGACTGCAAACACTGATCGCTTTGACAAACACAGCCCCCAGGGCAGCCCTCAGAGGTCAAACAGTGGTCCTAACCACTTTCATAGCAATTTTGTAAGGTCAGGAGGGCAATTTGGCACATTTGGGCACTTTGCTCACTATTCTGTCTCACCCAGAGGACGAATACTAAATTAGAATTCGTCTCACCCAGGGACGAATTCTGAATTCGTCCCTAGGTAGGACGAATTCTGAGTTTAACGGGCAAAAAGAAGAATGGTGCCAAGTGGCAGCCCAGGACAGTCAGTTGATGACTCCTGCCTCGCACGCGTGTGTGGGTGGACAGATAGGCCGTTAGAGGACTGTCACAAGGGCAATTATGAAAGCCCAAGTCAATGGAGGACTCCCCTCCCTCATGGGAAGACATGACTGCCACATGGCACCTATGACCAACACATGGCATTTGTGCTTCCCTCTCAAAAGAGACCCCATGGGTCTATAAAAGGTGGGACTTTTCTCACCCAAAATAGACAGGTTGAAGGAGATTTCAAGCAACGAAGTGCCACCGAGTTGAAGACCCACTTGCATCCCTTTTGGTTCACCTTCTCGCATCCACCAATCTCTTTTGCAAGGGAGGTTGTTGGGTGGCTTTTGGAAGCTTGAACCTGACCCAAATCCAACACATGGACACCTGAACCAACCAATTTGCCGACCCCCAATCCTAAGAGGTTTTGGGCCCATCCCTAGTGGATTGGCTCCGAAGTCAAGTGCCAACGGTGGGAGGCCCACTTGGGCACCCCCGCACTTCCTAAGTTCCATTCTTTTTAGCATTCTAGATTATTTGTTCGCATTGCATATTGTGTCATTTTGTTTGGTGAACTCATAGCTGCAATTTCATAACTTTTGATCGGATTCTAGTATGTTTTGTGTCGCTTTGTTGTTTCACTAACTTGCAGGTGGCGATATCAAATTCCCGAGGATAGAGGCCAAATTGGGAGAATCCGACCATCTGGGTCGTCCCAAAATGGCCCCAATTACATAACCCCTCTGTCTGCAGGTGTTTTGGAGGTCTCGAGAGCCGACATTGGAACAGATCACTTCGGCTTTTCCAACACAGAAGAATTCGTCCCACCCAGGGACGAATTGCAGTCAGAATTCGTCTTGCCCAGGGACGAATTCTAGGTGAAGGCAGATTAGCCGACTGTTTCAGTGGTAATGGCTTTCTGGTAAGATCTTCTATTTTTTGTCAGTTTTTCAGGCTATTTGGATTCACTGTACTTACTGTTTCAGGCAAGTGTTTACATGCATCTTTGATGATTTTAGAGAACAAACACCTTTTATTTGCAGCAGATGCTACTGACATATTCGTTGTTTCTTTGTTCGCAGGAAGAGCAGCAGAGGTCAAAGACTCATCAACATCAGCGGCGACAGCGTTTTGGCCCGCCCATTTCAATCATGGGCACACGGAAAGAGGAACATTAAATGATTGTAATCAAATTCTTTTAACGCTCCTAGCCCCTGAAAAGGGAGGAGGCGTCATTGTAACAGAGATCAAGAGATTTTAATGAAAGGGCTGTGTTTTCTCCATTTGCTTGTATCTCATTTACATGTGTCTCTTTCGTTTCATGCATTTTACATTTCTAGGACTTAAGCGCATTTGATTTTGGTTGCATCGCAATTAGTGTTTCCTTTGCCCGAAATCTCGTGCTTTCACCTATCCATATTCATTCAATTTGTTTCAAAAAATCCATATAGTACCGATTATATTTTTATTTACAGGTGTTGGTACTATCTCCCAGGTTTTGTTTTTCTTGATCTGATCTAATTCTTCATTTATTTCTGTCATCCAACTTTCATCTTTGCTTACTTCATCAACATTTTTGGGCTCAATGTTGGATAATAGAGAGTAGTTACTTACTACTCTTCTTCTTGTCTGAACACCAACTGTGGGGTCTCCAATTATTTGCTCTCTAGGATGATTTTTCTGCCAGTTGCCTATTTTGAATTTCTTGTTTTCTTCCTCTTCTAAATCACGACTTAAATCATTTGAGTCTATTTTCTATTTCTTTTCGGTTTTATCATCTCCTTCAATAACTTCTTCATATATTGGGTAGTTTTCTTTATAGCTTCTTTCTTGTTCCCTACCTTCATCAACTTTAACATCGACACTCTCCACAATTTTCTTTAGCTTCTTGTTGTAGCAAGTGTAGGCTTTGCTTTTTGACGAATAGCCTAGAAAAATACCTTCATCAGCTCTATCTTCAAAATTTCCAAGATTATCTTTAGTTCTTTTGATATAACACTTGCTTCCAAAGACTTTAAAGTATTTTGCTATTGCCTTTTTACCGAACCACAGTTCATACGGAGTTTTGCTTTCATGCATCCTCAACATGCACCTATTTTGGATGTATACCATAGTATGGACTGCCTCTTTCCAAAATCTATCTGCTATTTTTCTCTCAGTCAACATAGTCCGTGCCATTTCCTGTACTGACCTATTCTTTATTTCTACCACTCCATTTTGCTGAGGTGTCCTTGCTGCTGAAAAATGTCTCCTAATCCCATATTTTTGACAGTACTCTGCAAACTCTTCTGAAATGAACTCTCCTCCTCTATCTGATCTTAAGCATTTAATACTTTTTCCTATTTGATTCTCAACCTGTTCTTGAAAATCTTGAACATTTCAAAGGCATCTGATTTAAGCTTCAAAAATATTACCCATGTCATCCTGGAATAGTCATCTATGCACAACATAAAGTATTTGTCACCATTTATGCTTTGCGTTCTCATGGGTCCACATAAATCAGTATGTATTAGTTCTAGAGGTTTGCTTGTGAAGTATTCTTTTGTTTTAAATGTGGCTCTAGTTTGCTTCCCCTTTTGGCATGAAGCACAAATGCTATTTAGAGGTTTACCAATGGTGGGAATATCTCTCACTACCCTTTTTGAGCTGATTCTTACTAGATTGTCAAAGCTAATATGACCGAGCCTCTTGTGCCACAACCAATTTTCTTCTTCCTATCCAATCAAGCATGCTCTTTTTGAAGTCTTTGAGAGAGTATACAAGTTTCTAGATGTCCTTGATCCAGTTGCTATCAATTTTCCACAGTTTGTTGTTCTGACTTCACAACCCTACTTCTTGAAAATTACTTCATGACCTCTGTCACAAATTTGACTTACGCTTAATAAGTTATGCTTCAGACCAATCACAAACAGGACTTATTTCGACTTGATTTTTCTGTCGTTGATCTTAACTGATCATTTTCCAACTATCTTAGCTCCATCATTATTTCCAAATTTTATAGAACCACCTTCATAATTCTGTAGCTTTTCAAATTTTTTTTTGTCCCCTGTCATATGACTGGAGCATCCACTATCAAGTATCCAAGATGCAAATTTGTTCTGTGCTTTAAATGATGTCTATACAATCAAGGATTCCTTTTCTTCCTTGGGTTGCTCCTTTTGTTTCCACTCTGATTTGATTGCAGTTTTGGTCATTTGCTTTGACTTTTCTTTGTCAGTAGCCTGTGCCTGTTTTTCGAGAAATTTTCTATTTTGTTTCCAACCATTTGGTTGAAATTTTCTTCCCTGATGTTTATTTGCTACAAATGTACTTCGATAATTTCTCACAATGTGCCCATAATTATGACAGTTATAACATTCAACTGCATAATCCATTAATGGTGAAAAAACATTTCTACTGGAAAAGTTCCTTTGTCCTACTTTATACTTGCAATCAAAAATCTTATGTCCATAACTATTGCATTTAAAACAATAACCAGAAAAGGAATGAGTGAACCTGGGTGATGGTCTCTGCCATTTTGTAGTGGGAGCCATAAATCTTCTTTTCCTTTGATGAGTGACTTTGGTGAATCCATCATTGTCAATACTCCTCTCTTGCCTGGCATTATTGCTTTCTTTTGAATGATTCATTTTTTCTTGATTAACCCTGATCTTGTCTTCATTATTTATGGGTTCTATAGTTATGGCCTTTGATCCATTTGATGATTCTCCTTCGACAAAGCCTAACCCAAATTTGATGCCTATAGACCTTTGGTTATTTAAAATCTCATCCAGCTTCACAGAACTTCCTTCAAGTTTGTGATAGCAAGTCATTTTTTGATTCATCTCTTCTAGCTGTATCTTTAAACCAACAATCTCTTCTTCTAGCTTGTTGCACTCATCTATTTTCATGGTTAATTGTACTTCGATATCTTTAGATATTTTCTTAAATTTGTCTATCTGTACTTTTAAGTTGGTTATGATTTCGTTGGCATCCTCAAGCTTTCTTGAAGTTTTCTTATTCTTTTTTCTTTCTATACTTAGCTCTTGAAGTGCAGCGGCCAACTCACCTTCTAGATTTACTTCAGCCTCAGCCTCAAATTTTTTATCACCTTCCTATTTTTCTTCTGTTCTTTCTTCTTCGAATGCCATGAAAAGAGCTTCACCAGTTTCTTCTTTAGAATCCTCATCAGAGTTGTCTTCTGAAGAACTAACATTCTGGGATATGAAACATTTCTTCTTGTAGTTTCCTTTTCTAAAATTTGGTTTCTTCTTCCAGTCACTTCTTTCTTGATGTGAACCTTCATCACTTTTGATTTTCTCATTAAGTGGACATTTAGCTGCAAAGTGTCCAACACTTCCATAGTTAAAACACTTAAATGGTAGCTTTCCTCTGTATTTTCCTTTTCCCCTTATTAGTTTTCGAACAAAGTTTGCTTCTGTTTCATCTGATGTCTCTTCTTCCTCGGATTCTTGCTTTGCTTTTACATTTTTATGTGTTTTAAAAGCAGTTTCTCTGTCTGTGGATTTAGTTTTTCCTATTCTCATTTCATATGCAGTCAAAGAACCATACATCTCATCCATACTAAAAGTATTTAGATCTTTAGCTTCTTCAATTGCTGAAAATTTAGAATCAAATCTTTGGGGAAGAGATCTTAGTACCTTTTTCACGACGACAACATCTTCCATTTCCTCGTCGAGTCCTCTAATCGCATTAATGATTCCATTAACTCTCAGCATGTATGCCTCAATGTTCTCATCGTCATTCATCTTTAATGCTTTGAACTGAGCTCGATGCATTTGTATCTTGGTGTCCTTGATATTGTCGTCTCCTTCATGAATGCTCTTTAGTTTGTCCCACATGTCCTTTGCCATTTTGCAACTCATGATCTTTATCAGTTCACTGTCCACTAAACTGCACATGATAGCATTTTTGGCTTTAGAGTTATTCTCAAACAATTTCTTACCGGCAACATCGGTTGGAGGAGTGGTGGGTATTGTGTATCCACTTTCTACTGACTCCCAAATGTCGAATCCCAAAGCACATAGATATGTCTGCATCTTGAGTCTCCAAAATGAGTAAATTGTTCCATCAAACAATGGTGCTTTGTTTGAAGAGAATCCTTCACAACCTGCCATTGTCTTACTTCCAAGATCACCTTAGCCAATTAAGCTTGTTCAGGAACTTGGATCTGATATCAATTGTTAGTTTCACAATGAAACTGAGAGGGGGGGTGAATCAGTGTAGCTATTCAAATTCAAATCTACAAATCTTAATACTGAAACAATGAAGATTTAAATCAGATAATGCAAATATCACAAGAGAGCATTCCACAACACACGATGTAATGAGGTTCACCAATTTGGCTACTCCTCAAAAATGAATGCTTGGATTACCATCCAAATCTAGCCTTTGCAAAACACCAATTTTACAATCACTTTACCAGCACCAACTAGAAGGAGCACCAACCCCTAATTTATATTCACCCATAGAAAGGAGCACCAACCCCTAATTTATCTGCACCCACAGAAAGGAGCACCAACCCCTAATTCCAAGCACCAACTTGGTCTGCAAATATGAAGCTATAAGATTGACATAAAAATGCCTTCACTTATTCAAGACCTTGACTGGTCTATTGCTAACCCAACCTCTCTCACTATTCACCAAAATACCACACACTAAAGGCTCTGCTTGCTACACTTTTTACGGCTCTCACGACTCTGCTCAGCTCTCTCTTGCGGCACTCTTCCAACCCTCTTCTAACAACACTTTTTCTCTCTTTCAACGATAATTTAATTCTCCACGCAGACCTCCTTTTATAATAGAATTCTGATTCTATTTTTAGCTTCCATATTTTCACATGTAGCTTATTAATAGAAAATTCTATTTTCAACTTCTTTTATCTCACAGTATTCTTTCATGCATCCTATAAATAGTTATGGTTCTTTGTTTGGTCTTCGACTGATGACTTTCGGTTTAACCGTCGCTAGATGCATTCACTCCATAACTGACCTTGTAACTGTCGTTCTGACTCTAGTTCACTGTTCTTATTTTAGCTGCATGATTTTTATCTATAAATGCACTTGTAACTGTTGTATAACTTTAGTTAACTCTTCTTATTTTAGCTGCATGTATTTCTTCTGCAACTACCCCTGTAACTGTTAAGGAACATCAGTTAACTGTCACACATCTTATTTTGGCTGGGTTCTTTTCTTGCTCGTGCCAACGAGACCTATCCCGAAATCATGACACTTTTGCCTCTTTGTTCTCTTCTCAGCTTTTGCCTATGAAAACACATGTCGTGATATCACAACACTTTCGCCTCCTTGCTACTTCTCTTGCCTTCAGGTCACGAAAACTTGACATGTCGCGATATCGTGACAATTTTTCTCCTTAGTGCTTTCTCTTGCCTTCGGGTTGTGAAAATCTGACATGTAGCGATATTGCGAAACTTTTTCTCCTTACCGCTTTCTCTTGCCTTTGGGTCATAAAAACCTGACATGTCGTGATATCGTGACACTTTTTCCCCTTAGTGCTTTCTCTTGCTTTTGGGTCATGAAAACCCGACATGTCATAATATCGTGACACTTTTTCTCTCGGACTCTCTCTCCTGCAATATGTCACGAAATCACGACACTTTTTCTTTCGAACTCTCTCTCCTGCAACATGTCGCGAAATCGTGACACTTTTTCGTCCGTACAACCTTCCTTGCAATATGTCGTGAAATCGCGACACTTTTTCGTCCGTACAACCTTCCTTGCAATATGTCACGAAATCGCGACACTTTTTCTACTTGCCTTTCTTTCTTCCAACATGTCGTGAAATCATGACAGTTTTGCTTGCTTGCACTGTTTCTCCGAACATGTCACGAAATCGTGACAGTTTTTCTTGCTTGTGCTTTCTCTCCGAACATGTCACGAAATCACGACAGTTTTGCTTGCTTGTGCTTTCTCTCCAAACATGTCGTGAAATCACGACACTTTTTCTTGCTTGCGCTTTCTCTCCAAACATGTCGCAAAATCGTGACACTTTTTCTTGCTTGCGCTTTCTCTCCAAACATGTCGCAAAATCGTGACACTTTTTCTTCCTTGCGCTTTCTCTCCGAACATGTCGCGAAATCACGACAGTTTTTCTTCCTTGCATTTTCTCTTCGCTTCGGACCGTGAAAATGCAACATGTCACAAAATCGTGACACCTTTTTCTCTCTCCTCTTTCTCTTTTCTTTGGCCCATGAAAATGGAACATGTCGCAAAATCGCGACACCTTTTTCTCTCTCCTCTCCTCTTTGCTTTGGCCCACGAAAATGGAACATGTCACGAAATCGTGACACCTTTTTCTCTCTCCTCTTTCTCTTTTCTTTGGCCCACAAAAATGGAACATGTCACAAAATCGTGACACCTTTTTCTCTCTCCTCTCCTCTTTGCTTTGGCCCACGAAAATGGAACATGTTGTGAAATCGTGACACCTTTTTCTCTCTCCTCTTTTTCTTCAAACATGTCATGATATCACGATAGTTTTTCTTTCTGGCCAACATGTCGTGATATCGCGACACCTTTTTATCTCTCCTCTTTTTCTTCAAACATGTCACGATATCGTGACAGTTTTTCTTTCTTGCCAACATGTCGTGATATCGTGACACCTTTTTATCTCTCCTCTTTTTCTTCAAACATGTCACGATATCGTGACAGTTTTTCTTTCTGGCCAACATGTCATGATATCGTGACAGTTTTCTTCCTTGTGATTTTCTTTTGATTTTTTGCATATGGGCCACTTTTATCTTTTGGAAAACCACTGCTCTGAAGAGCCTCTTAACTCCTATCCACTGCATCAACTGATCTGTCTGACTATGTTGACAACAATGACAATATTGTTTTTGCACCTTGCTCAACATGATCTCCTTGATATATTAGATGGATGTATTCTATGATTTCTTCTTAGAAATGAAGTAAAAGTTCATTTTTTTTTGCCTTGATTAAGAAAATCTTAGTATTAGTTCAATGTAATGAAATGATTAATTAAATCAATCAACTAAATGATTAATTATTTTATCTATTTAATGTTAGATTTATCCATAGATTGATTTATATAATGTTAGATATTAAATTAATCAACTGAATGATTAATTGTCCTATATTTAAATGTTAGGTTAATCCTTAGAATAATTAATCTAATGAGTGATTAATTGTTTAATAATCTAAATTTTAGAAGTTATGGAATGCTTTTAATATTTGGTTTATGATCATGCTCAACATGGGTTATTGTGTGCTTTGTGGTGGTGCTATCTATGTATTGGATCCACCCTCACTCTTAATTGTGCATTACTATTCCTTTACATGATGTGCATGGCGAGAGGCTTGGCTTGGTGGCCATTGCATAATGCTAAAATTACTCCATAGTGGAGGCACTTGAGATATTGTGAGGCTCTTACCTTGTATTAAATAGAGGGACACTGGTTGTTTGGAGGGTCAACATGCAGGATATAGAAGGAAGCCGAAGTGGAGGTACAATAGCAAGGAACACTGAGAAGCACCAAGGTAAATGTAGGGCAACATTGATTAGGCTAGGTAATGCTTGGTTTTGCTTGACACTATGTGATTCTAATGTTTTATTTACCTCAAGGTTATGCATAGTGGCTATTTATCAACAAATTGGCTAAAATTAGGATTTTTAAAATTTGGAATTGGTTAATATTTAGGACCCTTGACTAGGACCAATTAGCCAAAAAAATCTAGATGCAATTTTTATTTTTGTTCGATTTGCCCCAATTTTGTAATAATTTGACCATTTTAAGTTTAAATTTCCAACATTGCCCTTAATAATAATGAACATTCTACATGTGTTTAGACATTATTCACCTATATTTCAAAATTGATTCACCATTTTTTATAAATACATTTTGGGCCTGACATTTTATGCATAACCCTATTTTACCTTCACTTGCAGTATGCTTTGTCTGGTTTGCCAGTGCATCTTGGGATTATCGTTCGCCTACCTTGGAATGAGTTCTCTTTGTGTGACAAAAATGTATGATATTTGGATAACTTTAGGTTGCCTACATTGGAGACACCTTGATCTTGGCCAAGCGTTAAATTAAACCTTGATGAATGTTTTCTCCCATGCTTGGTGCAACATTTTCTTGCTGGATTACTTTGCTCTTGGCATAGGGACACCCTATTGTTGATAGTGTGTTTTTTTTGTATGCGTGAATGTGATTTCATGTAGATATTAGAGCTTACACATGCCTTAAGTAGCGTGGAAGCATGGATTGCTAGTATTTCAAACCCTAATATTGGCTCCATTGATTGATGCAAGGAGTGCTACTTTTGGTATATCTTGGGATTTGTTGTAGGTTAAACCCTAGATTTATCTAAATGATTACACAATCTAGGTTTTATTTTAATAATTTATTAAAGAGGTTCATAAATATTCTTTTAAAATAATAACCTTAGATTATTATCTAATGAATGATAGTTTAGATTTTGAATTAATCTAGCAGTTGATTTAATATTAACCTTAGATTATTAACTAATCCAAATGATAGATTAGTTTTGAATTAATCTAATGGTTAATTTAATGTTTTTATTATGTAATACAAATTATAGACTAGATTTGAATTAATCTAATGGCTAACTTTTATAATAATCAACTAGCCTAATGATAGATTAATTGGTAATGAATCTAATGTTAGATTAACTCTTTAATATTTATATTCAAATTAATCCAATGATAGATTAATTGGTAATGAATATAATGTTAGATTAATTCTTTAATCTTTAGATTCAAATTAATCCAATGATAGATTAATTGGTAATGAATCTAATGTTAGATTAACTCTTTAATATTTAGATTCAAATTAATCCAATGATAGATTAATTGGTAATGAATCTAATGGTAGATTAATCCTTTTAATATTAGATTTGTAACCAATCCAATGATAGATTAGTTTGGTAATTAATCTAATGATGGATTAATTCTTTGACCTTTGGTTTTTCAAATTAATCAAATGATGGATTAACTTTCTATTAAGCTAAAGGTAGATTAGATTGATCAAAAGATAGATTAATATTTGGACTTGCAAATGATTGTCAAGACTTACTTTTAGGGGGTTAGACTATAACTATCGATGGAATGATTTGGTTATGGTTTACATTGGACATTAATATTTTTGGAATATATTTATGAAATAAGTATGGACTTATTTATTGAAATGACATACATATGGTTTTGGCTAGACTTATATTTGTGTAAAATATTTAGAAAATAAGTATGGGATTCTTAATTGGAATGGATGTGTTTTGAAATGGGATTCTTTATTGAAATGGTTGTGTTTTGAAATGAATAAACTTAAAATTTGTGGAGAATGTTTTGAAAGGAAATATGGGCTTCTTCGACTTTTGGAATAGATATGAGAATATAATATTTGTGGAAAATATTTTGAATAGAAGTTTGGGCTTCTTGGATGTTGCTTTATGGAAATTGTTTTTGCATAGAATTGCAAGGCTTGAGATTTGAAATATTTATGGAAAATATTTGGGGAAAAAAGTATGGGCTTCTTTTTTTGTGATTGCATGAGTTCGTGTAGATTGCATTCATACTTGCATATGAGTTGTTCTGATCCCCTCCTTCCTATAAACTACCATGGAGGCCAAGGAAAGAAGGTGTTAGATCATGATAAACTAGTTCTTCAATTACTCAAAGAAATGTTGGAAAAATACTCTTGTTGAAAGAGGATTTATTGTAATAGAAGTATAGACTATTATTTTGGTAATTCTAGACCTTTGATTGGATAAGATTTATGATACCTTGATGTTAAATAGAATTATATCTCCTTATCCATGCTTTTGCTTTGATCTAAAGGTTTTGATGGATTCAATTCACAAGCTTGAATAATTAGATTTGCTTATTTCATAGAAGATGCTTTTTATTTAGTGTCTGTAGAGAGAGAGAAAGAGTTACTCTTGGATTAGGAATTTTTATTTTGAAAGGGCTCTAAATTTGACCTTGTCTAAACTCTCCCTTTTAACTTGTGCTATTGTGGGGTAGCAACACCTAGTTTCTTTTTCCATGAGAATGAAATCACGTGGAGTGATTGTAGCTTAGAAGTCATCACGAAGATGGGGAAGTTAAGCATAAAATTTTAAGAGATCACTGTGGAGGTGTAGTTAAACTAGACTAAGACATTATACCTAATAGGCCAACATAGATGGAACTATTTATGGAGAATTCTAGAAAAGTGGTATGGCCTTTTTATAGTGTCATTTATATAGCAAAGGTATACAAGGTGAACCATAGTTTCCTGTGGAATTTTGGCCTCTCCTATCCACGTGAGAGATGTTTGCAACATCTTAGAATCAAAATGTGGTTATGTCTAGTCAATATATGTATTTCATGGATACTCTTGTAAAAAAAACCTCTCTCAGGTTGGTTAGCTTTTGGAGTTGTTACACTTATGGTATTAAGCTTGACATCTAATGTAGGTATTTTACAGGTTAATTTGTACCACCCATTTCAAAATAGTGGTGTCCCCTACCTATATATTTTTGACCTCCTTGAGGTAATTGGATAGGTCAATCTCAACATAAACCCTTTTCTATTCGTAGGAATTGAAAAACTTGTCAAATTTTGTAGTAAAATTCACCCTAATATTATAGCCATGTGATTTAAAAATGACAAACATGGTATGGGAAAACCAAAGAGCCCTACCTAGACTAGGACATTAGAGGTAAATTTTCTTTAAAATAACTGCCTGCTCATTCCCTTCTACCACCCCCCGATAAGGAAGAGAGGGTATGGGGAAGAGATGTCGTTTCAACGAATGATTCACTTAAAACTCGAGCTTTTGTTGCCACCACATATGATGGGAAATTCACCCCCAGAGATATGAATAGGTAACCGCTGATCTAGAAATGGAATAACTGAGTGGGCTATGACATCATTGGTACCAGCAGATGGATCCCCATTCCCTCATTAGCAGCTTGAAACCACCCTTTCTTCTTCAGGGCCCACTATAGGTCTATTGAAATAATATGAACAAGCAGCTTCACATGCTCCATGGCCCATGCTCATAAACTATTTTTGTTTGAGTAGCATTTACAAACCAAAAGATAAAATAACCCTTGGATAAGTTTTTAATCAACTAGGGCTTGAGTCCATCATGATCCTAGGCTGATCTAACCCAAGATTGCAATGATGCTTAGTTGTGATATTTTTAACTCTATGTAGGATACAACAATGGGCTGCAATATAGTATAGGTTGTAGCACAATGCAGACTACAATACACATCAGACTGGAACAAATTTAGTGAGTAGGAAAGAACAAAACGAAAGAGAACAAGGTGGTTCTGTCCTACGAATTAATAAAGTAATCACACTTCCTAATGTAGGAAACAAGCAAGATAAAACATCCTTGGGGTAGAACACCAGTAAGATAGAGCATGAGGTATTACGAGCAAGATACAACAAAGTATGGCCAACGGGATAAAACATGAATTTTTCCAGTAGGATAGAGCATGGGTGGCCATGAGATAAAAAAATAAACCTAAATTTTTCTAAGTTAAATCACCCACTATTCAAATACCACACATAAGAAAAAAAATACACAAAGATATTATTTATTGCTAAAAGATAGAAATACATCCACATACATCTACAACTGAAGTAGTTTACAGGTTACATCAAGGGAGAAGTTTTTGTAGGCTATGACTTCAACTACTAGATTTGTTCCACATTTATGCTCTTCTACTCTGATATGCTCTAAACTTAGTACACTTGAAAAGTGACATCAACTTATCCATATTGCTAAATATTAGAGGGAAAGGCTTACCAGCTTTCTGACATGCATTGAATTCAAAAGTATGGTGTCAATTCAATCAACGAATAACTTCAACTATTGATAATAACTACATATACTTTAAAAAGTGGTGATCATATTTGGAAGATAAGTTCTATCAGAGATCTATCAGGTGTAAAATATGTTTTAATTTTTGACATCCTCATTTAAACTAGATTTAACAAAGACTTTGACACCTAGAATTTCCCTCAAATTTTTAAAATCTTCCTCCTTCAAAGGTTTTGTGAAAATATCCGCAACCTAGTCTTTGGACCTACAAAACAATAACACAACTTCATTAAATTTTACCAGTTATTTGATGAAGTGGTAGCGTATGTCAATGTGCTTGCTCCTACCATGAAATACTGTATTCTTTTACAGTGCTATGGCAGAATTATTGTCATAGAATATGGTTGTTGCCCCTTCCTGGTGATGATTCAACTCACCCAAAATTCTCCTTAGCCAAACTACATGGCATGCGGCTGAAGTGGTGGCAACATACTCTACCTCAGCAGTTGATAATGCAATAATTGGTTGCTTCTTTGATGATAATGAAACTGCACCTGATCCAATATGGAATGCAAAGTTGAAAGTGATCTTCCTGTCATTTATACTACCAACCCAATCACTATATGTGTAGCTAACAAGTTCAAGATGGTATTTTATTGCATAAAAAATTACATGGTTCCTAATTCCATTGACAAAATGCACAATCATTTTACCTGCATGCAAGTGAGTGTTTTTTGGGACTCCATAAATCTGCTAATCAAACTCACTACAAACATTAAATCTGGTCTAGTTGTTATCTAATACATAAGACTTCCAACTAACCTTTTGTAGAAATTTGGATCAATATTTCTGCTACAATATTTTTCGCTCAAATTTAGTCCTGTTGCAACCAACATGATTGTTTGTTTGCTATCCTCCATTTTTAACATCTTCAAGAAATCAACTACATACTTACATTGAGAGATGAAGATACCATCTGCATATTGGATAACTTCAATACTAAGAAAATATTCCATTAGGTCTAAGTCTGTCATCTCAAACTTTTGCTTCATGGCATTTCTAAACTACTCAAACAACATATTGTTGTTGCCAGTATAAATTAGATCATATACATCAAAGCAGACTATTATCATATCCCCCTTTGCATTTGTCTTCATGTAGAGGGTGTGCTCATATGGGCATTTGATGAAATCATTATCCTAAAAATATTCATCAATGTGGCTATACCAAGCTCTGGGTGCTTTCTTCAACACATACAAGGATTTATTCAATTTTAGGAACTTGTCTTCTTACCCTTCCAACTCATATTCAGGTGGCTAGTCTGTGTAGACCTCTTCTTCCAACACAAAATTGCTAGATCCATTAATTGATAGGTCTAATTCTTTTATGTGGCTTCCATATCATCATCCATATATTTAATCCATTTTATGTTCTTAATTGCATCTTAAAATTAAATTGGATCATACTCAAAAAATAAAGCAAAATAAGAATGTTTTTTTTCTTCAATTTCATTTCTAGTTACCTCAAATATATCTTGCAAGCTCCTTATCTATGATGGTATCTTCATTGGAGGTGATCATGATGATGAGGAAGTGCTACTACTAGCACCATTATTACTACTTGAAGCTACTAGTGGATGTAATCTATTTTTTTCCAAGTCCTCAAACTCACTAATTGCTGGCTCTGACTGACCAGTCTTGGATTTCTAGTTCCAAGCTTCATCTTCTATGAACTTCACATCTTGGCTTATGAGAAGCTTCTTTGTTACATGGTTATACAACTAATAAGCTTTCAATTCTTCACTATAGCCAGTGAAGATGCATTTTTCTATTTTATCATACAATTTCTTTCTCTTCTCATATAGGATATGTGGATATGCTATGCACCAAAAAACTTTTAAATGAACAAAACTTGGTTTTTGGTTACTCCATACCTCTTGAGGAATATTGTCCTTCACACTCTTTATGGAACACCTATTCAATAGATAAACTACACAAGTTACAAGTTCTACCTAGAAATCATGCAATAATTGCTTTACCTTCAACATACTTCGTGTCATCTCCATAATGGTTTTATTCTTCCTCTCTACAATGTCATTATGTTGTGGTGTGTATCTAGTTGTGATCTGCCTTCTAATTCTATTTTCTTTGCAAAAATTATGGAATTCATTGGATATGTATTCATCTCCTCCATATGTTCTCAGAGTCTTCACATAATAGCCACATTGTTTTTCAACCAAAGCCTTAAACTCCTTAAATTTGTCAAATAACTTTCATTTTTTTTAAGGGGATATAGACATGTCCTCCAACTAAAATTATCTATAAAATTTAGGAAGTACTTGTTGTTGGCAAATAAATTGGTTTGCATTGGGCCACAAATATCTAAATGCACCATCTCCAATGGCTGTGAAGCTTTCCATGACTGCCCTATAGGGAACACATCCCTATGCTACTTTCCAACTAGACAACCTTCACATGCTTGATTGGGTTGCTTTGTAAGGGGTAAACCTTTCACCTTCTATTTCTTGTACAACAAGTTCAGACCACTAAAACTCAGGTGATCGTATCTGAGATGCCACGATCATGTAACATATTTCACAATCAATTTAAGAGTTTTAACTTTGTACAAGATATAGCAGCGAGTTGTAACATAGTGCAGGTTGTAGCACAGTGTGGGCTGTAGCACATAGTGAGCTGGAACAAATTTAGTGAACAGGACATAACACAACAGGAGAGAACAAGGTGGTTCTATCTCATGACTTAATAAAGAAATCACACTTCTCGATGCACCAAACGAGAAGGCTACAACATCTGTGGGCTAGAACACTAGTGGGATAGATCATGAGGTATTGTGAGTGGGATACAAAAAAGTATGGTCAGCGGGATAAAACATGGATTTTTTTTGCGAGATAGAGCACGAGTGGCCACAAGATAAAAGAAATAAACCTAAATTTTGATTCTTATACCACACAAAAGCAAAAATACACAAAGATATTATTTATTGCTCAAAGGTGAAAGAAATAAACATAACTTTTGCTAAGTTAAATCATCCACTATTTGAATACCACACAGAAGCAAAAATACACAAAGATATTATTTATAGCTCAAACACAAGAAAATACATCCACATACATCTGTAACTGAACTAGTTTACAGGTTACATCCAGGGAGGATTTTTTGAAGGCTACGAATTCAACTCCTAGCTTCGCTAGACGCTTCTATTCTGCTACTCTAATCTACTCTAAACTCAACATGCTTAAAAAGTGGCATCGACTTATACATATTATCGGATATTGGAGGAAAAATCTTACCAGCCTTCTGACACGCATTGAATTCAAAAGTATGGTGTCAATGCAATCACCGAATAACTTCAACGGTAATAACTACGGACACTTTAAAATACAACCATCAAATTTGAAAAATAAGATCTGTCAAAAATCTATTAAATGGAATTATATCCCACAAAATACACATAGAAGGTAAAAGATTGTAGCCATTAATAGACTTTATCAAACTCGAGCAAAGGCCCGTCACCATGGGTAGCAATTTCCGGAACACTCCATAGGTGTCATTTGCATTTGCCATGAGGTTGGGGGTTTGGAAAACTAAAAAAAACAAGAAAACCCTAACCAAAGACGGAAACCCTAGCAAAGCAAAAAGCCTATTGCCTCATAGCTACGAGCTCCATATAAATAATAAATAAATATTTAATCTTCCTTAATCCTTAGTTATTATATTTCTAATATAAAGACAAGCACACGCGTATATATTGTTACATTAATTTTAAATCTTTAAAATGTTTTTGATAATTTTTTATGTGTGTTTATTAAAATTTTGTAATATATTGCCCCCTCCTCTATATAAAGATAAAACTTTACAATTATATCGTCATGAAACTGCAAACCCATAGGGAGCAAAAATTTACTCACAAATAATTGTCCGCCATGAAGATAAAGTAGACCGGTCAAAATCTCAATCTTTAAAAAAGTTAAATAAAAATAGGTAAAAAGAAAAAACTTTATTTTCATATTTAAATACGGCTATAATTGAATCTAAGAACCCATCTCCATTCCATCACATCTAAGAAAGTTTCGTTTTAGTGTTTTATTTTAAACCGGAGAGACGACTGACAAAGTTCGAATGAGGTGAACAGTATGTTTGACAAAGGTTTTAGTGTTATATAAATATAATGTTATCCTTTGAAAAAGAATGCATTTCAATGCCCTCCATATTTGAAGCCCAAGAATAAGAGAAAGAAAACCAAAGGAAAAGGAGGGCAATCCAACGAAAGAATCTCTTTTCTGAAAGAAGGTTGTTGAAATTAAATACATTATAAAGAACATATTCTTTATTTGATTCGACATTTGTCAATTATTTAAGGCTTTACATAGTCTCGGTCATTGTTCATAGCTCTAAGTTATTAGAACCCATATTAAAAAAAACAGCATCTATCATTTAAATTAAAATGATACAACCGAAATTATTAGAGGATGGAATACGGATAACCACGTGGTTAATCAAGATGCTGATTATGTATCTATACTTGTTTATGTTTTTGATACATTTCACCGAAGGACAAAAGAAAACGCATGGGAACAGTTGTTTTGTGTAGGAAAGTTTATTTTGTTGGTAAAAACATGATAATGCTACCAGTTATAATATTTTCAAAACGGACTTGCGTCCATAATTAACGGATTCAGTTAAGTAATAGCAGAAACACGCTGTGAATTGAGATGCCTAATGAACTATTCCCGTTAAAGTCAAGGTAATATAACGAGATGAATATAATTTTACCATCTATTTATACAATATCTATATATCATTTTAAAACCTAAAGTTATTATATTTACCTTTTCTTAATTATTAAGATTTAGTACTTGTTGATTGGTAAGTATATACATGTTTAGAATAATATTTCATAAACTATTTTTATATTTCACAAAAACAAAAACATGAAATTTAACAATTATTCATAAAATATTAAATAAAATTATTTTTTAGTATCTAAATATTATATATTTTTTTATGTTAAATAAATAAATTATTAAATTAATGTAAATAACTTTTATACACATTATAGTTCTATAATAAATAAAACTACAATTTATTTAATACTTAAATTGTTAAAGTGGTAAAAACTCTTCTAATAAACAAGTTTATGCTTACGATCCATCTATACTAGTTGAAGTTTCAAGAATTTCTACAATATAAATGAAATTGAGAACCAAAAAAAATATTAAATATTAAGTAAAGGTAAAACATAATATTTATACGTTAAAAGGATGAGTGTTTTCTCTTTAAAATTCATCTTTTAATTTTTAAATTATGAATATATTTAAATTATTTAAATTAAATATTATATGAGCTGATTACCTTTCTCTAATTGAAATTAATTTATATTTTTTTATTTTTATATATAACAACATAACACAGATTACATAACGTATTGATTGCTTCAGTTCGAAGTAATATCCTACACTCTGAATCTCTATGCAATTCGGATAGTGTCAAATTTTATATGTTTATCAAATGCCTTTTTATTCTAATATAGTCATGATGATAGAAAGCAAATACATTGCATTTTGAAGTCACAAACGTACAGTAAATTACGGTTAATGAGGTCTTAACATGGCCGTATCTAAATAAAAGGAGAGTGACCTTTGTATATATTCTAAATATGACACTATGTATACTCTATACATTGCATCTCTAAATATGATATACTCAAGAAATGCGTCACAGAGAGAAACGATAAAACGGAAACGCTGCAAAAGAATCAATTTTTAACAATAGTTGTGTACATTTTAGGAGAATAAATTATCTGGCTGGTGGCAATTGCATGAGTTTAAAGTAGTTACATCCTTTGCTATCAATTCATGGTATCAACGGCACAGATCTAAAGAATACGAAATTGGCATCTATTTTGTTTAGATTAAAATTCCACAACTAAAATTCCTGGATGTTGACGGAATATAAACAAATTCATGGTAAAAGATGATTCATACATGAATGGCACAGAAATTCAGCTGTATACATCTGTCTTTCTTGTTTTGTGGAACCATTTATTGTCTATTGTCTAATGGTGCAAAACTCTAAGAATCCTAAGCGGCTTTTATTTTATTTTTTAATCAATTATATAATATTGAAATGAGTATTATTATATTACAACTTCGAGCGACAAAATCATTCTCTTTAAAATTAAAAAATTTAACTAATTAAACTCACATCAATTTATTTTTATTAAAATATATATATTTTTCTATTTTCTTCTAGTTTGTTTAGTTTGCAATACTTATTGGTTTGAAATTGTTGCATTTTGAATTGTTTAGTGAAACTACGTATTATCTTCTATTTTCATATTTCTTTATTTTATTTTATTTTAATTTTTTAACAAGGACATCCACTTGCAGCAAGTAGTTAGAGTAAAAATAAGAGTTTACATTATTAGGAAATGGCATTTAACAAACCAAAGGTGACACAAAATCAATTGAATGAAATTTTTCATTGTTCTATCAAATTGAATAACACAATCAATTAAATTCTTCTTTTGTTTCAACTTTCTACTAAACATAGTAGGTCATTCATAAAGGACCTTTCATGTGCCTCTAAAACTAGAATACATGTTTAACCATTTCAGGTTTACCATAACTTATATAATTGACTTAAACAAATATCAAGCCTAGGTAGCAAGAAGTTTGTATAGAGTTTCAAATGCATAATTCTTGAGGCTAAGAATTTCTTAAATTTTAAGCCACCAAATTTTTATATCTAATTATTTTTAAGGGAGCCACAAAGATTTAAAACTCTTGCCTTCCATCTATTATATATAAAAAATAATTATTTAAAACTTAAACTATATTATGAATATATTTATTTTAATTAATCATATATCATATAAATAACTTTAATTTTGTAATTATATAAAATAATTATCTAAAATATCTATATAGTTAAACGAGATAAAAGTTGTTTAATCTACATTTGTACCTAAATCACTTGAATTTTCTTACCTTCAAATAACCTACCATTTAAAAACATCCATAAGCTCCATCTCATTATCAAATGGACACATCTATACTCCTTTAATCCTCTTTATTTGAACCATTATTGCATGCTATCTAAAATATTCCTAGTAGGCCATTGCCCTTTCCCTTGGTCAAAGAAAAAATTGAATTCCACACTTCTCTTTTGAAAGGAGAGTGAACCAAAGTATGGTCCATTGTTTATTCTTCCTTGATGCATATGATACACTAGCTTGGTCCTTCTGAAGACCTCATTTGAAGAACATATCATGTTAGTGATTTTTTAGCTAGAGCTAACTAGGCAAGATTCTATTTTTTAGGGAAGCGTTTACATTCCATATTCTACACCACCACCAAAGCTTCTAATTTTTATCAAAGCTTGTATTATACCCTTCCCTAACTATGTACTACCCACTTGCTAGATTCTTAGATAATATTACAAAATCTATTTATTTATTTAGTATTATATTTGCTCTTTCTAGTTCCTTTGTGTAATCATGCCAAATACATGCACCATTTCCTCCTAATGTTAGCTCTTTTTCTATGATCCATCCATGTTTCCATAAATTAGTACCCTTTATTGGTACCGCCTATACAAATACCATCTTTCCTTATATACGAATATGATATATTATTTTTATGGAAGCTAACAGTTGCCTTTGCTTCCTAGCCAAGGATATTTGTCTATACTTCTTTTCCATTCCCTATTTTTCAATCCAAAAAATTACCAACTAGTTATTTCCAAATAATTATGGATTTTGAAACTAATTTATTATGTAGTATAATCCAATATACAAAGGATAAGATACCTAAATATTTCTCTTGAATTAATTGTTAGCATAGTCCATTACCAATTATAAATCTTTATAAACTTTTGTTGTGAAATATTTTTTAAAATTATGTATATTCTTGAGGTCCCATCCTCCATTTGACTTTGGTTTAGCTATTATGTTCCCTTCAACTAGTATCATTGCATCCTTATATTTGTTCTCCAACCAAAGAATTTGGAAATACGTATTTCTTATTTTCTTTACAATTGTGATGGGAATGTAAGCCAGGGAGTTCAAATAGTTTGGGTTGGATTCTAAAATTTATTTCACCAATATAAGGAGACCCCTAATGATTGTCACATAGTGCACCACATGATGATCCTCTTCTCTATTTTTATGTATAACTAGATCAAATTCTAGTACTCATAGTCATTAGGTTTTATATGAAATCTTAAATAATGTATCCCTTTGTCAATGCCTACTTGATTTAAACCAAAAATTCTCATTAGTGCTTCTATTTGCTCCAGCAAAAACCCATTAAAGAATTTTTCAAAAAAACTTAGATGTCTTTCCATTATTGTAGCCCTAGAATATAATTGTAATACTTCTTTATAATTTAAGACCTCCTTCAATGTCCTATTTACAAAAAGTAAAACATCATCTAAAAATAAAATGGGTTACCTTTGTAAGTGGTATAGGAGAAGTGACAAAGGGGTATATCTTAATTTTTTTAGTAGGGATGAAACCAATGGTCTAAGCAAAGGGTAAATTAAGACACTCTATTAGATGGACACACAAAAATTCCTATTGGTGTTTAAAGAGGATGTTGTGAAACACAAGTCCAATAAATTAAAAATGTAGGGATACCTATAGAAATAGCTCTATTTCTAGATTGAATAGTCCATGTAGTGCAAAACCCTCTTCCAAAAAGAGGCCAAATAACCCTCACCCTTACTCTATCATTACATTTCTTGTAATATTTTAAATATGTTTTAGGAGTTTTCATATTTGGATTTTCTATATATTTTAGCTTATTTATTTGTGGACCTGTGATTGATCCCTCAAAGTGGATATTTTAGTACTATAGTGCATTATTTTTTGTTTGTATGAGAAAATGTATTACCTTTTTTCCATGTTGATGACTGTTGAAACCAATGGGATTCTAACCTTGGTCACCTAAATCTAAAGCTTTGAGAGTCCTCAAACCTATTTTGGGTCCCATTAAGCTATTAGGGATTTGGTTATATTTACTTTATTTCCATTTCATATTTTCCAAGCCATGAAATTCCCAACTAATGGAAAATCTCTCACAAGTGCTTTCCAAATAATTGTGGCTTTTGAAACTGATTTACTATATAGCTTAATCTAGTCTACAAATAATGGTGGCTACATATATGCATAATTTTCTCTTTCACTACTTCCTTCAATAATCCTTTGTTAGTTATCAATCTCCATAAACTTTTCATTTCTAAATTTTGCCTTTTTAAGCCTTAGTACAACAAAATATCATAGGTATCAATATAAAAATAATCACAATATTAAAGGTCAAAATAATAATATAACAGTAAAAATAATAATAATTGGATAAATTCAACATGATTTGAGTTCTTGGGATATCTCCCAACATATCATGTAATGACATAAAATTGGATATATTTTGTATTCTAGAAATTAGAAGATGCTAAAACTATAAAATAAGGAAGATAGAAATGGGGTCATAATATCCTTACTCTAAAAAATTGGACACCTAGGTTTGATCCTCACTCAAAGAGCATAATCACCTAGACTATTTGGATCAAGCTACCTACACTACCACTAGAATATTGGAATGAAAATATGCTAAGGGAGAAAAAGAACTGTTTGGGAGTTTTTCTCAAAGTGGACACAAAATTTAAATGGTATTAAAAAATAAATAGATTAAATCTTAATAGAGTTGAGAATATGGAATTTGTAATAAGGAGTTATTCTTATACACAAAATTTAGATTACATTGGAGTCTCATTTCGATGTAGTTTCTACCAAAAATATGGCCATCTCAAAGAAGAACATAGAGAAGGAAAAAATAGTAGACATAAAAAGGAGAAAATAGAATTTGAAACTTACATTGTTACAAGTAATAGAGAGAAGATAATAGTAACAAAAGTTCAATCAAATAAAAGACAAGCAACAATCTCTAGATATCTAGAAGAACAATCACAAACATCACTCAATCAATAAAGGGAAAAGGACCAGGTAACTAGACAAATATTCATAGGTTTTGTACAAGAGAAAAGAGAGGTTTTGCATTTTTGACAAAGAGCCTAGACTACTCGATTTAGGTAATCCAATATTATCCCTACATGATTTGAATTACACAAACACTAAGTTTGATTTCTTATAAAATTTTAGATTAAAATTGGTTTAGAAGGACCATATGGAGAATAGTCTTGAGAGAAGAAGGATAGAGGAGTGTTTCTCCCTCAACAAAGGAAATAATAAGATAATAGAGGATAGATAAGAAGAGGAATTAGGTAAGGACTTAGTTTATGATGGAATAGGGAAAGATATCTCTAATATAATGGGGAAAATAAAGAGAGGAAAAATAATTTAACTAAGGAAATTTTCCATTAGTAATATTTCCTCTTCCTTTAGTCCCTCATCTCAATGTTAAATTTTACCTCTTATGGGAAAATATGCTTTAAATCCTCAAATAAAAGGTAAATAAAATAATATATTTGAGAAAATTCAAAAGGGGATGAGCTTTGAAGCTAACCAAACTTAGGGTTCCTCAATAGGTAGTATTTCATATCTAAAAATAGCCCAAAATATAGCTGAGAAAGAAATTATTTTTTGAAAACAAATATCTATTATGGAGTACTTCAAGTAGGACAATCCCCTGAGTTAGATAATCAATGATAATAATATCTCTAAATATTAGAGGATTGGGAGATCCTCATAAAAGGATAGCCCTAAAAATACTTATTAAACAATAGAAGACTAATATTATCTTTATTCAAGAAAACATGTTAGAGGTACGAAACACAACATTTATTCTTAATTCTCTCCTACCAAGCTAAAAGTTTATTGAGATAGACTCAAATGGGAAATTAGAGGAAATTGTCTTAGGATATTAAACCTTTTACCAATTGATTTATAACTATTCTAAGAAATAGGAAATTCCATTTTAAAAGTAAAATGCCTTTGCAGTAATAAGAAAAATACAAGAGAAACACAAGAAGTGCAAAGAGAATTATGCAAATTATGTTTTTATAAATAAATAAAAATTACAAGTTATGCATCATGCAAAAAGAAAAATACAACCTATAGAACTACTTAGCTCTCTAAGGTGCATGAAATGCAAGCCTACATATGTATATGTGTGAACCAAAAAATATTGAATCCTTTTGTAAGTCACTACCAACTTTTGTAAGAAATCCTAAAGTGATTTTGAGGCCTTTTGTGAAAGTAAAAAGATGGTAAAACTTAAATGTAAACTTGCTATTTCTGGAACCATACAGACAAGTTTTTATAGGTTTACATGTATTCTCCAACTATTTTAAGTCTTTGAGAAGGAAATTTAGAGGTTGAAATGCACTTCAAATTCAGTTGCACTATACCATGCAACTAATTAGGATTGCACCCTACCATGCAACTTTAGTGAAAATATGAATTTTAAGCCAAATTTGAGCTTTTTGACAATAATGTTTTCTATGGGAAAGTACCTACAATTACAAAGAACAATATATCTCTTATTTTGAATGAAATAAATGCCTAAGAAGGCAAAATGTAAAATAAACACAATTTTACAATATGGTGAGCTACCAAGTTTTGCTAAAGCTAAAAAACATAAGAACCTAGCAAGATGGTGCAGTGCCGAGTTTCACCAAAACTAAAAAAATAAGAACCTAGCAAGATGATGTGGTACAAATTTTTTTCAAAGCTAAAAATTAATAGAGAAGTGTTAATTATACCTTTGGATATTCTAGTTTCTTTAGGTGGTTTTTGGCCTATAGAGGCTATCTTCAGCAAGGGGGATAAAAATCCCTTATGAGGGAAAATCAGTCACCTAGACTTACCTGTAACTTGGTGGTTGTTGTTGTTTGTGTAAGATATGGTTACTTAACAACTTATTGGAGTTATTATTTGGATCGTAGGGTATCCTATGACTTACTATGGATAACATCCTACCATGCAACTTTGGATTGCAAACCAAAAAGATAACTATCTCAAAATTGAGTTGTATTTTTAGGGTTTTTGCAAGGTTTTGAATGGTTTTGTATCACCTTGTAGCATAAAAAAATAGTGAAAATCAACCAACTACTTGAATTGGTTAACGAATAAGAATAAACAAATCGGGGGTCCCACTAGGCATTCT